>CAMRHE010001049.1:0-249288 GCA_947044405.1 Leptodactylus fallax | reverse complement strand
GTATACAGTGTACTATAATATATAAGGACCTAACTGTATAGAGTGTATATAATCTATATGGACCTAACTGTATGCACTGTATATAATACATATGTCCCTAATTGTATTCAGTGTATATAACATATATGGCTCTATTTGTATACAGTATATATAATATATATGGCCCTAATTGTATACAGTGTATATAATATATATGGCCCTAACTGTATATACAATGCATATAATATATATGGATATAACTGTATGCAGTGTATATGATATATAAGACCCTAACTGTATACAGTGTATATAATATATATGGCCCTAACTGTATACAGTGTATATAATATATATGCCTTAACTGTATACAGTGTATATAATATATATGGCCCTAACTGTATACAGTGTACTGTAATATATGTCTCTATTTGTATACAGTGTATAGAATATATATGGCCCTAACTGTATACAGTGTATATAATATTTATGGCCCTAAAGGTATACAGTGTACTGTAATATATATGTTTCTATATGTATACAGTGTACTGTAATATATATGGACCTAACTGTATACAGTGTATATAATATATATGGACCTAACTGTATACAGTGTATATAATATTTATGGCCCTAAAGGTATACAGTGTACTGTAATATATATGTTTCTATTTGTATACAGTGTACTGTAATATATATGGATCTAACTGTATACAGTGTATATAATATATATGGACCTAACTGTATACAGTGTATATAATATATATGGACCTAACTGTATACACTGTATATAATACATATGTCCCTAATTGTATACAGTGTATATAATATATATGGCTCTAATTGTATACAGTATATATAATATATATGGCCTAATTGTATACAGTGTATATAATATATAAGGCCCTAACTGTATATACAATGCATATAATATATATGGATATAACTGTGTATACAGTGAATATAATATATAAGACCCTAACTGTATACAGTGTATATAATATATATGGCCCTAACTGTATACAGTGTACTGTAATATATGTCTCTATTTGTATACAGTGTATAGAATATATATGGCCCTAACTGTATGCAGTGTATATAATATTTATGGCCCTAACTGTATACAGTGTACTGTAATATATATGTTTCTATTTGTATACAGTGTACTGTAATATATATGGACCTAACTGTATACAGTGTATATAATATATATGGACCTAACTGTATACAGTGTACTATAATATATAAGGACCTAACTGTATACAGTGTATATAATATATATGGACCTAACTGTATACACTGTATATAATACATATGTCCCTAATTGTATACAGTGTATATAATATATATGGCTCTATTTGTAGTAATAATAATAATAATAATAATAATAATAATAATAATAATAATAATAATAATAATAGTCCTTTAATAGTCCCACAGTGGGGAAATTCAGTGTGTTACAGCAGCAAAGATAAGATAAGATAAGCAGATACAAATACAGTATATACAAAATATACAGTATATATAATATATATGGCCCTAATTGTATACAGTGTATATTATATATATGTCCCTAACTATATATACAATGCATATAATATATATGGATATAACTGTATGCAGTGTATATGATATATATGGCCCTAACTGTATACAGTGTATATAATATATATGGCCCTAACTGTATATACAGTGTATATAATATATATGGCCCTAACTGTATATACAGTGTATATAATATATATGGCCCTAACTGTATACAGTGTATATAATATATATGGCCCTAACTGTATACAGTGTACTGTAATATATGTCTCTATTTGTATACAGTGTATAGAATATATATGGCCCTAACTGTATGCCGTGTATATAATATTTATGGCCCTAACTGTATACAGTGTACTGTAATATATATGTTTCTATTTGTATACAGTGTACTGTAATATATATGGACCTAACTGTATACAGTGTATATAATATATATGGACCTAACTGGCATTTATGGCATTTAGGACAAGAGATAAGGAGGGGTTGAAGGAAGTACAAAAGGAGCTGAGGCATCTAATCAGGCAAGGAAAAGCCAGTTATAAAGAAAAAATGGAAAAGCAAATGGAAAGAAAAGACATAAGGGGGGGTCTGGGAGGGGCTTAAGTCAATTTCGGGTCATAAACAGTCTGTCTGCCAGATTGAGGCAGATGTTAATTGGCTTAATGAACTAAACCTATTCTTCAACAGATTTGATCACACACCAGCTCCTCCCACCCCAGTATGTCCTTCAGCTTCCCCCACCACAATGACTTCTCCCCATGCGGCCACTTCCCAACAGACCAGTAAATCCAGAAATCCGTCTTTATCTGGCCACAGTCTGACATTCACACGGGCCCAGGTGAGGAAGGAGATGAAAAAGATCAAGGCGAGGAAAGCCGCAGGGCCAGATGACATCAGTGCAAGGCTAATTAAGACTTGCGGGGACCAGCTGTGTGCTATAATTACATATATGTATAATATGAGCCTGAGGCAGGAAATAGTCCCTGAATTATGGAAATCTTCTTGTGTGGTACCAGTTCCAAAGAAACCCCACCCTATGGACCTCAACGACTACAGACCTGTAGCACTGACATCCCACCTGATGAAGATCTTGGAGAGATTGGTTCTCACACATGTCCACCCTCTAGTGAGCCCCGCTATGGACCCTCTCCAGTTTGCTTATCGGCCGGGCATTGGGGTAGATGATGCCATCATCCACCTTCTGCACAGGGCTCTGTCTCACCTGGAGAAACCAGGGAACACAGTAAGAATAATGTTCTTTGATTTCTCCAGTGCTTTTAACACCATACAGCCCAGGTTATTGAGGGACAAGCTGGGCCTTGCTGGAGTGGACCACCACCTCTCCAACTGGATCCTAGACTACCTCACAAATCGACCTCAATACGTGAGAGCCCAAGACTGTGTGTCAGGTACCGTGATCTGTAATACGGGGGCACCTCAGGGTACGGTTCTCGCCCCTTTCCTCTTCACACTGTACACTGCAGATTTTAGGTGCAACTCATCCAGCTGCTACCTACAGAAGTATTCTGACGACTCTGCAATAGTGGGTCTCATCACAGATGATGATGACAGGGAGTACAGAGAACTGAACCAGGATTTTGTGGACTGGTGCCACCGGAACCACCTGAAAATTAACGCGGGGAAGACCAAGGAGATGGTGGTGGACTTCCGTAAAAGCAGAAGCCCTCCTAAACCAGTGGACATCCTGGGGACGGGCATCAAGATTGTGAACACCTATAAGTACCTGGGTTTGCTCCTTAATAATAAGCTGGACTGGGCAGATCATATGGAGGCCCTGTACAGGAAGGGCCACAGCAGGCTCTACCTGCTTAGGAAGCTGAGAGCCTTTGGAATCCGGAGGGCACTTCTTAGAACTTTCTTCAACTCGGTAGTGGCATCAGCCATCTTCTTTGGAGTGGCCTGCTGGGGGAGCAGTATATCAACCAGGGACAGAAATAAACTTGACAAGCTGATTAGAAAGGCCAGCTCTGTCCTGGGGAGCCCACTGGACCCAGTGCAGGTGGTGGGTGACAGAAGGATACTGTCCGTGGTGAGCTCCATGCGGGAGAAGAAGTCCCATCCCATGCATGAGACTGTGAGCGCGCTGAGCAGTACTGTCAGTGACCGACTGCTCCACCCTAGGTGTGAGAAGGAGCGCTATCGGAAGTATTTCCTCCCCACCGCGGTTAGGCTGTACAACCAACACCGACCTAAGCGGAGATCATTACACACAGAGAACTGAAATATCTCTCTGCCTGTTAAATCCCCCCCCCCCCTCCGCTACTTCCTATCTGTCTGTCTACTATTAATGTAATGCCTCTCACCTTGGAACATTCCTGTACATGTTGTATTTGTATTTGTATCTGCTTATCTTATCTTTGCTGCTGTAACACACTGAATTTCCCCACTGTGGGACTATTAAAGGACTATTGTTGTTGTTAATATAAATGGCTCAAACTTTATACAGTGTACTGTAATATATATGGACCTAACTGTATACAGTGTATATAATATATATGGATCTAGCTGTATACAGTGCATATAATATACTGTATATGTTTGAAATGTATACAGTGTTTATAATATATATGGCCCTAACTGTATATACAGTGAATATAATATATAAGACCCTAACTGTATACAGTGTATATAATATATAGCTCAAACTGTATACATTGTATATCATATATATGGCCCTAACTGTATACAGTGTATATAATGTATATGGCCCTAACTGTATATAAAGTGTATATAATATGTATGGATATAACTGTATAAAATGTATATAATGTATATTGCCCTAACAGTATACAGTGTATATAATATATATGGCTCTAACTGTATACAGTGTATATAATATATATGGCCCTAATAGTATACAGTGTATATAATATATATGGCCCTAACTGTACATACAATGCATATAATATATATGGATATAACTGTATGCAGTGTAAATGATATATATGGCCCTAACTGTATACAGTGTATATAATATATGGCCCTAACGGTATACAGTGTATAGATTATATATGGCTCTTACTGTATACTGTGTATAAAACTGTATACAGTGTACTGTAATATATATGTCTCTGTATACAGTGTATATAATATATATGGCCCTAACTGTATACAATGTATCTAATATATATGGCCCTAACTGTATACAGTGTATATAATATATATAGACCTAACTGGATACAGTGTACTGTAATATATATATATGGCCCTAACTGTATACAATGTACTGTAATATATATGGACCTAACTGTATACACTGTATATAATACATATGGCCCTAATTGTATACAGTGTATATAATATATATGGCCCTAATGATGTACAGTGTATATAATATTTACAATATGGTCCTAAATGTATACAGTGTACTGTAATATATATGGCCCTAACTGTATACAGTGTATATAAAATATATGGACCTAACTGTATACAGTGTATATAATATATGTCCCTAATTGTATACAGTGTATATAATATATATGGCCCTAATGATGAACAGTGTATATAATATTTACAGTATGGCCCTAAATGTATACAGTGTACTGTAATATATATGGCCCTAATTGTATACAGTGTATATAATATATATGGCCCTAATGATGAACAGTGTATATAATATTTACAGTATGGCCCTAAATGTATACAGTGTACTGTAATATATATGGCCCTAATTGTATACAGTGTATATAATATATATGGCCCTAATGATGTACAGTGTATATAATATTTACAGTAGGGCCCTAAATGTATACAGTGTAAATAATATATATGGCCCTATCTGTATAAAGTGTATATAATATCTATGACCCTACAGTATACATAATATATATGGCCCTAACTGTATACAGAGTATATAATGTATATAGTCCTAACTGTATATAAAGTGTATATAATATGTATGGATATAACTGTATACAATGTATATAATGTATATGGCCCTAACAGTATACAGTGTATAGATTATATATGGCTCTAACTGTATACAGTGTATATAATATATATGGCTCTAACTGTATACAGTGTACTGTAATATATATGGCCCTAACTGTATACAGTGTACTGTAATATATGTCTCTATTTGTATATATTTTATATTTTTTTTTTTTCCCTAACTTTATACAATTTATATTTTTTTTTTTCCCCCAACTCTATACATTTTACTTTTATATATATAGACCTAACTCTATACATTTTATATATTTTATATAGACCTAACCTTATACAGTTTATTATTATTATTATTTTTTATTTTGAGAGTACTACTTTTATATACTGTATATGGAAAGTGCACAGTACTGCTTCTATTTTATAAATATGGATAGTGCACAGTACTACTTCTATTATATATATATATATATATATATATATATATATATATATATAAAGGACAGTGCAAAGTATTACTATTTAAAATATATGGCTAGTGCACATTACTACTTCTATTTTATATATATGGATATTGCACAGTACTATTTATTTTTTATATATATATGGACAGTGCACAGTACTACTTCTATTTTATATATATGGACAGTGCAAAGTATTACTATTTAATATATATGGACAGTGCACATTACTACTTCTATTTTATATATATGGACCGTGCACAGTACTACTTCTATTTTATATATATGGATATTGCACAGTACTATTTTTTTATATATGGACAGTGCACAGTACTACTTCTATTTTATTTATATGGACAGTGCACAGTACTACTTTTATTTTATATATAGGACAGTGCACAGTACTACTTCTATTTTATATATATGGACAGTGCACAGTACTATTCTATTTTATATATATGGACATTGCACAGTACTACTTCTATTTTATATATATGGATAGTGCACAGTACTACTTATTTTTTATATATATATGGACAGTGCACATTACTACTTCTATTTTATATATATGGACAGTGCACAGTACTACTTCTATTTTATATATATGGACAGTGCACAGTACTACTTCTATTTTATATATATGGACATTGCACAGTACTACTTTTTTTATATATGGACAGTGCACAGTACTACTTCTATTTTATATATATGGACAGTGCACAGTACTACTTTTATTTTATATATAATGGACAGTGCACAGTACTACTATTTTTTATATATGGACAGTGCACAGTACTACTTCTATTTTATATATATGGACAGTGCACAGTACTACTTCTATTTTATATATATGGACAGTGCACAGTACTACTTCTATTTTATATATATGGACAGTGCACAGTAACTATTTTATATATATGGACAGTGCACAGTACTACTTCTATTTTATATATATGGACAGTGCACAGTACTACTTCTATTTTATATATATGGACAGTGCACAGTACTACTTCTATTTTATATATATGGACAGTGCACAGTACTACTTCTATTTTATATATATGGACAGTGCACAGTACTACTTCTATTTTATATATATGGACAGTGCACAGTACTACTTCTATTTTATATATATGGACAGTGCACAGTACTACTTCTATTTTATATATATGGACAGTGCACAGTACTACTTCTATTTTATATATATGGACAGTGCACAGTACTACTTCTATTTTATATATATGGACAGTGCACAGTACTACTTCTATTTTATATATATGGACAGTGCACAGTACTACTTCTATTTTATATATATGGACAGTGCACAGTACTACTTCTATTTTATATATATGGGCAGTGCACATTACTACTTCTATTTTTATATAAGGATAGTGCACAGTACTACTTCTATTTTATATATATGGACAGTGCACAGTACTACTTCAATTTAATATATATATATGGACAGTGCACAGTACTGCTTCTATTTTATATATATGGATAGTGCACAGTACTACTTCTATTATATATATATATATATATATATATATATATATATATATATATGGACAGTGCAAAGTATTACTATTTAAAATATATGGCTAGTGCACATTACTACTTCTATTTTATATATATGGATATTGCACAGTACTACTTATATTTTATATATATATGGACAGTGCACAGTACTACTTCTATTTTATATATATGGACAGTGCACAGTACTACTTATTTATATATATATGGACAGTGCACAGTACTACTTCTATTTTATATATATTGACAGTGCACAGTACTACTTCTATTTTATATATATGGACATTGCACAGTACTATTTATTTTATATATATGGACAGTGCACAGTACTACTTCTATTTTATATATATGACAGTGCACAGTACTAGTTTATTTATTTATAGTGACAGTGCACAGTACTACCTTATTTTTTATATATGGACAGTGCACAGTACTACTTCTATTTTATATATATGGACAGTGCACAGTACTACTTCTATTTTATATATATGGACAGTGCACAGTACTACTTCTATTTTATATATATGGACAGTGCACAGTACTACTTCTATTTTATATATATGGACAGTGCACAGTACTACTTCTATTTTATATATATGGACAATGCACAGTACTACTTCTATTTTATATATATGGACAGTGCACAGTACTACTTCTATTTTTATATATGGACAGTGCACAGTACTACTTCTATTTTATATATATGGACAGTGCACAGTACTACTTCAATTTAATATATATATAGACAGTGCACAGTACTACTTCTATTTTATATATATGGACAGTGCACAGTACTACTTCTATTTTATATATATGTATAGTGCATAGTACTATATATTTTATATATATGGACAGTGCACAGTACTACTTCTATTTTATATATATATGGACAGTGCACAGTACTACTTCTATTTTATATATATGGACAGTGCACAGTACTACTTCTATTTTTATATATATATGGACAGTGCACAGTACTACTTCTATTTTATATATATGGACAGTGCACAGTACTACTTCTAATTTAATATATATATGGACAGTGCACAGTACTACTTCTATTTTATATATATGGACAGTGCACAGTACTACTTCTATTTTATATATATGGACAGTGCACAGTACTACTTCTATTTTTATATATGGACAGTGCACAGTACTACTTCTATTTTATATATATGGACAGTGCACAGTACTACTTTTATTTTATATATAAGGACAGTGCACAGTACTACTTCTATTTTATATATATGGACAGTGCACAGTACTACTTCTATTTTATATATATGGACAGTGCACAGTACTACTTCTATTTTATATATATGGACAGTGCACAGTACTACTTCTATTTTATATATATATATTGACAGTGCACAGTACTACTTCTATTTTATATATATGGACAGTGCACAGTACTACTCTATTTTATATATATATATATATATATATATATATATATATATGGACAGTACAACTTCTATTTTTAATATATGGACAGTGCACAGTACTACTTCTATTTTATATATATGGACAGTGCACAGTACTACTTCTATTTTATATATATATATGGACAGTGCACAGTACTACTTCTATTTTATATATATGGACAGTGCACAGTACTACTTCTATTTTATATATATGGACAGTGCACAGTACTACTTCTATTTTATATATATGGACAGTGCACAGTACTACTTCTATTTTATATATATGGACAGTGCACAGTACTACTTCTATTTTTATATATGGACAGTGCACAGTACTACTTCTATTTTATATATATGGACAGTGCACAGTACTACTTTTATTTTATATATATGGACAGTGCACAGTACTACTTCTATTTTATATATATGGACAGTGCACAGTACTACTTCTATTTTATATATATATAGTATAGTATATATATTTTATATATATGGACAGTGCACAGTACTACTTCTATTTTATATATATGGACAGTGCACAGTACTACTTCTATTTTATATATATGGACAATGCACAGTACTACTTCTATTTTATATATATGGACAGTGCACAGTACTACTTCTATTTTATATATATGGACAGTGCACAGTACTACTTCTATTTTATATATATGGACAGTGCACAGTACTACTTCTATTTTATATATATGGACAGTGCACAGTACTACTTCTATTTTATATATATGGACAGTGCACAGTACTACTTCTATTTTATATATATGGACAGTGCACAGTACTACTTCTATTTTATATATATGGACAGTGCACAGTACTACTTCTATTTTATATATATGGACAGTGCACAGTACTACTTCTATTTTATATATATGGACAGTGCACAGTACTACTTCTATTTTATATATATGGACAGTGCACAGTACTACTTCTATTTTATATATATGGACAGTGCACAGTACTACTTCTATTTTATATATATGGACAGTGCACAGTACTACTTCTATTTTATATATATGGACAGTGCACAGTACTACTTCTATTTTATATATATGGACATTGCACAGTACTACTTCTATTTTATATATATATGGATAGTGCACAGTACTACTTCTATTTTATATATATGGACATATGCACATTACATATACTTATATATATATATATATAGATATATATATATAGTGCACAGTACTACTTCTATTTTATATATATGGACAGTGCACAGTACTACTTCTATTTTATATATATGGATAGTGCACAGTACTACTTCTATTTTATATATATGGACAGTGCACAGTACTACTTCTATTTTATATATATGGACAGTGCACAGTACTACTTCTATTTTATATATATGGACAGTGCACATTACTACTTCTATTTTATATATATGGACAGTGCACAGTACTACTTCTATTTTATATATATGGACAGTGCTACTAGTTTTTATATATACAGTGCACAGTCTACTATTTTTTATATATGGACAGTGCACAGTACTACTTCTATTTTATATATATGGACAGTGCACAGTACTACTTCTATTTTATATATATGGACATGTGCATACTATATATATATTTATATATATGGACAGTGCACAGTACTACTTCTATTTTATATATATGGACAGTGCACAGTACTACTTCTATTTTATATATATATGGACAGTGCACAGTACTACTTCTATTTTAT
This sequence comes from Leptodactylus fallax, assembly GCA_947044405.1. NCBI lineage: Eukaryota > Metazoa > Chordata > Amphibia > Anura > Leptodactylidae > Leptodactylus > Leptodactylus fallax. Next base: position 238,721 of record CAMRHE010001049.1, on the reverse strand, counting down.
ATATATATGGACAGTGCAGCAGTACTACTTCTATTTTATATATATGGACAGTGCACAGTACTACTTCTATTTAATATATATATGGACAGTGCACAGTACTACTTCTATTTTATATATATGGACAGTGCACAGTACTACTTCTATTTTATATATATGGACAGTGCACAGTACTACTTCTATTTTATATATATGGGGTGGTATTATTTTTTATATATGGACAGTGCACAGTACTACTTCTATTTTATATATATATGGACAGTGCACAGTACTACTTCTATTTTATATATAATGGACAGTGCACAGTACTACTTCTATTTTATATATATGGACAGTGCACAGTACTACTTCTATTTTATATATATGGACAGTGCACAGTACTACTTCTATTTTATATATATGGACAGTGCACAGTACTACTTCTATTTTATATATATGGACAGTGCACAGTACTACTTCTATTTTATATATATGGACAGTGCACATTACTACTTCTATTTTATATATATGGACAGTGCACAGTACTACTTCTATTTTATATATATGGACAGTGCACAGTACTACTTCTATTTTATATATATGGACAGGATATGCATATATATATATATGGACGTGAGTACTTCTATTTTATATATATGGACAGTGCACAGTACTACTTCTATTTTATATATATGGATAGTGCACAGTACCATTTTTATTATTTATATATATGGACAGTGCACAGTGCATAGCTTATATTTATATATATATATATGGACAGTGCACAGTACTACTTCTATTTTATATATATGGACAGTGCACAGTACTACTTCTATTTTATATATATATGGACAGTGCACAGTACTACTTCTATTTTATATATATGGACAGTGCACAGTACTACTTCTATTTTATATATATATGGACAGTGCACAGTACTACTTCTATTTTATATATATGGACAGTGCACAGTACTACTTCTATTTTATATATATATATGGACAGTGCACAGTACTACTTCTATTTTATATATATGGACAGTGCACAGTACTACTTCTATTTTATATATATGGACAGTGCACAGTACTACTTCTATTTTATATATATGGACAGTGCACAGTACTACTTCTATTTTATATATATGGACAGTGCACAGTACTACTTCTATTTTATATATATGGACAGTGCACAGTACTACTTCTATTTTATATATATGGACAGTGCACAGTACTACTTCTATTTTATATATATGGACAGTGCACAGTACTACTTCTATTTTATATATATGGACAGTGCACAGTACTACTTCTATTTTATATATATGGACAGTGCACAGTACTACTTCTATTTTATATATATGGACAGTGCACAGTACTACTTCTATTTTATATATATGGACAGTGCACAGTACTACTTCTATTTTATATATATGGACAGTGCACAGTACTACTTCTATTTTATATATATGGACAGTGCACAGTACTACTTCTATTTTATATATATGGACAGTGCACAGTACTACTTCTATTTTATATATATGGACAGTGCACAGTACTACTTCTATTTTATATATATATGGACAGTGCACAGTACTACTTCTATTTTATATATATGACAGTGAGTAGTATATTATATATATATATATATGGACAGTGCACAGTACTACTTCTATTTTATATATATGGACAGTGCACATTACTACTTCTATTTTATATATATATGGATAGTGCACAGTACTACTTCTATTTTATATATATGGATAGATGTATAAAATGGACTACTTCTATTTTATATATATGGACAGTGCACAGTACTACTTCTATTTTATATATATGGACAGTGCACAGTACTACTTCTATTTTATATATATGGACAGTGCACAGTACTATTTATATATATGGATAGTATAGTACTATATTTTATATATATGGACAGTGCACAGTACTACTTCTATTTTATATATATGGACAGTGCACAGTACTACTTCTATTTTATATATATGGACAGTGCACAGTACTACTTCTATTTTATATATATGGACAGTGCACAGTACTACTTCTATTTAATATATATGGACAGTGCACAGTACTACTTCTATTTTATATATATGGACAGTGCACAGTACTACTTCTATTTTATATATATGGACAGTGCACAGTACTACTTCTATTTTATATATATGGACAGTGCACAGTACTACTTCTATTTTATATATATGGACAGTGCACAGTACTACTTCTATTTTATATATATGGACAGTGCACAGTACTACTTCTATTTATATATATATATACAGTAGTACTATATATATATATATATATATAGTGCACAGTACTACTTCTATTTTATATATATATGGACAGTGCACAGTACTACTTCTATTTTATATATATGGACAGTGCACAGTACTACTTCTATTTTATATATATGGACAGTGCACAGTACTACTTCTATTTAATATATATATGGACAGTGCACAGTACTACTTCTATTTTATATATATGGACAGTGCACAGTACTACTTCTATTTTATATATATGGACAGTGCACAGTACTACTTCTATTTTATATATATGGACAGTGCACAGTACTACTTTTAATATATATATATGGACAGTGCACAGTACTACTTCTATTTTATATATATGGACAGTGCACAGTACTACTTCTATTTTATATATATGGACAGTGCACAGTACTACTTCTATTTTATATATATGGACAGTGCACAGTACTACTTCTATTTTATATATATGGACAGTGCACAGTACTACTTCTATTTTATATATATATGGACAGTGCACAGTACTACTTCTATTTTATATATATGGACAGTGCACAGTACTACTTCTATTTTATATATATGGACAGTGCACAGTACTACTTCTATTTTATATATATGGACAGTGCACAGTACTACTTCTATTTTATATATATGGACAGTGCACAGTACTACTTCTATTTTATATATATGGACAGTGCACAGTACTACTTCTATTTTATATATATGGACAGTGCACAGTACTACTTATTTTTATATATATGGACAGTGCACAGTACTACTTCTATTTTATATATATGGACAGTGCACAGTACTACTTCTATTTTATATATATGGACAGTGCACAGTACTACTTCTATTTTATATTTATTTTATATATATGGACAGTGCACAGTACTACTTCTATTTTATATATATGGACAGTGCACAGTACTACTTCTATTTTATATATATGGACAGTGCACAGTACTACTTCTATTTTATATATATGGACAGTGCACAGTACTACTTCTATTTTATATATATGGACAGTGCACAGTACTACTTCTATTTTATATATATGGACAGTGCACAGTACTACTTCTATTTTATATATATAGGAGTATAGTAGTACTATATATATATATATATAGTGGATATAGTACTACTTATATTTATATATATATGGACAGTGCACAGTACTACTTCTATTTTATATATATGGACAGTGCACAGTACTACTTCTATTTTATATATATGGACAGTGCACAGTACTACTTCTATTTTATATATATGGACAGTGCACAGTACTACTTCTATTTTATATATATATGGACAGTGCACAGTACTATTTATATTTATTTTATATATATATGGACAGTGCACAGTACTACTTCTATTTTATATATATGGACAGTGCACAGTTACTACTTCTATTTTATATATATGGACAGTGCACAGTACTACTTCTATTTTATATATATGGACAGTGCACAGTACTACTTCTATTTTATATATATGGACAGTGCACAGTACTACTTCTATTTTATATATATGGACAGTGCACAGTACTACTTCTATTTTATATATATGGACAGTGCACAGTACTACTTCTATTTTATATATATGGACAGTGCACAGTACTACTTCTATTTTATATATATGGATAGTACAGTTATATTTTATATATATGGACAGTGCACAGTACTACTTCTATTTTATATATATGGACAGTGCACAGTACTACTTCTATTTTATATATATGGACAGTGCACAGTACTACTTCTATTTTATATATATGGACAGTGCACAGTACTACTTCTATTTTATATATATGGACAGTGCACAGTACTACTTCTATTTTATATATATATATAGTAGTACTATATATATATATGGACAGTGCAACTTATTACTATTTATATATATGGACAGTGCACAGTACTACTTCTATTTTATATATATGGACAGTGCACAGTACTACTTCTATTTTATATATATGGACAGTGCACAGTACTACTTCTATTTATATATATATATGGACAGTGCACAGTACTACTTCTATTTTATATATATGGACAGTGCACAGTACTACTTCTATTTTATATATATGGACAGTGCACAGTACTACTTCTATTTTATATATATGGACAGTGCACAGTACTACTTCTATTTTATATATATGGACAGTGCACAGTACTACTTCTATTTTATATATATGGACAGTGCACAGTACTACTTCTATTTTATATATATGGACAGTGCACAGTACTACTTCTATTTTATATATATGGACAGTGCACAGTACTACTTCTATTTTATATATATGGACAGTGCACAGTACTACTTCTATTTTATATATATGGACAGTGCACAGTACTACTTCTATTTTATATATATGGACAGTGCACAGTACTACTTCTATTTTATATATAAGGACAGTGCACAGTACTACTTCTATTTTATATATATGGACAGTGCACAGTACTACTTCTATTTTATATATATGGACAGTGCACAGTACTACTTCTATTTTATATATATGGACAGTGCACAGTACTACTTCTATTTTATATATATGGACAGTGCACAGTACTACTTCTATTATATATATATATATATATATGTATAGTACTATATATATATATATATATATATATATATATATATATGGACAGTGCAAAGTACTTCTATTTTATATATATGGACAGTGCACAGTACTACTTCTATTTTATATATATGGACAGTGCACAGTACTACTTTTATTTTATATATATGGATATTGCACAGTACTATTTATTTTTTTATATATATGGACAGTGCACAGTACTACTTCTATTTTATATATATGGACAGTGCACAGTACTACTTCTATTTTATATATATGGACAGTGCACAGTACTACTTCTATTTATATATATGTTTGGTCTATTTTTTTTATATATGGACAGTGCACAGTACTACTTCTATTTTATATATATGGACAGTGCACAGTACTACTTCTATTTTATATATATGGACAGTGCACAGTACTACTTCTATTTTATATATATATGGACAGTGCACAGTACTACTTCTATTTTATATATATGGACAGTCCGTACTACTTCTATTTTATATATATGGACAGTGCACAGTACTACTTCTATTTTATATATATGGACAGTGCACAGTACTACTTCTATTTTATATATATATGACAGTGCACAGTACTACTTCTATTTTATATATATGGACAGTGCACAGTACTACTTCTATTTTATATATAGTGGAGCAGTGAGTACGTACTATCTATTTATATATATGGACAGTGCACAGTACTACTTCTATTTATATATATGGACAGTGCACAGTACTACTTCTATTTTATATATATGGACAGTGCACATTACTACTTCTATTTTATATATATGGACAGTGCACAGTACTACTTCTATTTTATATATATGGATATTGCACAGTACTATTTTATTTTATATATATGGACAGTGCACAGTACTACTTCTATTTTATATATATGGACAGTGCACAGTACTACTTCTATTTTTATATATATATGACAGTGCACAGTACTACTTCTATTTTATATATATGGACAGTGCACAGTACTACTTCTATTTTATATATATGGACAGTGCACAGTACTACTTCTATTTTATATATATGGACAGTGCACAGTACTACTTCTATTTTATATATAAGGACAGTGCACAGTACTACTTCTATTTTATATATATGGACAATGCACATTACTACTTCTATTTTATATATATGGGCAGTGCACAGTACTACTTCTATTTTTATATATGGACAGTGCACAGTACTACTTCTATTTTATATATATGGACAGTGCACAGTACTACTTCTATTTTATATATATGGGCAGTGCACAGTACTACTTCTATTTTATATATAAGGACAGTGCACAGTACTACTTCTATTTTATATATATGGACAGTGCACAGTACTACTTCTATTTTATATATATGGACAGTGCACAGTACTACTTCAATTTAATGTATATATGGACAGTGCACAGTACTACTTCTATTTTATATATATGGACAGTGCACAGTACTACTTCTATTTTATATATATGGACAGTGCACAGTACTACTTCTATTTTATATATATGGACAGTGCACATTACTACTTCTATTTTATATATATATGGACAGTGCACAGTACTACTTCTATTTTATATATATGGAACAGTGCACAGTACTACTTCTATTTAATATATATATGGACAGTGCACAGTACTACTTCTATTTTATATATATGGACAGTGCACAGTACTACTTCTATTTTATATATATATATATATAGTACTATATATATATATATATATAGACAGTGCACAGTACTACTTATTTTATATATATATGGACAGTGCACAGTACTACTTCTATTTTATATATGGACAGTGCACAGTACTACTTCTATTTTATATATATATGGACAGTGCACAGTACTACTTCTATTTTATATATATGGACAGTGCACAGTACTACTATTTTATATATATGGACAGTGCACAGTACTACTTCTATTTTATATATATGGACAGTGCACAGTACTACTTCTATTTTATATATATGGACAGTGCACAGTACTACTTCTATTTTATATATATGGACAGTGCACAGTACTACTTCTATTTTATATATATGGACAGTGCACAGTACTACTTCTATTTTATATATATGGACAGTGCACAGTACTACTTCTATTTTATATATATGGACAGTGCACAGTACTACTTCTATTTTATATATATGGACAGTGCACAGTACTACTTCTATTTTATATATATGGGACAGTGCACAGTACTACTTCTATTTTATATATATGGACAGTGCACAGTACTACTTCTATTTTATATATATATGGACAGTGCACAGTACTACTTCTATTTTATATATATGGACAGTGCACAGTACTACTTCTATTTTATATATATGGACAGTGCACAGTACTACTTCTATTTTATATATATGGACAGTGCACAGTACTACTTCTATTTTATATATATATGGACAGTGCACAGTACTACTTCTATTTTATATATATGGACAGTGCACAGTACTACTTCTATTTTATATATATGGACAGTGCACAGTACTTTCACTACTACTTCTATTTTTATATATGGGACAGTGCACAGTACTACTTCTATTTTATATATGGACAGTGCACAGTACTACTTCTATTTTATATATATGGACAGTGCACAGTACTACTTCTATTATTATATATATATATGGACAGTGCACAGTACTACTTCTATTTTATATATATGGACAGTGCACAGTACTACTTCTATTTTATATATATGGACAGTGCACAGTACTACTTCTATTTTATATATATGGACAGTGCACAGTACTACTTCTATTTTATATATATGGACAGTGCACAGTACTACTTCTATTTTATATATATGGACAGTGCACAGTACTACTTCTATTTTATATATATGGACAGTGCACAGTACTACTTCTATTTTATATATATGGACAGTGCACAGTACTACTTCTATTTTATATATATGGACAGTGCACAGTACTACTTCTATTTTATATATATGGACAGTGCACAGTACTACTTCTATTTTATATATATGGACAGTGCACAGTACTACTTCTATTTTATATATATGGACAGTGCACAGTACTACTTCTATTTTATATATATGGACAGTGCACAGTACTACTTCTATTTTATATATATGGACAGTGCACAGTACTACTTCTATTTTATATATATGGACAGTGCACAGTACTACTTCTATTTTATATATATGGACAGTGCACAGTACTACTTCTATTATTTATATATATGGACAGTGCACAGTACTACTTCTATTTTATATATATGGACAGTGCACAGTACTACTTTATTTATATATATATGGACAGTGCACAGTACTACTTCTATTTTATATATATGGACAGTGCACAGTACTACTTCTATTTTATATATATGGACAGTGCACAGTACTACTTCTATTTTATATATATGGACAGTGCACAGTACTACTTTTTTATATATATGGACAGTGCACAGTACTACTTCTATTTTATATATATGGACAGTGCACAGTACTACTTCTATTTTATATATATGGACAGTGCACAGTACTACTTCTATTTTATATATATGGACAGTGCACAGTACTACTTCTATTTTATATATATGGACAGTGCACAGTACTACTATTTTTTATATATGGACAGTGCACAGTACTACTTCTATTTTATATATATGGACAGTGCACAGTACTACTTCTATTTTATATATATATGGACAGTGCACAGTACTACTTCTATTTTATATATATGGACAGTGCACAGTACTACTTTTATTTTATATATATAGATATATATATATATATTTATATATATATGGACAGTGCACAGTACTACTATTTTTTATATATATGGACAGTGCACAGTACTACTTCTATTTTATATATATGGACAGTGCACAGTACTACTTCTATTTTATATATATGGACAGTGCACAGTACTACTTCTATTTTATATATATGGACAGTGCACAGTACTACTTCTATTTTATATATATGGACAGTGCACAGTACTACTTCTATTTTATATATATGGACAGTGCACAGTACTACTTCTATTTTATATATATGGACAGTGCACAGTACTACTTCTATTTTATATATATGGACAGTGCACAGTACTACTTCTATTTTATATATATGGACAGTGCACAGTACTACTTCTATTTTATATATATGGACAGTGCACAGTACTACTTCTATTTTATATATATGGACAGTGCACAGTACTACTTCTATTTTATATATATGGATAGTGCACAGTACTACTTTTTTATATATATATGGACAGTGCACAGTACTACTTCTATTTTATATATATGGACATTGCATATATATATATATTTATATATATATGGACAGTGCACAGTATTACTATTTATATATATGGACAGTGCACATTACTACTTCTATTTTATATATATGGACAGTGCACATTACTACTTCTATTTTATATATATGGACAGTGCACAGTACTACTTCTATTTTATATATATGGACAGTGCACAGTACTACTTCTATTTTATATATGGACAGTGCACAGTACTACTTCTATTTTATATATATGGACAGTGCACAGTACTACTTCTATTTTATATATATGGACAGTGCACAGTACTACTTCTATTTTATATATATGGACAGTGCACAGTACTACTTCTATTTTATATATATGGACAGTGCACAGTACTACTTCTATTTTATATATATGGACAGTGCACAGTACTACTTCTATTTTATATATATGGACAGTGCACAGTACTACTTCTATTTTATATATAAGGATAATGCACAGTACTACTTCTATTTTATATATATGGACAGTGCACAGTACTACTTCTATTTTATATATATGGACAGTGCACAGTACTACTTCTATTTTATATATATAGGACAGTGCACAGTACTACTTCTATTTTATATATATGTATAGCAGTGCACAGTACTACTTTATATATATATATATATATATATATATATATATATATATATATATATATATTAGGGACAGTGCACAGTACTACTTCTATTTTATATATATGGCTAGTGCACAGTACTACCTACTATTTTATATATATGGACAGTTGCACAGTACTATATATTTTATATATATATGGACAGTGCACAGTACTACTTCTATTTTATATATATGGACAGTGCACATTACTACTTCTATTTTATATATATGGACAGTGCACAGTACTACTTCTATTTTATATATATGGACAGTGCACAGTACTACTTCTATTTTATATATATGGACAGTGCACAGTACTACTTCTATTTTATATATATGGACAGTGCACAGTACTACTTCTATTTTATATATATGGACAGTGCACAGTACTACTTCTATTTTATATATATGGACAGTGTCAACAGTATTACTTCTTATTTATATATATAGGACAGTGCACAGTACTACTTCTATTTTATATATATATGGACAGTGCACATTACTACTTCTATTTTATATATATGGACAGTGCACAGTACTACTTCTATTTTATATATATGGATAGTGCACAGTACTACTTCTATTTTATATATATGGACAGTGCACAGTACTACTTCTATTTTATTATATATGGACAGTGCACAGTACTACTTCTATTTTATATATATGGACAGTGCACAGTACTACTTCTATTTTATATATATGGACAGTGCACAGTACTACTTTCTATTTTATATATATGGATATGACAGTGCACAGTACTACTTATATTTTATATATATATGGACAGTGCACAGTACTACTTCTATTTTATATATATGGACAGTGCACAGTACTACTTTATTTAATATATATGGACAGTGCACAGTACTACTTCTATTTTATATATATGGACAGTGCACAGTACTACTTCTATTTTATATATATGGACATTGCACAGTACTACTTCTATTTTATATATATATGGACAGTGCACAGTACTACTTCTATTTTATATATATGGACAGTGCACAGTACTATTATTTTATATATGCGACAGTACTACTTCTATTTTATATATATGGACAGTGCACAGTACTACTTCTATTTTATATATATGGACAGTGCACAGTACTACTTCTATTTTATATATATGGACAGTGCACAGTACTACTTCTATTTTATATATATGGACAGTGCACAGTACTACTTCTATTTTATATATATGGACAGTGCACAGTACTACTTCTATTTTATATATATGGACAGTGCACAGTACTATTTTATATATATGGACAGTGCACAGTACTACTTCTATTTTATATATATGGACAGTGCACAGTACTACTTCTATTTTATATATATGGACAGTGCACAGTACTACTTCTATTTTATATATATGGACAGTGCACAGTACTACTTATATTTTATATATATGGACAGTGCACAGTACTACTTCTATTTTATATATATGGACAGTGCACAGTACTACTTCTATTTTTATATATATGGACAGTGCACAGTACTACTTCTATTTTATATATATATATGGACAGTGCACAGTACTACTTCTATTTTATATATATGGACAGTGCACAGTACTACTTCTATTTTTATATATGGACAGTGCACAGTACTACTTCTATTTTATATATATGGGACAGTGCACAGTACTACTTCTATTTTATATATATGGACAGTGCACAGTACTACTTCTATTTTATATATATGGGACAGTGCACAGTACTACTTCTATTTTATATATATGGACAGTGCACAGTACTACTTCTATTTTATATATATGGACAGTGCACAGTACTACTTCTATTTTATATATATATATGGACAGTGCACAGTACTACTTATTTTATATATATGGACAGTGCACAGTACTACCTTAATTTATATATATATATATATATATGGACAGTGCACAGTACTACTTCTATTTTATATATATGGACAGTGCACAGTACTACTTCTATTTTATATATATGGACAGATGCACAGTACTATTATATATATATATATATGGACAGTGCACAGTACTACTTCTATTTTATATATATGGACAGTGCACAGTACTACTTCTATTTTATATATATGGACAGTGCACAGTACTACTTCTATTTTATATATATGGACAGTGCACAGTACTACTTCTATTTTATATATATGGACAGTGCACAGTACTACTTCTATTTTATATATATGGACAGTGCACAGTACTACTTCTATTTTATATATATGGACAGTGCACAGTACTACTTCTATTTTATATATATGGACAGTGCACAGTACTACTTCTATTTTATATATATGGACAGTGCACAGTACTACTTCTATTTTATATATATATATGGACAGTGCACAGTACTACTTCTATTTTATATATATGGACAGTGCACAGTACTACTTCTATTTTATATATATGGACAGTCGCACAGTACTACTTATATTTTTATATATATGGACAGTGCACAGTACTACTCTATTTATATATATATATGGACAGTGCACAGTACTACTTCTATTTTATATATATGGACAGTGCACAGTACTACTTCTATTTAATATATATATGGACAGTGCACAGTACTACTTCTATTTTATATATATGGACAGTGCACAGTACTACTTCTATTTTATATATATGGACAGTGCACAGTACTACTTCTATTTTATATATATGGACAGTGCACAGTACTACTTCTATTTTATATATATGGACAGTGCACAGTACTACTTCTATTTTATATATATGGACAGTGCACAGTACTACTTCTATTTTATATATATGGACAGTGCACAGTACTACTTCTATTTTATATATATGTGTATGGACAGTGCACAGTACTACTTCATTTTATATATATGGACAGTGCACAGTACTACTTCTATTTAATATATATGGACAGTGCACAGTACTACTTCTATTTTATATATATGGACAGTGCACAGTACTACTTCTATTTTATATATATGGACAGTGCACAGTACTACTTCTATTTTATATATATGGATAGTGCACAGTACTACTTCTATTTATATATATATATGGACATACTGCATATATATGGCGTGCACAGTATACTTCTGGATTTTTTTGGCAGTGCACAGTACTACTTCTATTTTATATATATATGACAGTGCACAGTACTACTTCTATTTTATATATATGGACAGTGCACAGTACTACTTCTATTTTATATATATGGACAGTGCACAGTACTACTTCTATTATATATATATATGGACAGTGCACAGTACTACTACTATTTATATATATATATGGACAGTGCACAGTACTACTTCTATTTAATATATATGGACAGTGCACAGTACTACTTCTATTTTATATATATGGACAGTGCACAGTACTACTTCTATTTTATATATATGGACAGTGCACAGTACTACTTCTATTTTATATATATGGACAGTGCACAGTACTACTTCTATTTTATATATATGGACAGTGCACAGTACTACTTCTATTTTATATATATGGACAGTGCACAGTACTACTTCTATTTTATATATATGGACAGTGCACAGTACTACTTCTATTTATATATATATGGACAGTGCACAGTCTACTTCTATTTTATATATATGGACAGTGCACAGTACTACTTCTATTTTATATATATGGACAGTGCACAGTACTACTTCTATTTTATATATATGGGGACAGTGCACAGTACTACTTCTATTTTATATATATGGACAGTGCACAGTACTACTTCTATTTTATATATATGACAGCAGTATACCTACTATTTTTATATATGGACAGTGCACAGTACTACTTCTATTTTTATATATATGGACAGTGCACAGTACTACTTCTATTTTATATATATGGACAGTGCACAGTACTACTTCTATTTTATATATATGGACAGTGCACAGTACTACTTCTATTTTATATATATGGACAGTGCACAGTACTACTTCTATTTTATATATATGGACAGTGCACAGTACTACTTCTATTTTATATATATATATGGACAGTGCACAGTACTACTTCTATTTTATATATATGGACAGTGCACAGTACTACTTCTATTTTATATATATGGACAGTGCACAGTACTACTATTTTATTATATATGGAGGCAGTGCACAGTACTACTTCTATTTTATATATATGGACAGTGCACAGTACTACTTCTATTTTATATATATGGACAGTGCACAGTACTATTCTATTTTATATATATGGACAGTGGCACAGTACTACTTCTATTTTATATATATGGACAGTGCACAGTACTACTTCTATTTTATATATATGGACAGTGCACAGTACTACTTCTATTTTATATATATGGACAGTGCACAGTACTACTTCTATTTTATATATATGGACAGTGCACAGTACTACTTCTATTTTATATATATGGGGATACGTACTTCTATTGATATGGACAGTGCACAGTACTACTTCTATTTTATATATATGGACAGTGCACAGTACTACTTCTATTTTATATATATGGACAGTGCACAGTACTACTCTATTTTATATACGTGTATGGACAGTGCACAGTACTACTTCTATTTTTATATATATGGACAGTGCACAGTACTACTTCTATTTTATATATATGGACAGTGCACAGTACTACTTCTATTTTATATATATGGACAGTGCACCAGTACTACTTCTATTTAATATATATGGACAGTGCACAGTACTATTTCTATTTTATATATATGGTGACTGTGCCCCAGTGGGGATGATTTTTCACACCATATGCACCAGAATTCTGGTGTAGTTTTTGCCAATAAACTGTGTAACAAAGCCTAGCACCATATAGCTCCTTGACTTGCACAATAAAAGGACATGGCTTCACCCAGGGGAGTGTCTTAAGTTGTGCCGCCATGGGCCAGAAATGTACCAAAATGTTGTCCTGTTTTTCTGCTGTAAACTAAGCCAAGTAATAGGAGGTGTAAAGTTAGACTAGACCGTGTAAGAAGACGACAGGTTTATAAAACCACATCAGACGCTGTGATATATGGGGGCGCAGTTTAGCACTGTCTAGTCTATGTCTGCACTCCATAACTTTTAGACAGTATTGATAAATCTGCCCCGGTGTAACAATATTGCACTTTATGCGTCTATTTGTCCGGTTCAGTATTTATCTACTGTCATAAATAAACAGATCTATAATCATTTATAAAGTATCAGGGGAGAAATTACAGAGATCTCAAATTATCAGGGGACAATATATAGTAAGGAAGCGTCAGCGGTGCCGGCTCATGGTCAGGTCTCCATCTGTTACCCTGGTAAATGTTCTGTATCAGGAGACTCAGACACAGTATATAAGACGTGAGAGTGTGATTGTGATACCAGTGACTTATTATCTCTCAGTACATCGTATGACTACTCTATGCAGGTAAGTGTCTGCCGAAAACCACAAGATCAATACACAGGGATATAGATATACAGATCAATACTGTTCATAAATATGTAGTAAATGTCGTGCACCATAAATTTTGGTGCAAAAGTAGACAGAAAAGTGTTGGACTTCTATTGATAAATCTGCCCCAGTGTCCTCTAGCAGGCAGAGTTCCCCAGTCATCCACCTATCAGACTTCAATGGTTAGAGGTTTTGTTTTGTTTTGTTTGTTTGAGTTGGAAGGGACCTCAAGGGCCTTCGAGTCCAACCCCCTGCAAAAGCAGGGAATTCCTAGATCATCCCAGCTATATACCTATCCAGATTCCGCTTGAAGATTTCAATTGATGGAGAACTCACCACCTCCCGTGGCAGCCTATTCCACTCTCTCACTACCCTTACTGTTAGAAAGTTTTTCCTAATGTCTAATCTGAATCTCCTTCCCCTTAGTTTCATCCCATTACTTCTCGTGCTTTCTTCTGCTAATGAGAATAGGGTAGATCCCTCTGAGGTGATTCGTCCTTTCAGAAAACATATCACTATCTCCAGTGCTCCAGACCCAGGGATGCTGAGCTTTACAGCTGATGCCTGGCATTGTGCGCAGTGATCTGACACTCGTCTGCAGGTACACCAGATGACACAATTCACACCTCTCCAGCTGACGCCTGACATTGTACACGATGATTGTGCAGGTGCACCAGTGATCGGAGATGACACAATTCACACCAGTCAGACACATGACATTAGACTTGTTTGCAGCTTCTCCACCATGGAAACTCATCTCACTACATTTTTGTGCTGATGTCACTTTAAGCTATAATATGGGTGTGGTCTAGTGAAGGACACCACACAAGGTAAGTGATTATTATCAAGCTTGTTCACTTTGCTCTGGATTTGCCTCGTTCACGCTTCATAACTGATCCGATGTTATTTTACAAGGGTAGAATCAGGTCTGACCTTTGCCCTTTGCCTTCCATCAGTTCTTCTCGGTACTTGCACTTTTTGGCAGAACTGGGGAGGGAGGTTGTTCCCGCCGCCATCTTGGAGAACTAAGCCCAGATCTTCTGTGGATGTTGCTTTATCCAATCCTTCTGTCTCTTCATGTCATCCCAGACAGACTGGACAATAGTGAGATCAGGGCTATATCTGCGGTGGCCGGATCATCACTTCCAGGACTCCATGTTGTTCTTTATGTTGGTTGTATGTTTTGCTGCAGAATACATTTGGAGCTGATAAGATGCCCCCCTCATGATATTACATGATGGATAAGTATCTGTCTGTATTTCTCAGCACTCAGGACACCATTAATCCTGTCTTCTAGTTTAATCTTGATGTATCATTAATCTACTGCTCGTTTCCTGACCAGGTCCTCAATGTTGCCTATTTCTTGGTGTTTTTTTTAAATTTGGCTGTAACCTTGGCTTTCCTATGTGCCTTGTCTTTCCTACATCCACAGAAGATCTGTGCTTAGTTCTACAAGATGGTGGAGGGAACAAACTCCCTACTGAGTTCGGCCAAAAACTATCTGTACCGAGAAGAAGTGATGGAAGGCAAAGGGCAAAGGTCACACCAAATATTGAAGGGATTTACTGTTCTCTTTTCTTCACTCACTTTGCATTTTATTGTCTTACTTTGTTGTATTTTTTTTTTCCAAAACCCTCCTAATCTTCTGTCTATAAAGTGGATATCCTAATACTTTTTGATGGTAGATTGTTCACTGGTGTCTTGTTGCCCTTGCAGGTGTCCTACACATCATGGAGATCTCCAACCTGACAAGTTTCCATCCGGACTACTTCATTCTAATAGGAATTTCTGACATGGAAGAATATCATCTCCTGCTCTCCTTCCCATTCTGTATCATGTATGTCATTGCTATTATTGGAAACTCCATCTTGATCTTTGTCATTGGAAAAAACGAGACCCTCCAGCAGCCCATGTACCTGTTCCTGCTGATGCTGGCCGCCTGTGACATCCTCCTGAGCTCCTCCACCATACCTAAGACTCTCTGCATCTTCTGGTTTAATTGTCAGAAAATCTCCTTTAATGGTTGTCTTGTTCAAACATACTTTATTCACTTTTTCTTTGGGATGGAGTCTGCCATTTTGTTGGCCATGGCCTACGACCGATACTTCGCCATTTGCCACCCTTTAACTTATATATCAAACCTTACCAACTCATTCATAATGAAGTCATTGGCCTGCGCCCTCTCCCGCAGTATACTTATGGTCACTCCTTTCATCTTCCTTCTTGACAGGCTGCCGTACCAACACAGCAATGTGATAGAGCACACGTATTGTGAGCACATGTCCATGGCCAGGCTGGCTACTGCAGATATACTGGTCAATGTGGTGTATGGACTCATAATAGCAGCTCTTGCCACCGGTGTAGACATCATACTTATTGTCTTGTCTTACATCACCATTATCAGGGCGGTTATAAGACTCCGGTCCTCAGAAGCTCGTCTCAAGGCCTTCAACACATGTGTGTCTCATGTCTGTGTCATCATCCTCTTCTACACTCCGGCCTTCTTCTCGTTCATTGCCCATAGAGTTGGCCATAAATACATTCCTCTTCAGGTCCACATCCTGGTGGCCAATCTCTATGTTCTTGTTCCGCCCATGATGAACCCAATCATATATGGGGTGAAGACAAGAGAGATCAGAGAGAAGGTGGTGTCCATGTTCTGTAGTAGGACCACTAGAAATTTTCAAGAAAATATGTTTTTCAGAAGATAGACAATTGAGAGAGGACTATTTCCCACAAAGCCAAACTTTCTCCTCTGCCTTACAAAGTCTGTACATTATAGTCTATGTACATTGCCTTTCCTAAATAAGACTAATTCTGACCTGTGACTACTCTTTTTAAGCAGGTTTTTTTTCATCCAACAGGGCACTAATTGTAAGATGACAAGTCGGGTCTGCTACATAAGTCAAATGTTCTATCATCAAACTTTATTGATTGGTATGTACTATAGGTATAATTCAGGTACAATTTACAACAATAATGTGTTCTAGACCTTCATGAACCAGGAGATCCTGCATGAACAAGCGCTGAAGTCTGGAGCTTCAAGGAATGAAGCCATTGAGATCATGTTTTCTGAGCCGCATCTCCACAACGGCTAAGGATCTGCCTACCCCTACTGACTTCAGACAAGTTGGAGACTCCATGCCACCTCACTGCAGACTATTAATGACATTGGTTGGATGTTTGGGGTTGTTGTCCTGTGGCAAATACATTTAGATGCCCCCCTGATGGTACACACTCACACAGTTACAGACAAATTAAAAAACCATCAAAAAATGGGCAACATTGAGGACTTTGTCAGGAAACGAGCAGTAGATGAACAACACATCAAGATTAAATCAGAAGACAGGATTAATGGTGTCCTCAGTGCTGGAAAATACAGACAGATACCTATCCATCCTGTAATATCATCAGGGGGCGTCTGATCAGCTCCAAATGAATTCTAAAAGTCATAAAAGTCATCTACAATTGATGGGAATCGGGCGTAACTATTCTTACTTTGGCATGGAAGGGCTGGAGTTGACTTTCACTTGTGACGTATTTTAGGGCTTGTGCTTTATGATTGGAGTCATCTCTGGGCCAGATAAACCAGAACTAACCCTCACTTACTATCTGGGTTTTAAGATTCGTTTCCAGATTTAATAATCACATTTATTAGACGTCTGTGAGTACTCTCCCTCTTCTTCCCTCCTATTCCTCTCCCTCTTCTTCCTCCTATTCCTCTCCCTCTTCTTCCTATTCCTCTCCCTCTTCTTCCTCCTATTCCTCTCCCTCTTCTTCCTCCTATTCCTCTCCCTCTTCTTCCTCCTATTCCTCTCCCTCTTCTTCCTCCGTGTATGAAATCTTCGATTGATTGAAGGCACCTTATATATGATGTGGGGAGTGTGTGGGATTTATACCCTGACGGAGCTGCCCCTGGAGGCAGTGATACCCGTGTGGTTGTCCTCCCTGTTGCTGCCGGTTTTCCCATGCTTGAGCTGTATTCACACTGTTGGGTACGGTGCTATTATATTTGCCTATATTTGGCTATTTCCCCCTTTATTGCTTATTTCATATAGATTTATTAGTTTATCAGCATTTTCTCTCTATACGCCCAGACCTGTGGATCAGGTTGTTGGTTTATTTAGCACAGGGTCCGCTCATCTCATAGGGCCGACTCTTGTGTTATTTAGGATTTTTTTCATGTTTGTCTCATTTATGAGGTCAATAAACTCATTTATTTTCTATGTATTTATGGTCGGCGTCTTTTTACATCTTTTTTCTCCTTTGCCAAATTGCCCATTTCAGCCTATGAAGATCTGATGTGTATGTCCGGCTTCTCTCCTCTGTAGCTGATATGTATGTACAGAAGTCAAGTCTCATTCTTAAAGGGAATGCATTGCCAGAAAAAATAAAATAAAATTAGATTTAAAAATATATATATATATATATATATATTTTTTAATCTAATTTTATGTTAAACATATTTTTAAATATCCAAAAAAATTTTAAAAAATATCCAACGAAAATGGTAAAAATCAACTTTTAATCCAACGTTTTAAAAAAGAGTAACATAGGATTACATGTAATCCAGACATAGCTCACGCGTTTCAGGGCTGTGATGCCCCTTACTCATAGCATGACATAAACTGGACACAGTGTGCAATATAAAGCAGAAACAAAGGAGCACCCCCTACCAATAAGGATTAACCCATGTATTACCAAACAAAAGGTCAACACCACATCTCAGAAAACTGCAATATCAGTTACAAAGTCATAAGAAAACCAAAGAGAAAACAAACATGTAAATAGGAGAAATCAGTGATACAATAATCTCAGCATAATAACAAGATTTACTATAATAAGTATGAAATGAAACCAGAAGGAGGTCACACATTACTGGAGACCATTGTAAGGGGATACAATACAATAAATCACAAATATATAAATAATGGGATTCAATATATGAGCCAAGTGTGAACAATCAGTAAGAGACATGTTATGTTCATCTCTAATACTCAGACCCCTTTAACTTGGCTAAGTCTTAAAGGATTTCATAAATGTGGCCTTAGCAGATGTTCAGTCTGTAGATTTGCTACAAATACGAAGTTTTCAGGCCACAAATGGATCAGGTTCATATGAGATCCGTTCTGTTATGAATTGTATTAGCCACAATATTGTACATGTGATTGTCCTCGCTGGATCTTCCTCTATGTCGGCTGCTCAATCAGAGCACTCAAAATCCGCATTTCAGAACATCTTCCAGATTGTACGAAGTTGGTGACTGACAATATGTGTAATGTGTCTCAGCACTTTGTATCTGCCCATAATGGCGATAAAACTCCTGGAGGGGGAAATTGTCGTAGATTATACTAAAAAGGGAGGAATTCTGGATGCGGGAGTGACCTCCTGATGTCTTATATATTAGGTCTGATTTGTCTTACTAATAATAATAATAATAATAATAATAATAATAATAGGTATACACAGTGTCGGACTGGGATGTCTAGGGCCCACCAGTGGATTTGCTTCTAGGAGACCACCATCAGGACCCCCTGCAGATCAGCGGTACCGAGACAGGGCAGCTAAAGGTAATAACATGTCAGGAGCCATGCTGCTCACCCACTATACCATGTGCACCACTGCACTACCTAAACCTACTGCTACACCTTGTATGGCAAGTGAACAGCGTGGCTCCTAGAACTGTTACCATTACCTGTAGATCATCATTACATCGCAGATGTAATATTACTGGCCTATCCCAGGCCTATCCTTTGAAGAGGTTGTCCAGGAATTGGCACAACCCAGGTCCCGGGCGGGAGGTGTAAAATAAAAAATAAATTAGAAAGCATACTCACCTGTCCCCGGCACTCCATTGTCCTCTGCCAGTGTCCATTCAGTTTACTGCATCTCATGTGACCGCTAAGACCAATTAGGTAAAGGATTTCCAGAAATGAGGCGCCATCATGAGACTGAACAGACACAGGCAGGGGACAACCCAGTGCTGGGGACAGGTGAGTATGCTTTTTTAGAAATTTTTTATTTTTACACCTCCCTGGCGGCCACCACAGTGGTTGCTCCAGGTAATAGACAACCTCTTTTAAGGGGTTGTCTGGGCCAAATTTTTTTATGGCCACTTCACTGGTTCCCCCATACAGTGTCCTCTTCACAGGTCCCCCATACTGTATGGGGAACAGTGATGGAGCCATTATATTGTGTGGGAGCAGTGATGGGGGCTAACATCCTGTGGGGGGGACATTAAACTGTGTGGGTCATATTAAAGGGATTGTCCAGGGTTAATCTTTTTATGGCCTATGGATAGGCCATAAATACCTGATCGGTAGGGGGCTGACACACGGCCCCATCAGCTGTACAGCGTCACTTCCAGCGTCCGTTCTGTACACAACACAGGGCCGGAAGCAGAAAGCTCCATCCCCTGCAGTGAGGCCGGAAAAGTGCCGGATACGATGCTGTGCTCAGGACAGGTGAATATTTTTTTTAAATTATTTTTTGTCACTTTCCCTGGGCTGTCATACCCTTTCCATTAACAATAGGTGTAGCGGTCGGGGAACCAGGCTTTCCCCGACCACTATCATGGTAGTCCGGGGGCCACTTCCAGCTGGGCGTGGGCCCCATACCCCTCCGGTCACACCCCCCTGCCACCACGATCCTTACGCCACTGTCCATTGGTCAGGGGCCCAATCAGGATAGTCAGGGGCCTGATCCGACCCCTGACCTTTGCATTGGCAAAATGAGAACTAAATATAGTCGGGGCTCGGGGGCCCACCGGGGGATTCACTGGTTCCCCGATGGGCCAGTCCGACCCTGGGTATACATCATATTGAAATGCCTCTTTTTTTCCATTGTAGTGTTTGATTAATATTGCTATTTTCCACAAGACTCATTGTGAGTTCTTGCTATATAGTAGTATAATGTTGTACCGTGTTAGCCATTGCTTCTTGCTATATAGTCGGAGATTTTTTGAAATTGAACTGCCATGTCTTCAGTACTTGTACACACAATATTAGAGCGTTTTTTCTACGGTATTTTTTCTTTTTTTCTTACGAGGTTATTGAGTGGTTTTCTATAACAGTTAATGGTCCGGCTTTACTAAGGGCTTTAGTTCGAATATTTATTTTTTATTCCTTTTGAATCCGTCATCTGCCTTGTGGCCTATAGAGGGAAGGGAGAGGCTTCGTACAATATAAGGGTCATAATAAGGACTTTTATATCACATCATTTCCGGTACTTTACAGGAAGTGGCTCTTAGAACTACAATCTATACACACAGCAACGTAGGATTCTTGCGGTAAGTTTATTGCATTTTTTTGCTTTGTTTTTCAGTTCTATATATATATATATTTGTGATTTATTGTATTATATCCCCTTACAATGGGCTCCAGTAATGTGTGACCTCCTTCTGGTTTCATTTGCTACTTATTATAGTAAATCTTGTTATTATGCTGAGATTATTGTATCACTGATTTCTCCTATTTACATGTTTGTTTTCTCTTTGGTTTTCTTATGACTTTGTCTGTAACTGATATTGCGGTTTTCTGGGATGTGGTGTTGACCTTTGGTAATACATGGGTTAATCCTTATTGGTAGGGGGTGTTCCTTTATTTCTGTTTTTATATTGCACACTGTGTCCAGTTTATGTCACGCTATGAGTAAGGGGCATCGCAGCCCTGAAACGCGTGAGCTATGTCTGGACTACATGTAACCTTATGTTACTGTTTTTAAAACTTTGGATTAAAAGTAAATTTTTACAATTTTCGCTGGATATTTTTACATTTTTTTTTTTCTATTACTACAACGTGCACCATTAAGTCCTGGGAGCTTTTCCGCACACCACGATATGGGAACCAAGTCTTCTTTTTAAAAACATTTTGGTAAGGTTTTTTAAAAAAAATTAAAAAAAAATTCAAGTTCTCACCTATATTTTAAAAAATTCCTATAAATCCTGCAGTTCTGACTTTGACCACTAAGCCAAATCATTTGTTGAGTTTTCCTATTTTCTTTAAGAGAATTCTTTGCAGCAGTCACCTCACTTACAGCACACTGATAATGAAAGCTATCATGTAGAGAAGACACAATAAGTGATGTCACATCTTATCTACTCCCCCCTCCCCCACACAGATCACAGAACATGCCTAGCAAACTCTCCCACAGAAGTCAATAGCGGCTGCTCCAGACTACTGTGTGTACGGCCCCTGGTCCTCCTCCGCAAGACAGGATGTCACAGACTATTTTTGGCTTGATGGCAAGAACTGAAATTACAAGATTTTTAGGTTTAAAAAAAAAAAATAAAAAAATTATATATATATATTAAAATAGAACATTAAAAACATCAGCAAAAATTCTTATTTTTAATATAAAAATGTGATTTAAACAATGGGTCATTTCCCTTTAATTACTACATATCTTATCATAGAATGACATAAGACGCTGCACATACAGTACATGACACCCGCAGGGCTCCCTGATTTGTGACATCCATTCATTTTTCTTTGGTTAGATAATTTCTGTAGGAGAGAACAGAGAATGTGAACACTGCCATACACCGCCGCACGCTGAAAACTAAACGGCTTTATTATTTCATAACCCAGATGTTTTTGTGTGTAATAATTTTTTTCTATTGACCCTGAAATAAACAACACATGCCCAGATAAGAGTGCGTTAGCCACAGGTGCCCAGATAAGAGTGCGCTAGCCACAGGTGCCCAGATAAGAGTGCGCTAGCCACAGGTGCCCAGATAATAGTGCGCTAGCCACAGGTGCCCAAATAAGAGTGCGCTAGCCACAGGTGCCCAGATAATAGTGCGCTAGCCACAGGTGCCCAGATAAGAGTGCGCTAGACACAGGTGCCCAGATAAGAGTGCACTAGCCACAGGTGCCCAGATAAGAGTGAGCTAGCCACAGGTGCCCAGATAAGAGTGCGCTAGCCACAGGTGCCCAAATAAGAGTGCGCTAGCCACAGGTGCCCAGATAAGAGTGCGCTAGCCACAGGTGCCCAGATAAGAGTGCGTTAGCCACAGGTGCCCAGATAATAGTGCGCTAGTCACAGGGGCCCAGATAAGAGTGCGCTAGCCACAGGTGCCCAGATAATAGTGCGCTAGCCACAGGTGTCCAGATAAGAGTGCGCTAGCCACAGGTGCCCAGATAAGAGTGCGCTAGCCACAGGTGCCCAGATAAGAGTGCACTAGCCACAGGTGCCCAGATAAGAGTGCGTTAGCCACAGGTGCCCAGATAAGAGTGCGCTAGCCACAGGTGCCCAGATAATAGTGCGCTAGTCACAGGGGCCCTGATAAGAGTGCGCTAGCCACAGGTGCCCAGATAAGAGTGCGCTAGCCACAGGTGCCCAGATAAGAGTGCGCTAGCCACAGGTGCCCAGATAAGAGTGCGCTAGCCACAGGTGCCCAGATAAGAGTGCGCTAGCCACAGGTGCCCAGATAAGAGTGCGCTAGCCACAGGTGCCCAGATAAGAGTGCGCTAGCCACAGGTGCCCAGATAAGAGTGCGCTAGCCACAGGTGCCCAGATAAGAGTGCACTAGCCACAGGTGTCCAGATAAGAGTGCGCTAGTCACAGGTGCCCAGATAAGAGTGCGCTAGTCACAGGGGCCCAGATAAGAGTGCGCTAGCCACAGGTGCCCGAATAAGAGTCCAAATAAGAGTGCGCCAGCCACTGGTGCCCAGATAAGAGTGCGCTAGCCACAGGTGCCCAGATAAGAGTGCGCTAGCCACAATCCAGTTGACGCCAGTAGTACCATGGTGCCCTCGTGGAGGTGACATCTTTAATCCTTCTGCCATGTAACCCGCTATAGAGGTATAAACCTCAGCAGCACAGAGGATTACAGCACTGAGAGTTTAGTTATAAGAAAGTTTACAGGAAAAAAAATTTTTCAAAAGAAATAAAGAAATCATAAAATGAAGAAATGAAGAGAAATCTCTCATAGGAAGAATCTGCCCCATCAGCCATGACCTGGGGCCCCTGACCCCCCATTATTTAGGAATTTCCACATTAAAGAGGAGCTTTCATGTCCTCATGTGTATGCGGTTTTATATACCGCTACAAAGGCGTAAGGAACACCCCCCGGTAATATAACGTAGCCTTGTACTGTCAGAGGGGGCGCTCCTTACCTCCCTGCGAGGACGCTGAGCTATGAGGACGCCTTTCTGACAGTGGCGACATGTCGGTGCTGAAACTAATGTCAACGAATGAATTCAGCGCACTGTCGGCTTTCTAGCGGTATATAAAACCGCATACACGTGAGGAGATGTAACAATATAGTATAAGACATAACAGATCTTACAGATTGTCTAGAGCCATAAACCAGGGATGTGACTAGGAGAGATCGGGCGCCATAGCAAGACCGGGGACCCCACACAGCATAATAGACCCTTTCTTGTCCCCCACATGGTATAATGCTCCTTTACTGACCCTACACACAGTAAAATGCCCCCCCCCCCCACAGTATACGGTTTCTTTATAGGCCCCCATATGGTAAGTGCCCCCTATACTAATCCCCCCCACACATTATACTCCTCCCAATACAGTGATTTTAGGCCAATCCCTACTGATTCCCCCAGCAGGAAATGGCTGATATTCACTTACCCCTCCTCGCTCCTGCCCGGATATCCTCTGCTTCAGCTCCAGCTGCATATTATGCTGCTTATATATATACCCCGAGAATACGGGACATCGGGGAACCTTATATATATATACCCCGAGAATACGGGACATCGGGGGAACCTTATATATATATACCCCGAGGATACGGGACATCGGGGAACCTTATATATATATACCCCGAGGATACGGGACATCGGGGAACCTTATATATATATACCCCGAGGATACGGGACATCGGGGAACCTTATATATATATACCCCCGAGGATACAGGACATCGGGGAACCTTATATATATATATATACCCCGAGGATACGGGACATCGGGGAACCTTATATATATATACCCCGAGGATACAGGACATCGGGGAACCTTATATATATATACCCCGAGGATACGGGACATCGGGGAACCTTATATATATATACCCTGAGGATACAGGACATCGGGGAACCTTATATATATATACCCCGATAATACGGGACATCGGGGAACCTTATATATATATATACCCCGGGGAGGATACAGGACATCGGGGAACCTTATATATATATACCCCGAGGATACAGGACATCGGGGACCTTATATATATATACCCTGAGGATACAGGACATCGGGGAACCTTATATATATATACCCCGAGGATACAGGACATCGGGGAACCTTATATATATACCCCGAGGATACAGGACATCGGGGACCTTATATATATATACCCCGAGGATACGGGACATCGGGGAACCTTATATATATATACCCCGAGGATACGGGACATCGGGGAACCTTATATATATATACCCTGAGGATACAGGACATCGGGGAACCTTATATATATATACCCTGAGGATACAGGACATCGGGGAACCTTATATATATATATATACCCTGAGGATAAGGGACATCGGGGGAACCTTATATATATATATATATATATATATATATACCCTGAGGATACAGGACATCGGGGAACCTTATATATATATATATATATACACCCCTGAGGATACAGGACATCGGGGAACCTTATATATATATATATATATATATATATATATATATATACCCTGAGGATACGGGACATCGGGGAACATTATATATATATACCCTGAGGATACAGGACATTGGGGGAACCTTATATATATATATATACCCCGAGGATACAGGACATCGGGGGAACCTTATATATATATATATATATATATATATATATACCCTGAGGATACAGGACATCGGGGAACCTTATATATATATACCCTGAGGATACAGAACATCGGGGGAACCTTATATATATATACCCTGAGGATACAGGACATCGGGGAACCTTATATATATATATATATATACCCTGAGGATACAGGACATCGGGGGAACCTTATATATATATACCCTGAGGATATAGGACATCGGGGGAACCTTATATATATATATATACCCCGAGGATACAGGACATCGGGGAACCTTATATATATATACCCCGAGGATACAGGACATCGGGGATCCTTATATATATATACCCTGAGGATACAGGACATCGGGGAACCTTATATATATATACCCCAAGGATACGGGACATTGGGGAACCTTATATATATATACCCCGAGGATACAGGACATCGGGGAACCTTATATATATATATACCCCGAGGATACAGGACATCGGGGAACCTTATATATATAACCCCGAGGATACAGGACATCGGGGAACCTTATATATATATATATATATACCCCGAGGATACGGGACATCGGGGATCCTTATATATATACCCTGAGGATAAGGGACATCGGGGAACCTTATATATATATACCCTGAGGATACAGAACATCGGGGAACCTTATATATATATACCCTGAGGATACAGGACATGGGGGAACCTTATATATATATATATATATATATATATATATATATATACCCTGAGGATACAGGACATCGGGGAACCTTATATATATATATATATATATATACCCCGAGGATACAGGACATCGGGGAACCTTATATATATATACCCCGAGGATACAGGACATCGGGGATCCTTATATATATATACCCTGAGGATACAGGACATCGGGGAACCTTATATATATATATACCCCAAGGATACGGGACATTGGGGAACCTTATATATATATACCCCGAGGATACAGGACATCGGGGAACCTTATATATATATACCCCGAGGATACGGGACATCGGGGGAACCTTATATATATATACCCTGAGGATACAGGACATCGGGGATCCTTATATATATAAAGGAGGGAGGAGGGAAGGGAAAACATTATATATACCCTGAGGATACAGGACATCGGGGAACCTTATATATATATACCCTGAGGATACAGGACATCGGGGACCTTATATATATATACCCTGAGGATACAGGACATCGGGGATCCTTATATATATACCCTGAGGATACAGGACATCGGGGGAACCTTATATATATATACCCTGAGGATACAGGACATGGGGGAACCTTATATATATATATACCCTGAGGATACAGGACATCGGGGAACATTATATATATATATACCCCAAGGATACGGGACATCGGGGAACCTTATATATATATATACCCTGAGGATACAGGACATCGGGGAACCTTATATATATATACCCTGAGGATACAGGACATCGGGGACCTTATATATATATATACCCTGAGGATACAGGACATCGGGGACCTTATATATATATACCCCGAGGATACGGGACATCGGGGGAACCTTATATATATACCCTGAGGATACAGGACATCGTGGAACCCCTTATATATATATATATACCCCGAGGATACAGGACATCGGGGAACCTTATATAACTGTGGGGGGGGGGGGGATAGGCTCAGTGGTAGCAGCAGGGGACCCAGACAGTCAGAGACAGACACTTATCAGGTTACAGCAGGTTTTAGCCTGTAGGTTTATTTTTCAAAAAAACTGGCAGAAAATAAATCAACCTTAACTTCAGGAAAAAACAACAATTAAAGTCCTGCTCGTCCGAGCTACTCACTAAACACAGGTAATACTAACCGTACAGGGGCGAGCTCCAGCCACACGGTCACCATGCAGGGCCAAGTAATGGCAGCCGCTCACACCGGACTCTCAGCAGTCCTCAGACTGTAGTGACAGAACCGGCTCCTCCTCTGCCCAGGAACGAGAACCTAGCAACCTTTTATAGGCCTTTAATAAGGCCCCTCCCTAGCAGGACAAGAAGAGGTTAACAGAAAGACTTCTCACAGCTGAGGTTTTGTTACCTGTGTTGTAACCCACTTACCACACGTCAGTGAGGAATCTGGGAGAGACATAGCGACCGTCCAGAACCTTACCTTATATATATATATATATATATACCTTGAGGATACAGGACATCGGGGAACCTTATATATATATACCCTGAGGATACAGGACATCGGGGAACCTTATATATATATACCCCGAGGATACAGGACATCGGGGAACCTTATATATATATACCCTGAGGATACAGGACATCGGGGAACCTTATATATATATACCCTGAGGATACAGGACATCGGGGAACCTTATATATATACCCTGAGGATACAGGACATCGGGGAACTTATATATATATATACCCTGAGGATACAGGACATCGGGGAACCTTATATATATATACCCCCGAGGATACAGGACATCGGGGAACCTTATATATATATACCCTGAGGATACAGGACATCGGGGAACCTTATATATATATATATATATATATACCCTGAGGATACAGGACATCGGGGGAACCTTATATATATATACCCCGAGGATACAGGACATCGGGGAACCTTATATATATATACCCTGAGGATACAGGACATTGGGGAACCTTATATATATATACCCCGAGGATACGGGACATCGGGGAACCTATATATATATATATATATATATATATATATATATATATATATATATATATACCCTGAGGATACGGGACATCGGGGAACATTATATATATATATATACCCTGAGGATACAGGACATTGGGGAACCTTATATATATATATATACCCCGAGGATACAGGACATCGGGGAACCTTATATATATATATATATATATATATATATACCCTGAGGATACAGGACATCGGGGACCTTATATATATATACCCTGAGGATACAGGACATCGGGGAACCTTATATATATATACCCCGAGGATACAGGACATCGGGGACCTTATATATATATACCCCGAGGATACAGGACATTGGGGAACCTTATATATATATACCCCCGAGGATACGGGACATCGGGGGTCCTTATATATATACCCTGAGGATAAGGGACATCGGGGAACCTTATATATATATATACCCTGAGGATACAGGACATCGGGGAACCTTATATATATATATATATATACCCTGAGGATACAGGACATCGGGGAACCTTATATATATATATATATATATATATATATCCTGAGGATACGGGACATCGGGGAACATTATATATATATACCCTGAGGATACAGGACATTGGGGAACCTTATATATATATATATACCCCGAGGATACAGGACATCGGGGAACCTTATATATATATATATATATATATATATATATATATATATATATATATATATATATATATATATATCCTGAGGATACAGGACATCGGGGAACCTTATATATATATACCCTGAGGATACAGGACATCGGGGAACCTTATATATATATATATATATATACCCTGAGGATACAGGACATGGGGGAACCTTATATATATATATATACCCTGAGGATACAGGACATCGGGGAACCTTATATATATATATACCCTGAGGATACGGGACATCGGGGAACCTTATATATATATACCCCGAGGATACAGGACATGGGGGAACCTTATATATATATACCCTGAGGATACAGGACATCGGGGAACCTTATATATATATATATATATACCCTGAGGATACAGGACATCGGGGAACCTTATATATATATACCCTGAGGATATAGGACATCGGGGAACCTTATATATATATATATACCCCGAGGATACAGGACATCGGGGAACCTTATATATATATACCCCGAGGATACAGGACATCGGGGATCCTTATATATATATATATACCCTGAGGATACAGGACATCGGGGAACCTTATATATATATACCCCGAGGATACGGGACATTGGGGAACCTTATATATATATACCCCGAGGATACAGGACATCGGGGAACCTTATATATATATATACCCCGAGGATACGGGACATCGGGGAACCTTATATATATATACCCTGAGGATAAAGGACATCGGGGAACCTTATATATATATACCCTGAGGATAAAGGACATCGGGGAACCTTATATACATATACCCTGAGGATACAGAACATCGGGGAACCTTATATATATACCCCGAGGATACAGGACATGGGGGAACCTTATATATATATATATATATATATATACCCTGAGGATACAGGACATCGGGGAACCTTATATATATATATACCCTGAGGATATAGGACATCGGGGGAACCTTATATATATATACCCCGAGGATACAGGACATCGGGGATCCTTATATATATATACCCTGAGGATACAGGACATCGGGGAACCTTATATATATATACCCCGAGGATACAGGACATCGGGGAACCTTATATATATATACCCCGAGGATACAGGACATCGGGGATCCTTATATATATATACCCTGAGGATACAGGACATCGGGGAACCTTATATATATATACCCCAAGGATACGGGACATTGGGGAACCTTATATATATATACCCCGAGGATACGGGACATCGGGGAACCTTATATATATATATACCCCGAGGATACAGGACATCGGGGATCCTTATATATATATATATATACCCCGAGGATACAGGACATCGGGGGAACCTTATATATATATATATATATACCCCGAGGATACAGGACATTGGGGAACCTTATATATATATATATACCCCGAGGATACGGGACATCGGGGATCCTTATATATATACCCTGAGGATAAGGGACATCGGGGAACCTTATATATATATACCCTGAGGATACAGAACATCGGGGAACCTTATATATATATATATACCCTGAGGATACAGGACATCGGGGAACCTTATATATATATACCCTGAGGATACAGGACATCGGGAACCTTATATATATATATATACCCTGAGGATACAGGACATCGGGGAACCTTATATATATATACCCTGAGGATACAGGACATCGGGGATCCTTATATATATATACCCCGAGGATACGGGACATCGGGGAACCTTATATATATATACCCTGAGGATACAGGACATCGGGGACCTTATATATATATATACCCTGAGGATACAGGACATCGGGGAACCTTATATATATATACCCTGAGGATACAGGACATGGGGGAACCTTATATATATATATACCCTGAGGATACAGGACATCGGGGAACATTATATATATATACCCCAAGGATACGGGACATCGGGGAACCTTATATATATATACCCTGAGGATACAGGACATCGGGGAACATTATATATATATACCCCAAGGATACGGGACATCGGGGAACCTTATATATACTGTGGGGGGGGGGGATAGGCTCAGTGGTAGCAGCAGGGGACCCAGACAGTCAGAGACAGACACTTATCAGGTTACAGCAGGTTTTAGCCTGTAGGTTTATTTTTCAAAAAAACTGGCAGAAAATAAATCAACCTTAACTTCAGGAAAAAAACAACAATTAAAGTCCTGCTCGTCCGAGCTACTAACTAAACACAGGTAATACTAACCGTACAGGGGCGAGCTCCAGCCACACGGTCACCATGCAGGGCCAAGTAATGGCAGCCGCTCACACCGGACTCTCAGCAGTCCTCAGACTGTAGTGACAGAACCGGCTCCTCCTCTGCCCAGGAACGAGAACCTAGCAACCTTTTATAGGCCTTTAATAAGGCCCCTCCCTAGCAGGACAAGAAGAGGTTAACAGAAAGACTTCTCACAGCTGAGGTTTTGTTACCTGTGTTGTAACCCACTTACCACACATCAGTGAGGAATCTGGGAGAGACATAGCGACCGTCCAGAACCTTACCTGTCACCTTCTCACAATATCATACCTCCCAACTTTTCAAGGATGCAAAGAGGGACAATAGTTGAATTTTCAGAAATGAAGCCACGCCCCTGGACACACCCCTAGAAATGCCCCTACTTTTCCTATAAATATGAGCATTTCCTTCAGCATAATTTTAGTAAGCCTATAGTTTTACCAACATAAAAAATAATATATAGATATATAGATAGATAGATAGATAGATAGATAGATAGATAGATAGATAGATGTGTACAGTCATGGCCAAAAGTTTTGAGAATGATACAAATATTAATTTTTACAAAGTCTACTGCTTCAGTTTTTCTAATGGCAATTTGCATATACTCCAGAATGTTATAAAGAGTGATCAGCTTAACAGCAATTACTTGCAAAGTCAATATTTGCCTAGAAAATGAACTTTATCCCCCAAAACACATTTCAACATCATTGCAGCCCTGCCTTAAAAGGACCACCTAACATCGTTTCAGTGATTGCTCCAGTAACACAGGTGTGGGTGTTGATGAGGACAGGGCTGGAGATCAATCTGTCATGATTAAGTAAGAATGACACCACTGGACACTTTAAAAGGAGGCTGGTGCTTGCCATCATTGTTTCTCTTCTGTTAACCATGGTTATCTCTAAAGAAACACGTGCAGTCATCATTGCACTGCACAAAAATGGCCTAACTGGGAAGAGTATTGCAGCTAGAAAGATTGCACCTCAGTCAACAATCTATCGCATCATCAAGAACTTCAAGGAGAGAGGTTCCATTGGTGCCAAAAAGGCTCCAGGGCGCCCAAGAAAGACCAGCAAGCGGCAGAAGCGTCTCTTAAAAGTGTTTCAGCTGCGGGATCGGGCTACCAGCAGTGCAGAGCTTGCTGAGGAATGGCAGCAGGCAGGTGTGAGTGCATCTGCACGCACTGTGAGGCGGAGACTCTTGGAGAAAGGCCTGGTCTCAAGGAGGGCAGCAAAGAAGCCACTTCTCTCCAGAAAAAACATCAGGGACAGACTGATATTCTGCAAAAGGTACAGGGAGTGGACTGCTGAGGACTGGGGGAAAGTCATTTTCTCTGATGAATCCCCTTTTCCATTGTTTGGAACATCTGGAAAACAGCTTATTCGGAGAAGAAGAGGTGAGCGCTACCACCAGTCTTGTCTCATGCCAACTGTAAAGCATCCTGAAACCATTCATGTGTGGGGTTGCTTCTCAGCCAAGGGAATCGGCTCTCTCACAGTCTTGCCATGAATAAGATGCATCCCAAGCCCCCCCGCCAACACCGCCCACCAAGACGACCAACCCCCCCAAAAACGGGGGGAACTAAATGGCTCGTGCTCACAATGGTCTTGGGTCCAAGAGCAACCCCCCCCCCGCCCCCCCCCAAACCAAGGAAAAACCCCCCCCGCAAAAATTTTCCCCCCCACCCCCCCCCCCACCCCCAGATCTTAATCCCATTGCTCGAATCACCAAGAGACGGGCGCAAAACAAAAAAAAAAAAAAAAAAAAAAAAAAAAAATATTTAATACAACAAAACGGCCCCACAACGATCCGCCACGGGCCAGGAAGGGAAAGAGGGGGGACCACGGGGGGGAGCACGGGGGCCGCAAGGGGGGGGCGGAAACCGAACCCGAGCCGGCCCGCCCGCCCCCCCCACCCCAACCAACAACACCCCCCCAAAAAAAAAAAATATTATTTTTTTTTTATAAAATAATAAAAAAGAAAAAAATAAAAAAAAAAAGGCAAAAAAAACAAAATATAAAATATAACAAATACAATTTCTCACCACATCCTCCCCTCTCCTTTCTTTTTCCCCCCCCCCCTCCCCCACTATCCCCACACAAAAAACAATATACACACAACCCCCCCCCCCCCCCCCCCCCCCCCCCCCGCCCCCCCCCCCCCCCCCCCCCCGCCCCCCCGCCCCCCCCCCCCCCCCCCCCGGCCCGCGCGCGGCCCCCCAACCCCCCCCTTTTTTTTATAATAAAGCCCCCCCTCCTCACGGTTATCAGGATCTTGGGAGAAATGAAGTCCTCTTTAACAGACAGGGAAACCAACTGAATGCAATGTAATCCAACAGCAGATTCCACTCAGCACACTGACAGTCCTGCCGAATCCATACACTGAGCTGGGATGTAAGCCGGGATTTAGCAGGTGCCGTCCAGTACATCAACAGCACTGCGAGTCTCTATCTGTGGTATCCATATACACAGTCACAATGTCAGTCTCACTGATCAGCCACTGAGCACAGTTCCTTTCACGTGGACTCACTAGTCCTGTTGTCTCTTTACACTCTGTTTGTCTCTGGACCAAGATACAGCTTAGCTGTACAGAAAAATCTCCACACCAGTTCAATACAACACTTGCCAAGATGGCTGCTGCTCTCTGTCTCGTCACTTCCTGCTTCTCTGCTCACACTCTGTCTGCAGAACAGGCAGGCTGACATAAAAGGGGGGGGTCTCACTCCAGCATCATGTCACAATTACAATGGCTGCTGTCTTAAAGGAACAGAATCACAGAAATACATTCACCATTAACAGTTTATACAGACAAATGAAGCTTAGGACAACATTGGCTGTCTCTTACATATTCCCCCCCACTTTAAGAGTGGCAGTCCCTGCCTATGACTGTATATCCAGAGGGTTGTACTTTTATGCACAGGGTGGTAGTATACCGATGTATGGCAGGCCAAACAAACTCATCCTGCGCATACCGAACAGGGGGAATACCAGCATTTGGCCTAGTGGTCCGTCTGAGGACCGGTGGTATATTATGGGGTGCTGCAGCTATGGGCTGAGAAGGACCAGCGGATTCCGCACCAGAGGGGGCACAGGCCGGAGATACAGTAGTCACAGGTGGAACATCCCCAGGAGCAGGGATCGGCCAACAATCATCCTCCTCGTCGGAGGCCCATTCCGCACCTCCATTCTCTGACTGTGGGAGCTCATTCACATTGGCAGGCCCATCATGATTTGTCCCTTCAGAATGACACAGGCGCAACATATTTCGGTGAAGTACTCGAACACAATCAGTTCCTTCTTTCTGGACCTGGTACACTGGCCCATTCGCATACTTGCGGCCAACAACACGATACGGCAAAGCCTCCCATCTGCTTTCCAATTTCCCTTGGGGTTTCTTGACACGAACTAGCACCAGGTCGCCTGGTTGCAATGGTGCTTCTTGCACTGGGGTCTTATCAGGATGGGGATGTTCTTGCAGGCGCTGCCGCACCAATCGATGGATCGTCTCAAGTCTCTGCCGATGCGCCCGCACCCAAGAGGTTGGATCCCTCGGAGGGAACCCATCCACATCATTCAACTGTAATTCTCCTATACTTCGCCCAGACCGCCCAAAGAGGTGTATAAGGAGAGTACCCCGTTGTAGAATGGACCTGATTGTTATAGGCCCCACCATTTCAGACAAGAACTGAGGCCACTGTAACTTCTTGTCTTCCTCCAGAGTCCGCAGCATCTGTAGCAGAGTTCTGTTGAATCTTTCACAGGCCCCATTTCCCTGAGGGTGGTATGGAGTCGTGTGCGACTTCTTTATCCCGTAGATACGTTGAACTTCTTTCATTACGTGTCCCTCAAAGCAGGCGCCCTGGTCGGAGTGGATGCGTTGGGGGAACCCATATACTCGAATGAAATCTTGGCACAGAGCACGAGCTGCTGACTCAGCTGTCTGGTCCTTGGTGGCGGTTACCACCGCAAATTTGGTGAAGTGATCCACCATTACGAGGCAATACTGGTGTCCGCTATTGGATGGGCCCACCATTAGATAGTCTATCATGACGATTTCTAAAGGTTCCTGGGTCACGATGGTTTGCAGGGGGAGCTCTCTGTTCTATTGCCTTATGGATCTCACAAGTTCGACAGCTGCGGCATACTTCTTCGACCATTTGACGAAGACCAGGGCAGTAAATCAGTCGCTGTAACCAACGAAAGGTCTTCTCATGACCAAAATGTCCATTCTTATTATGAGCCTCAACTGCCAACGAGCGAGCCAGTTCACTAGGCACCACAATTTGGTATCGAATGTCGATCTCAGAAGGTAAATAGACCTTTCGGCATAGCACTCCATTTTTCATCTCCAACTTTTCCCACTGACTCAGAACAGATAATATCTCACGTGTCAGTCGTTCTCTTTCCTCTCTACAGGGCTTCTGGCCTTTCTCAACACACTTGATCATCTGTGCCAGCCCCTCATGGGTCTGTTGTATCTGTGCCCATTCCTGTCGTGAGGGACCAAAGAAAGGAGCCGTTTCAGTCCCCTCCAACTCAAACTGATTAGCGGCGGCCAAGGCCTGTGAAAATCTGCTGAAGTCGGGCACCTCCACATGCTCCAACTCATGATCCACGTCTACTGTGGGGGTCTGGGCGGTTACCCTAGAAAGCCCGTCAGCATTCTGGTTCTCTGTCTTGGACCGATACTTAATGCGGTAATTGAACTTAGTCATTCGGGCTATCCACCTCTGCTCTAACGCCCCAAGCTTGGCATTTTCCAGGTGAGCTAGTGGGTTGTTGTCAGTCAGTACTAAAACTTCAGCACCGGTCAAATATTCAGAGAATTTCTCGGTCATGGCCCATACCAGTGCCAACAGCTCCAACTTAAATGAACTATAATTCTCGGGGTTTCTTTCAGAATCTCTCAAAGACCGGCTGCCGTACGCTATGACCCTCTCCTGGCCATCCTGAAGCTGGGAAAGCACTGCTCCAAGACCATACAGGCTTGCATCCGTATACAGCTGGAACGGCAAGTGGTAATCAGCATATGCCAAGATTGGGGCTGTTGTCAGTGCATCCTTTAATGCCTGGAAGGCTTGTTCCTGTTCAGGTCCCCACTTCACGGACCGGTTCTTTGGACCACCGGATGTGCCTCGTAGGAGAGCATTAAGTGGTGCTGCTACCTTGGCGAAATCCTTAATAAACCGTCGATAGTAACCGGCTACTCCAAGGAACGCCCTCACTTCTCGCAGGGTAGTCGGTATTGGCCAATCTTGAACAGCCGCTATCTTGTCTCTTGATGGTCTCACCCCTTCTCCTGATACGCGGTGACCCAAGTAATCAATTTCAGATTGGAACAACCGACATTTACTGGGTTTCAATTTGAGCCCATGTTCCCGCAATCTTCGAAATACTTGCCCCAACTGGTGGAGATGGTCTTCAAAGGTCGCAGAATACACTATAATGTCATCCAAGTAGATGAGAGTGAACTCAAAGTTGAAGTCACCGAGACATTTCTCCATCAACCGCTGAAACGTTCCGGGTGCATTTGTCAACCCGAAGGGCATCCGGTTAAATTCGTATAGTCCCATGGGCAAGATGAATGCCGTCTTCTCCTTGTCTTTTGTGGCCATCGGCACCTGCCAATACCCACTAGCCAGATCTAGTGAGGAGAAGTACCGGGCTCTCCCCAGCGCTGAGAGGGACTCCTCAATCCGTGGCAAGGGGTAGGAATCTCGTACGGTGCAAGCGTTTAACTTCCGATAGTCTACGCAAAATCGGATGGACCCATCTTTTTTTCTTACTAACACCACAGGAGCTGCCCAGGGACTCTGGCTTTCTTGGATGATCCCACCCTGTAGCATCTTAGCTAACAGTTCTTTTACTTCCTGATACAACTGTGGAGGAATTTGTCGGTAGCGCTCTCTAATTGGAGGGGTGTCTCCTGTGGGAATCTCATGGTAGATCCCTGTGGTACATCCAAAATCTTCAGCATACCGTGAAAAGGCGGCTCGGTTCTCCCACAACAGTTCATCTACCTTCTGCACACATTCCAGAGAACATGAACTTGCATCCATCTTCATCTGTTCTCGAATTGCACGGCCATTCCATTCAGAGGTGGGTTCCTCATCTTCTCCCATGGACACAGTTACGGTCCACTCATCCCTTTCAGTCGGCTTCAGCTGCATTGGAGTTACTTTCCTTACTTCCTCCGGAGTCACATAGATGTTAGCCAGCTGCCTCCCTGGGGTCAGGTCCACACTCTGGTCCTGAGTGTTTACACATCGAAGTGGTACTCTTCCATTGCGAACTATTGCCAAGGAACGGGCCACTAGCGGATCAACACCTCCTTCGGCTGCCTGCAGTGGTTCTACCAACACAGCTATGCCCTCTAGTTTCCGACAGGTGCCTACGGGCATAGACACTATTGTCTCCCGACTGGGTGGCAGTGTAACTTTTGTATGCAAAGGAACTGAAATTCGAGCCAGAGGACGCTGCGCATCCGAACTTTTCTGTAAGCCACATGTCCGGATCAGCCGCTGGAAAGCTGTTTGAGTAGGCCGATGGGTGGTGGTTTCTTTCCAATAACCGTGACCTTTCTTTTCAAAGAGGATCTGATCTAATTCTTTTAACACATTCATCCCCAAAATGACAGGGACCTTTACTTCATGTGACTCCTGTACCACCACAATGCCTTTCCTACCCAGATCTTGGCCACATACCCGGACATTCATCCAGGCCACTCCCACGACTGGAACTGGTAACTGGTTAGCTGCGACCACTCGTACGAATGTATGGGGATCATATTTCACATGTTGCTGGAAGTACCGTTCATAACAGTCTCTACTCAAGGTCGTTACTTGGGAACCCGTGTCAATCATCCCGGTAACCGGAATACCCTCCATTTCCACCTGTATAACAGGACTTGCAGCGATCAGGTCATCATTAGGGCATTCTCCCCACATAGTCTCCTTGTCAGTCTCCCCTACTACACGCCCTACAGCAGCAGGGGACTTCAGTTTAACGGCGGTCTCTCATAAGTTTGTCGCTGCTCTGGACATCTAGCAGCAACGTGGCCCATCCGTCCACACTCCCAGCAGCGTATCTCCCGTCGTTCTGGCCATCTGTTTGGGCCCCTTCGGTAAGCCCCTTCGATTTCTCCTGAGCACTGCATTAACTGATTTGGACCCCTTCGGTAGGTCCTATCCTCACCCCTCCAGCGGGGTGGTGGGTGATTCTGATTTTCTGGGTGTGGACGGCTCACCCTTTCACCTCCAGTTTTCTGGAAGTCTGCAATTTTCATAGAATGTTCATCACAACGGGTGTGCAAGTGTTCCATTTGCTCTTGCAGTTTCTGCATTACTGTGAGAATTTCTTTAACCGTCCCTTTTTCTACTGTCTCTGAGCCAGAACTAGCCCCCTGTGACAAAGTAACTCCAACTGCGGTCTGGGGCCTCGGGACCATACTATTGGCACGGGAGATGGCCTCTACCTGTACATCATGGAATTTAGCATCAGTCTCTCGTCGTATAAAATCCTGCATAGTCACAGTTAAACTGCCGTCACGTATCCCCAGGACAAACTGGTCACGGAGAGTCCGATCAGGGTTACAGAAGGCTGGCGAGCCCCCTCTTTCCTTCCCTTGAATATCTCGGAGCAGTTCTTGTAGGGCATTTGCATATTGGGGAAGGCTTTCATTCTCCTGTTGTACCCTCTGGAAGAACCGAGCCTGCAGAGACCCCAGCAATGCAGTTTCTCCATAGATGGTTTCTAGAATCTGGACTACTTGCTCAAATGTCTGCCTTTGTTCAAATGGCCTCAATATCACCGTGGTCTTAGCATCCCCTTGTAATGTCAATATTGCTAGCTCTACTAGTACTTCTGGTGCGGTCTGGTACATTCGCTGTATCATTCGTATCTGTTCCACCCACATACTCACTGACATATTATTGCCATCAAATTTAGCTAACTGACTCATTATAGCCCCTGCTGGCATTCTTCCTCCAGCACCATTCTCCCGAACGGGTGCGTCACCATCCATTCTGGTAAGCGGATCCTGCCGACTACGCCAATTTGTGAACCGAGAGCAAGGCAGGTGGTTTGGACTCCGCAACCAGAAATGAACGCACACGCGATAGTTCAAGAAAAAAAATATATATTTACTATAAGTTAATAAAGGCTAGTTAAAGGTAAAATGACAGGGCTAAAGACAAGAAAAATATACAATATAGCATGAACAATTTCA
Organism: Leptodactylus fallax; assembly: GCA_947044405.1. NCBI lineage: Eukaryota > Metazoa > Chordata > Amphibia > Anura > Leptodactylidae > Leptodactylus > Leptodactylus fallax. The sequence continues at coordinate 197,874 of CAMRHE010001049.1, read as the reverse complement.
AGGCAAATTCTGCAATGGTTTCTACTTTTACTCTGTCCACTTCTGCAGTATGGACACTGAATGAACAATATACTCAAAACTATCCCTAACTGACCCTGACATCACATTTGGGTGCACCCCCTTTTCCCCAGTGGTCCAGGTGGACCGCTTACAGTCCGTAGAAGCGCGCGGTGGGGCCCAAAGTCGTTCCTTTCTTTTATAGTGAAGCGTCCTCTCCTCACGGTTATCAGGATCTTGGGAGAAATGAAGTCCTCTTTAACAGACAGGAAAACCAACTGAATGCAATGTAATCCAACAGCAGATTCCACTCAGCACACTGACAGTCCTGCCGAATCCATACACTGAGCTGGGATGTAAGCCGGGGTTTAGCAGGTGCCGTCCAGTACATCAACAGCACTGCGAGTCTCTATCTGTGGTATCCATATACACAGTCACAATGTCAGTCTCACTGATCAGCCACTGAGCACAGTTCCTTTCACGTGGACTCACTAGTCCTGTTGTCTCTTTACACTCTGTTTGTCTCTGGACCAAGATACAGCTTAGCTGTACAGAAAAATCTCCACACCAGTTCAATACAACACTTGCTAAGATGGCTGCTGCTCTCTGTCTCGTCAATTCCTGCTTCTCTGCTCACACTCTGTCTGCAGAACAGGCAGGCTGACATAAAAGGGGGGGGGGGGGGGGGGGTCTCACTCCAGCATCATGTCACAATTACAATGGCTGCTGTCTTAAAGGAACAGAATCACAGAAATACATTCAACATTAACAGTTTATACAGACAAATGAAGCTTAGGACAACATTGGCTGTCTCTTACATATTTATATACAGTCTGAGTATACAGGACACCGGGGACCTTATAGATATACCCTGAGGATACGGGACATCGGAGAACCTTATATATATACCCTGAGGATACAGGACATGGGGAACCTTATATACAGTGGGGAAAAAAAAGTATTTAGTCAGCCACCAATTGTGCAAGTTCTCCCACTTATAAAGATGAGGCCGGCCTGTAATTGTCATCATAGGTAGACCTCAACTATGAGAGACAAAATGAAAAAACATATCCAGAAAATCACATTGTCTGATTTTTTAAGAATTTATTTGCAAATTATGGTGGAAAATAAGTATTTGGTCAATAACAAAAGTTCATCTCAATCCTTTGTTCTATCTCCTTTGTTGGCAATGACAGAGGTGAAACGTTTTCTGTAAGTCTTCACAAGGTTGGTACACACTGTTGCTGGTATGTTGGCCCATTCCTCCATGCAGATCTCCTCTAGAGCAGGGATGTTTTGGGGCTGTCGCTGGGCAACACGGACTTTCAACTCCCTCCAAAGGTTTTCTATGGGGCTGAGATCTGGAGACTGGCTAGGCCACTCCAGGACCTTGAAATGCTTCTTACGAAGCCGCTCCTTCGTTGCCCTGGCGGTGTGCTTGGGATCATTGTCATGCTGAAAGACCCAGCCACGTTTCAGCTTCAATGCCCTTGCTGATGGAAGGAGGTTTGCACTCACAATCTCACCATACATGGCCCATTCATTCTTTCATGTACACGGATCAGTCGTCCTGGTCCCTTTGCAGAGAAACAGCCCCATACATGATGTTGCCCCCCCCCATGCTTCACAGTAGGTATGGTGTTCTCTGGATACAACTCAGCATTCACTCTCCTCCAAACACCACGAGTTGTGTTTCTACCAAACAGTTCTACTTTGGTTTCATCTGACCATATGACATTCTCCCAATACTCTTCTGGAACATCCAAATGCTCTCTAGCAAACTTCAGACGGGCCCGGATATGTACTGGCTTAAGCAGGGGGACACGTCTGGCACTGCAGGATCTGAGTCCCTGGCGGCGTAGTGTGTTACTGACGGTAGCCTTTGTTACGTTAGTCCCAGCTTTCTGCAGGTCAGTCACTAGGTCCCCCCGTGTGGTTCTGGGATTTTTGCTCACCGTTCTTGTGATCATTTTGACCCCACGGGGTGAGATCTTGCGTGGAGCCCCTGATGGAGGGAGATTATCAGTGGTCTTGTATGTCTTCCATTTTCTAATTATTGCTCCCACAGGTGATTTCTTCACACCAAGCTGCTTGCCTATTGCAGATTCAGTCTTCCCCGCCTGGTGCAGGGCTACCATTTTGTTTCTGGTCCTTCCACAGCTCTTTGGTCTTCACCATAGTGGAGTTTGGAGTGTGACTGAGGTTGTGGACAGGTGTCTTTTATACTGATAACAATGTCACACAGGAGCCATTACTACAGGTAATGAGTGGAGGACAGAGGAGCCTCTTAAAGGAGAAGTTACAGGTCTGTGAGAGACAGAAATCTTACTTGTTTGTAGGTGACCAAATACTTATTTTCCACCATAATTTGCAAATAAATTCTTAAAAAATCAGACAATGTGATTTTCTGGATTAGTTTTCTCATTTTGTCTCTCATAGTTGAGGTCTACCTATGATGACAATTACAGGCCGGCCTCATCTTTATAAGTGGGAGAACTTGCACAATTGGTGGCTGACTAAATACTTTTTTTGTACACACATGTGGACAAAATTGTTGGTCCCTCCCTCGTTTAATGAAAGAAAACCCCACAATGGTCACAGAAATAACTTGAATCTGACAAAAGTAATAATATATAAAAATTCTATGAAAATGAACAAATGAAGGTCAGACATTGCTTTCCAACCAGGCTTCAACAGAATTTAAAAAAAAAGAAAACTCATGAAACAGGCCTGGACAGAAATGAGGGTTCCCTTAACTTAATATTTTGTTGCACAACCTTTTGAGGCAATCCCTGCAATCAAACGATTCCTGTAACTGTCAATGAGACTTCTGCACCTCTCAGCAGGTATTTTGGCCGCTCCTCATGAGCAAACTGCTCCAGTTGTCTCGGGTGTGAAGGGTGCCTTTTCCAGACGGCATGTTTCAGCTCCTTTAAAGATGCTCAATAGGATTTAGGTCAGGGCTCATAGAAGGCCACTTCAGAATAGTCCAATGTTTTCCTCTTAGCCATTCCTGGGTGTTTTTAGCTGTGTGTTTTGGGTCATTATCCTGTTGCAAGACCCATGACCTACGACTGAGACCAAGCTTTCTGACACTGGGCAGCACATTTCTCTCTAGAATCCCTTGATAGTCTTGAGATCTCATTGTACCCTGCACAGATTCAAGACACCCTGTGCCAGATGCAGCAAAGCAGCCCCAGAACATAACAGAGCCTCCTCCATGTGTCACAGTAGGGACAGGGTTCTTTTCAAGATATGCTTCATTTTTCCATCTGTGAACATAGAGCTGATGTGCCTTGCCAAAAATTTAGATTTTTGTCTCATCTGTCCATAGGACATTCTCCCAGAAGCTTTGTGGCTTGTCAGCATGTAGTTTGGCAAATTACTTTTGTCAGATTCAAGTTATTTCTGTGATCATTGTGGTTTTTTATTTCATTAAATGAGGGCTACCAACAATTTTGTCCACGTGTGTGTGTGTGTGTGTGTATATATATATATATATATATATATATATACTGATACGGTAACCTTGGGGCCATATATATACCCTGAGATAGAGGGCATTGGGGAACCTTATATATATACCCTGAGTATACAGGACATCGGGGACCTTATATATCTATCTATCTATCTATCTATCTATCTATCTATCTATCTATCTATATATATATATATATATATATATATACCCTGAGGATACAGGACATCGGGGAACCTCATATGTATACAGTGCCTTGCGAAAGTATTCGGCCCCCTTGAACTTTTCAACCTTTTGCCACATTTCAGACTTCAAACATAAGGATATAAAATTTTAATTTTTTGGTGAAGAATCAACAACAAGTGGGACACAATCGTGAAGTGGAACGAAATTTATTGGATATTTTAAACTTTTGTAAAAAATAAAAAACTGAAAAGTGGGCCGTGCCAAATTATTCGGCCCCCCTTAAGTTAATACTTTGTAGCGCCCCCTTTTGCTGCGATTACAGCTACAAGTCGCTTGGGGTATGTCTCTATCAGTTCTTGCCCATTCTTCCTTGGAAAACAGCTGGAGCTCAGTGAGGTTGGATGGAGAGCGTTTGTGAACAGCAGTTTTCAGCTCTTTCCACAGATTCTCTATTGGATTCAGGTCTGGACTTTGACTTGGCCATTCTAACACCTGGATACGTTTATTTGTGAACCATTCCATTGTAGATTTTTCTTTATGTTTGGGATCATTGTCTTGTTTGAAGATAAATCTCCGTCCCAGTCTCAGGTCTTTTGCAGACTCCAACAGGTTTTCTTCCAGAATGGTCCTGTATTTGGCTCCATCCATCTTCCCATCAATTTTAACCATCTTCCCTGTCCCTGCTGAAGAAAAGCAGGCCCAAACCATGATGCTGCCCCCACCATGTGTGACAGTGGGGATGGTGTGTTCAGGGGGATGAGCTGTGTTGCTTTTACGCCAAACATATCGTTTTGCATTGTGGCCAGAAAGTTGGACTTTGGTTTCATCTGACCAGAGCACCTTCTTCCACATGTTTGGTGTCTCCCAGGTTACTTTTTATGGATATCTTTGAGAAATGGCTTTCTTCTTGCCACTCTTCCATAAAGGCCAGATTTGTGCAGTGTACGACTGATTGTTGTCCTATGGACAGACTCTCCCACCTCAGCTGTAGATCTCTGCAGTTCATCCAGAGTGATCATGGGCCTCTTGGCTGCATCTCTGATCAGTCTTCTCCTTGTTTGAGATGAAAGTTTAGAGGGACGGCCGGGTCTTGGTAGATTTGCAGTGGTCTGATGCTCCTTCCATTTCAATATGATTGCTTGCACAGTGCTCCTTGGGATGTTTCAAGTTTGGGAAATCTTTTTGTATCCAAATCCGGCTTTAAACTTTTTCACAACAGTATCACGGACCTGCCTGGTGTGTTCCTTGGTCTTCATGATGCTCTCTGCGCTTTAAACAGAACCCTGAGACTATCACAGAGCAGGTGCATTTATACGGAGACTTGATTACACACAGGTGGATTATATTTATCATCATCAGTCATTTAGGACAACATTGGATCATTCAGAGATCCTCACTGAACTTCTGGACTGAGTTTGCTGCACTGAAAGTAAAGGGGCCGAATAATATTGCACGCCCCACTTTTCAGTTTTTTATTTTTTACAAAAGTTTAAAATAACCAATAAACTTCGTTCCACTTCACAATTGTGTCCCACTTGTTGTTGATTCTTCACCAAAAAATTAAAATTTTATATCTTTATGTTTGAATCCTGAAATTTGGCAAAAGGTTGAAAATTTCAAGGGGGCCGAATACTTTCACAAGGCACTGTATATACCCTGAGGATACAGAACATAGGGGACCATATATATATATATATATATAAATATATATATATATATATATACCCTGAGGATACGGGACATCGGGAACCTTATATATACACCCTGAGGATACAGGACATCGGGGAACCTTATATATATATACCCTGAGGATACGGGACATCGGGGAACCTTATATATATATATATATATATATATATATATATATATAGTATACACCCTGAGGATACAGTACAGGCATCAGGGAACCTTATAGATATATAGATATACCCTGAGGTATAGCTATTGAAGATTTTCCTCTTAAAGGGGTTGTCCAGTCAGTTTTATTCTACTTTCTTCGTGAGGGTTTCAGGCTGGGCCCGACCCCGGGTCATGTGATTGGTTCTGACCCCGGCTCGCTCCTCCTCTTCCCTTCCCTCCTGTTTTCACCACTAGTTACCTGTATCTTGCAGATTGACTTTACTATAGACTGCGGTCCCTATAGCACACCTGTGAAAGTGGGAGAGGAAGGAATGGTGGAGCGACCCAGGGCCGGATGCAGGTACCGATCACATGACCCAGGGTCAGAACTGTTGGTGATATACAACAGCCAGCTTTGTCTCTATATTTGCTGGATTGACTGCAGTTCACATTTATGACACTAGATGTAACTGTTACTGAATGTTTATGTGTAGACACTCTGTACTTTGTTGTGTTGATGCTGGTTGATATACACATCCTGTATTGTTAGTGTGTGTGCTGTACTAGATCTGTTATTCACCATGTGAGGTGAATCTTCTCTTACTGCACTCATGTTTCACTAAAGTCTGTTCTTATTATATACAAATGTCTATATGGTTTTGACTCTGCCACATCCAGCAATCGCACTCTGCAACAGGTTATGGGCCCAGTGATCAAATGAATCTCCAGTGATCAAATGAATCTCCAGTGATCAAATGAATCTCCAGTGATCAAATGAAGTCTCAGTAACCGGATAAACCCCAGTAACCAGAAGCGGCCCAGGCAGAGCAAAGTCCAGAATGGAAGACAGTGCGGCAGATGCAGAGATCGATATAAGGAAGCTTCCACAGAGACATCTCCTGTACACAAGTAAGACTGTTCCTATATATAAAGGAGGGAGAATGGCCTGTAGTTCAGAACCCAAACTATCAGTGGCCAAGCTGAACAATGACAATTATCAGCTATGGAAATTTAAAGTGGAAATGCTATTATCCAGGGATGACTTGTGGGAAGTTATCACTACAGAGAGACCACAAGATGATTATCAGGACTGGGACAGGAAAAACAAACAAATAAATAAATTGCAAGGCTGGTGCATTGACTCTGGAGCAACCAGTCACATGACAAGTGATAGAAGTTTTTTCACAGAACTTGATCTGAATAACAAAGAGACTATTTACCTCGCAGTAAAATATGTGCAGAAGGATATGGGAATGGAAGCCTTGTATGCCCCAATGATGCAGGAAACAATTTAGCAATACCAGTGAAAGATGTATTTTATGTTCCTGACCTCGAAGGAGGACTCTTATCTGTGAGGTGTCTGACAAGCAAAGGACTCACTGTAAAATTCCAAGGTGACAAGTGTTCTATCCTAGACGGCAAGCAGATGATCATCTATATCACCTCAACACAGTGAAGGAGCAGGTGAGACTATGCACACATAAGCACAATGACTGTATACACGTGTGGCACAGGCGTTTAGGTCACAGACACCCAGAATGCATACAGGAACTACAAAAGCGGAATCTGACAAAGGATCTAACAGTATCCCCTTGTTCAGTCATTGTTAAATGTGAATGTTGCATCAAATCCAAAGCTACAAGAGCAACACTTCCTAAAGTAAGTCACAATAGAGCTTCAAGACCTCTTGATCTAATTCACAGTGATGTATGTGGTCCCCTAAACCCACCTACACCTGGAGACAACAGGTACATAGTGACCTTCATAGATGACTATTAAAGATACACAGTCACTTACCTAATGCAACACAAGAGGGAAGTTTTGGACAAATTACAGGACTATGTAATAAGGACAAGTAACAAGTTTCAGAGAAAACCTCTCATACTTCGGAGCGACAATGGAGGTGAATTCACAGGACATAAAATACAAGACTACTTAAAGCAGAATGGAATAAAGCATCAAAAGACCCTACACACCAGAGCAAAATGGGGGAGCCGAAACAAAGAACAGAACTCTGACTGAAATGATCAGATGCATGCTGACAGACTCCGGACTACCACAAAAATATTGGGGGGAAGCAGCAATGACAGCCACTTATCTGCAAATCAGACTCTTCTCTAGAACAATGAAGAAGACTCCATATAAACTGTGGCACAATGAGAAGCCGAGTGTAAAACATCGAAGAGTTTTTGGATGCAAGGCGCTCATCTACATTCCAGAAGAAAAACGCACCAAAATACAAAACAGAGCATTTGAAGACGTCTTTGTTGGATACAGTGACAATGTTAAGGGTTACAGAATCCTAAATCCCAAAACTGACAAGGTTACCATTAACAACAGCATAACTTTTGCTGAAGATCTGAGAGACAATGTGATGACAACCGAGGAAGTAAGAACAGAAGAGAAAACTGACCATGATCAGCCAATATCTGTAACTTCTGAACAAACAGTAGAAGTGAGCGCAGAATCCATCAGTAATGAAGAACAGACACAACCAAGCTCACACACAGAACCAAGACGCTCGATGAGAGAGAATAAAGGTAACCCACCTGTACGTCTCTCATACAAGGCAAGCACTGCCAGTGCTAATGAACCTGCAAGCTGGGAAGACATCTCAGCTTTCAGAAGGGGAAGCCAGAAAATGGATAAAGGCTGCAAAGGAAGAGATAAAATACATGCAAGACACTAAAATATGGACACTTACAGAACTACCACCTGGAAGGAAAGCCATAGGTTGTAAATGGACTTTCAAAGTAAAATACAATGCAGATGGCACAGTGGAGCGATACAAAGCAAGACTATTAGCCAAGGGATATTCTCAGAAATATGGAGAGGACTATGATGAGACATTAGCACCAGTAGTCAAACATGCTACAATAAGAACTTTGCTGACAGTAGCCGCAATAAGGAAAATGCAAGTAAGACACTTTGATGTAAAAACAGCGTTTCTATATGGCGAGTTAGCAGAAGATATCTACATGGAACAACCACCAGGATTCAAAGATGAGCAAAGGCCAGACCTAGTATGCAAACTACAGAGGAGTATACAGTGCTGGCCAAAAGTATTGGCACCCTTGCAATTCTGTCAGATAATACTCAATTTCTTCCAGAAAATGATTGCAATCACAAATGCTTTGGTAATAATATCTTCATTTAATTTGTCTTCAATGGAAAACCACAAAAAGAATTGTCAAAAAGCCAAATTGGATATAATTCCACACCAAACATAAAAAAGTGGGTGGACAAAAGTATTGGCACCCTTTGAAAAATCATGTTATGCTTCTCTAATTTGTGTAATTAACAGCACCTGTTACTTACCTGTGGCACATAACAGGTGGTGGCAATAACTAAATCACACTTGCAGCCAGTTGAAATGGATTAAAGTTGACTCAACCTCTGTCCTGTGTCCTTGTGTGTACCACATTGAGCATGGAGAAAAGAAAGACGACCGAAGAACTGTCTGAGGACTTGAGAAGCAAAATTGTGAGGAAGCATGAGCAATCTCAAGGCTACAAGTCCATCTCCAAAGACCTGAATGTTCCTGTGTCTACCGTGTCATCAAGAAGTGTAAAGCCCATGGCACTGTGGCTAACCTCCCTAGATGTGGACGGAAAAGAAAAATTGACGAGAGATTTCAAAGAAAGATTGTGCGGATGGTGGCTAAAGAACCTCGACTAACATCCAAACAAGTTCTAGCTGCCCTGCAGTCTGAGGGTACAACAGTGTCAACCCGTACTATCCGTCGGCGTCTGAATGAAAAGGGACTCTATGGTAGGATACCCAGGAAGACCCCACTTCTGACCCAGAGACATAAAAAAGCCAAAACTTACCTGAGAAAGCCAAAAACTTTTTGGAAGAATGTTCTCTGGTCAGATGAGACAAAAGTAGAGCTTTTTGGGAAAAGGCATCAACATAGAGTTTACATGAAAAAAAAAGAGGCCTTCAAAGAAAAGAACACGGTCCCTACAGTCAAACATGGCGGAGGTTCCCTGATGTTTTGGGGTTGCTTTGCTGCCTCTGGCACTGGACTGCTTGACCGTGTGCATGGCATTATGAAGTCTGCAGCATAATGTAGGGCCCAGTGTGAGAAAGCTGGGTCTCCCTCAGAGGTCATGGGTCTTCCAGCAGGACAATGACCCAAAACACACTTCAAAAAGCCCTAGAAAATGGTTTGAGAGAAAGCACTGGAGACTTGTAAAGTGGCAGCAATGAGTCCAGACCTGAATCCCATAGAACACCCAAGGAGAGATCTCACAATGGCAGTTTGGAGAAGGCGCCCTTCACATCTCAGGGACCTGGAGAAATTCCAGCAGAGCATTGTAAGAAACTCATTGATGGTTACCGGAAGCGGTTGTTTGCAGTTATTTTGTCTAAAGGTTGTGCTACGAAGTATTAGGCTGAGGGTGCCAATACTTTTGTCCAGCCCATTTTTGGAGTTTTGTGTAAAATGATCAATGATTTGACTTTTTTTTTCATTCTCTTTTGTGTTTTTTCATTGCAAGCAAAATAAATGAAGATATTATTACCAAAGCATTTGTGATTGCAATCATTTTCTGGAAGAAATTGAGTATTATCTGACAGAATTGCAGGGGTGCCAATACTTTTGGCCAGCACTGTATATGGTGTAAAGCAAGCCGCCAGAGCATGGAATATGAGAATAAATGAAGGGCTTACACAGGAGGACTTTCAGAGGAGTAAAGCAGACCACTGTTTATACACAAAGACATTGGCAGACTGGTGGCTCTATGGACTCATTTATGTGGACGATATTCTGATTTGTTTCAAGCAAGAAGGGGATGAAGGAGAAATACTCCAAACCCTAAATCAGCACTTTCAGACCAAAGATCTCGGCAATATAAATAATTATCTCGGCATTCAGATTGAGAGAGAGGAAGATGGCAGCTTCTTTCTGAACCAAAAGCACAAAATACAAGAAATAATTGAGACATTTGGAATGGAAGATGCAAAACCAGTAAAATCTCCCATGGAAACCAACTACCTGAAGAAGATAGACAGCCAAGATACACCACTACCAACTAACACTCAGTACAGGAAAGCAATAGGGAAATTGCTGTACATTAGCAGCGCTACAAGGCCTGACATTGCAGCAGCAGTTGGGATCCTATGTACAAAGACTTCAACACCAAGTCAGATGGACGGGAATACTGCGAAGTGAGTTATTCGCTATCTTAAAGGGACTTTACACTACCAGCTATAGTTACCAGCAAGTGACGAAAACCCCAACAGGATATGTGACTGCGGATTGGGCCGGAGATACCAGTGACAGAAAATCTACAAGTGAGTACCTGTTTCTTCTATCAGGAGGTGTTATCTGCTGGACTAGTAGAAAGCAACTTTCTGTTACACTATCATCTACTGAAGCAGAGTATGTCGCAGCAGCGCAGGCAAGTCAAGAAGTCATATGGTTGAGACAACTATTAAAAGACTTGGGTCAACCACAGATGAAACCAACGAGAATCTTTGAGGACAATCAAGGATGTCTTACACTTGTGCAGATGGAAAGAGTTAGCTTGAGAACCAAACACATTGATGTGAAGTACCATTTTCTGAGGGATCTTCAAGAGCAGGGACTTCTTGAGTTACTTTATTGCCCGACTGAGGATATGACAGCAGATATCCTTACCAAGCCCCTGACCGCTGAAAGACACTCGAGGCTTACAAAGAAGATGGGCCTAACAGACTAAGCCTTAGCTGTTGAGAAGGGGTGTTGGAGATATACAACAGCCAGCTTTGTCTCTATATTTGCTGGATTGACTGCAGTTCACATTTATGACACTAGATGTAGCTGTTACTAAATGTTTATGTGTAGACACTCTGTACTTTGTTGTGTTGATGCTGGTTGATATACACCTCCTGTATTGTTAGTGTGTACTGTGCTAGATCTGTTATCCACCATGTGAGGTGAATCTTCTCTTACTGCACTCATGTTCCACTAAAGTCTGTTCCTGTTATATACAAATGTCTGTCTGGTTTTGACTCTGCCACATCCAGCAATCGCACTCTGCAACTGCATATACCTATTGAAGCAGCGATCAGAATATCGCTGCTTCAATCCTCTATGTTTAACCCCCCCCAGAACTGGTGCTATTATTATACTCTGACCCCAGACCCCAGAGTATAATAATCAGAGACCCAGGGGAAGTGATTAAAGGGAGTCTATCATTGAGATTTTCAATTTTTAGCTAAGAATATATTCATGTAGACCCTTATAAAGGCTATTGTAGTGTCCTCTAAGTGGCCCCACATAGTACAGTGTCCTCTAAGTGGCCCCACATAGTATAGTGTCTTCTAAGTGGCCCCATATAGTATAATGTCCTCTAAGTGGCCTCACATAGTATAGTGTCCTCTAAGTGGCCCCACATTGTATATTGTCCTCTAAGTGGCCCCATATAGTATAATGTCCTCTAAGTGGCCCCACATAGTTTAGTGTCCTCTAAGTGGCCCCACATAGTACAGTGTCCTCTAAGTGGCCCCACATAGTATAGTGTCTTCTAAGTGGCCCCATATAGTATAATATCCTCTAAGTGGCCTCACATAGTATAGTGTCCTCTAAGTGGCCCCACATTGTATATTGTCCTCTAAGTGGTCCCATATAGTATAATGTCCTCTAAGTGGCCCCACATAGTATAGTATCCTCTAAGTGGCCCCATATAGAACAGTGTCCTCTAAGTGGCCCCACATAGTACTGTGTCCTCTAAGTGGCCCACACATAGTATAGTGTCTTCTAAGTGGCCCCATATAGTATAATGTCCTCTAAGTGGCCCCAAATAGTATAGTGTCCTCTAAGTGGCCCCACATAGTACAGTGTCCTCTAAGTGGCCCCACATAGTATAGTGTCTTCTAAGTGGCCCCATATAGTATAATGTCCTCTAAGTGGCCTCACATAGTATAGTGTCCTCTAAGTGGCCCCACATTGTATATTGTCCTCTAAGTGGCCCCATATAGTATAATGTCCTCTAAGTGGCCCCACATAGTATAGTGTCCTCTAAGTGGCCCCATATAGCACAGTGTCCTCTAAGTGGCCCCACATAATACAGTGTCCTCTAAGTGGCCCCATACAGCACAGTGTCCTCTACGTGGCCCCACATAGTATAGTGTCCTCTAAGTAGCCCCACATAGTATAGTGTCCTCTAAGTGACCCCCCAAAATTATAATATCCACTAACTGGCCCCACACAGTATAATATCCTCTAAGCGCCCCCACACAGCATGAGGTGCCCTAAGCAGTCTCGCACAATATAATGTCCCCACACAGTATAATACTAAGTTAGTGGTCACATACAGTATAATGTCTTCTAAACATTCTCACATAATATAATGTCCCCCACATAGTATAATACCAATTTAGGGTCCCATACAGTATAATATCCCCTTAGTGGCCTCTCATAGTATAATGCCCCCTCCTCAATATAATGTCAATTTAGTGATCTCATACAGTATAATGTCCCCTAAGTGGTCCCACACAATATAATGCCCTCTCCTCACTATAATCTTAACTTAGTGACCTCATACAGTATAATGTCCCCTAGGTGGTCCCACACAATATAATGCCCCTAAGTGAAGCTGCACAGTGTAAGGTCCCTAAGTGGCCTCACACAATATAATCCTCCTCATAAAGTATAATGTCATCTTAGAGGCACCATACAGCACAATGTGTCTCCACCAAGCCCTGTCACTGTGCTGTGGCTCAGTACTCAGTGCACCTCCCGGTAGTGAGCTGCAGACAGCATTCGTTGCAGTCTTTATGATGGCAAATAGACCTGATGGCCCTGTGCTCCACCAATATATTCAACTCTGTGTCCTGAGAACACAGATAGAATTGAAGTCACGACCTGCTGCCTGGGTCCTTGGGATAACCCCAGCCATGCCCATTTTCAGAAAAGCAACGACTCTGGCACAAAAACACCCCTTGTGACTATTTTAGTTGCAAATCTCTGTTTTGTTTAAATATATACACACGTGGACAAAATTGTTGGTCCCTCCCTCGTTTAATGAAAGAAAAACCCAAAATGGTCACAAAAATAACTTGAATCTGAGAGACTGGAATTTGCCAAACTACATATTGACAAGCCACAAAGCTTCTGGGAGAATGTTCTAAAAACCCCCAAGAATGGCTAAGAGGAAAACATTGGACTATTCTGAAGTGGCCTTCTATGAGCCCTGACCTAAATCCTATTGAGCATCTTTGGAAGGAGCTGAAACATGGCGTCTGGAAAAGGCACCCTTCACACCCGAGACAACTGGGGCAGTTTGCTCATGAGGAGTGGCCAAAATCCCTGCTGAGAGGTGCAGAAGTCTCATTGACAGTTACAGGAATCGTTTGATTGCAGGGATTGCCTCAAAAGGTTGTGCAACTAAATATTAAGGGAACCATCATTTCTGTCCAGGCCTGTTTCATGAGTTTTCTTTGGTTGGAAAGCAATGTCTGACTTTCATTTGTTCATTTTCATAGAATTTTTATATATTATTACTTTTGTCAAATTCAAGTTATTTCTGTGACCATTGTGGGTTTTTCTTTCATTAAATTAGGGGTACCAACAAATTGTTTCCATGTGTGTATATCTATAATACATAGTATATGATACTGTCAGGACTCCTAGGACTATATATCTATAATACATAGTGTATGACACTGTCAGGGCTCCTAGGACTATATAGCTATAATACATAGTGTATGACACTGCCAGGACTCCTAGGACTATAATCTATTCATGCGTATGACCTGTCAGGGCTCCTAGGACTATATATCTATAATACATAGTGTATGACACTGTCAGGACTCCTAGGACTATATATCTATAATACATAGCGTATGACACTGTCAGGGCTCCTAGGACTATATATCTATAATACATAGTGTATGACACTGTCAGGACTCCTAGGACTATATATCTATAATACATAGTGTATGACACTGTCAGGACTCCTAGGACTATATATCTATAATACATAGCGTATGACACTGTCAGGGCTCCTAGGGCTATATATCTATAATACATAGCGTATGACACTGTCAGGACTCCTAGGACTATATATCTATAATACATAGTGTATGACACTGTCAGGACTCCTAGGACTATATATCTATAATACATAGTGTATGACACTGTCAGGACTCCTAGGACTATATATCTATAATACATAGTGTATGACACTGTCAGGACTCCTAGGACTATATATCTATAATACATAGTGTATGACACTGTCAGGACTCCTAGGACTATATATCTATAATACATAGTGTATGACACTGTCAGGGCTCCTAGGACTATATATCTATAATACATAGTGTATGACACTGTCAGGGCTCCTAGGACTATATAGCTATAATACATAGTGTATGACACTGTCAGGACTCCTAGGGCTATATATGTATAAAACAAAGTGTATGACACAGTTTTACACAGCACAGATATTCTCTCTCATTCCTATCTATGATTTTTATGACTAATGTTCCTGCAATTGGTTCAATCTGACTAAACGTTGTTCTAATTCTCCTACTCCAAGCTGTATTGTAAGCTTTACAGCACATCCATTCCTATATCCACCATCTCTGATATGCCTCGTCTTCCAGCCCACAGTACCTTATACTGTATATTGTATGTGACATCAGTACTGTAAGATGTCCACCCACCACTGTCTTTTGGGTGAGAAGTTGTCAGCTATCAGGTGACCCCAAAACATCAACACTGACTCACAAGTCATGTGTCTCTTCTGTAATTTTTGGAAACAACCATTTTTGTTTGTCCAAGACAAAATTATCATTTAATCAGTTTCATTAACAACGGAATAATTTGGAACATTCAGATCAAACACTGCTTGTGATGAAGCGATTCGCCCATCTCTATTTTAGGACTCTTACTTTTCCACCTCCTCTTGTATTTCCTCTTATAGATTGTAAGCTCCTATGGTCAGGACTCTTACTCCTCCTCCTTTTATATCTTGGAGGATTACTGGACTAGTGGATTAGCATAATATTTTGAGAGTTAATATCTCCCAGCTCTGAAGTTCTCTCTGGAAAGATGATGTTATTGTCTTATGATGAATCTCTTTGGGACGTCTCTCAGATCCTTGTCTAGTTATAAAGTTTTGCTGCTAGAGAGGGCGACTTATCTGCACAGAGCACAGGTGGGTATGTCCATGGTGGTGGCAGAAGGTCGTAATGGTGAGTCCTCGTGTTACTGCTGGGAGACAATGGTGACTGTAGGGTGTCTGAGAGGTGCGGAGTGTTTACAGCCCGTAGATTTCTGTATGTGCGGCAGGTCGGTGTGTTCTGAGACGGACAAGAGCTTGAGTTAGTAAAGTCAGAGACAGAACAGAGCCATAAGAAGACCAGATCAAGGATATTACCATCTTTGTGTGTGGGAGAAGAAGTAAGCTGAGAGAGACCGCGAGAGGCGGTTAGTGATAGAAGGCGAGAGGCAGATGGAGAGACAGGGGGGTTAGTGGGAATGTTAAAGTCACCCATAACATATCTGTTACTGTCACTTTGACATTGCTAAGGCTGTGCTTGCATTATAGAGCTAGAAAGATGTTAGATAGAGTCCTAGGAGCCCTCACAGTGTTATTGGGGCTCTCATGTCCAGGGAGTCCACAGCACCAGCAAAGATCAAGTTTAAAGAATTTGTTAAAGCCAGTTACATTGTTGGGTTTTGGAAACTCTTTACTGGTTCTATTGACTTGTTGGACGTTTCATTGTTTTTTGCTGCCATGGACCAATCACCTCCCCAATGACTGTGAGATAAGATTCTGGAACACAATGGATGAGGTAGAGAAGGTCACATTTTCTTTATTATTTTGTGACTAATTTTGTATTCTTGACTTTTTATACAACACTTTACAGTCCTAGTAGACATTAATGTCCATTGTCCTTAGTAGGATAGGACTTCTACTGGAGGCAACATAGATAAGAGCTAGTGAGTTCCATAGACTGGCAATGGCAGTCATTTACTCTACGACTTCTCCATATGAGGCCTGGAGCAGAAAACGTGTCCTCTACAGAAACTGCAGCATCAAATTAAGCCTTGTGGAAAACAGCAATGATCCTTTTGCGAATTTTTTTGGTTCTTGCACCATAAATCATGGGGTTGCACATGGATGGAATAAGAATATAGATATTGGCAAAAATAATGTGAATGTGGAGAGGGATGTTATGTCCAAACCGATGGGTGAAGAAGGAGAAGAGAGCTGGGACATCCGAGATGAGAAGGACACAGATGTGGAGGGCGCAGGTGCCCAAAGCCTTGTGACGAGCCTCCATGGAGGACAATCGAATGACTGTTCTAACTATAAAAAAAATAGGATATAGTTACACATATGTCATCTACGGCTATCACCAGCAGAGCCAAAGTCAAACCATACATCTGGTTTATGGTGGTATCGGTACAAGCGATCTTCACCACCACCATGTGTTCACAGTAAGTGTTCAATGATATTGGTCCTGCAGTGGGACAATCTCTTGATCAGGAATGGTGCTGGAGCCATTAATATGGTGCCTCTCATTATTGCTAGAGCTCCCATTTTGGCAATCATGGAGTTGTTTAGGATTCAATTGTATCTAAGGGGATGGCAAATAGCAACGTAGCGGTCAAACGCCATAGCTAGGAGTACTTTGGACTCCATCATGGAGAAGGAATGGATAAAGAAGAGCTGGGTCAGACATGCATTGAAGGCTATTTCATTGTCGTTAAACCAGAAGATACAAAGGATTTTGGGGGTTGTCGTTGCTGAGGCCACCAGGTCAATAATCGATAACTTAGATAGGAAAAGATACATTGGTTTATGAAAGGTCTCCTGGGGCAAAATAATAAGGAGCATGACAATGTTGCCCAGGATAGTCAGGACGTACATTATACACATGGGTATGGCGATCCAGAACTCGGCCGACTCTAGGCCGGGGATGCCAATCAGAATGAAGTTCTCAGGTTGGTAAAAAGTTTCATTTTGTGTCGACATTGCTTGTGGACCTTCTGTAAATACAGGAACCAAAGAGTGACTCTAAAACAGTAAAATACATCTAATAATACCTAATGTACAAACATTAAGTCGTGTGCAGCGTGGTTATAGATGTTATCTTTTTATATAGCGATATACAATGAGAGGTTTGGGTTCCTCTATGATTTTTGCTGGTTTTTATTTCACCTTTACCCGTCGTACTGCTTGTGAAGCTGCAAGTTTGGACCTCACTGGGTGTTCCCTTTGAAGAGACTTTCTGAGTAGGAGGCCAACAAGAAGCAAGAAAAGATCACATGTGCAGACACCTTTCCCATTTCACGAGTCCCCAATTTTTGGAAATTTTAAACCTTACCCTCAATCCATCCTAAAGCACTCACATAATTTCCATTCCGATCCATTTCATGGGACAGTCTCTGGAGAAATAAGATGATTGGAAGGTATACTGAGGATTCTGGCATGTCTGGGAGTGGGTGGGTCTGGAAATAAAAAAAATATGCAAACCAAATGGGAAGAAATCGGACCATGCACTTACTAGGTAGAAACAACGGCACCTGCTGACATAGCAACTAAGCCAGTGGTTGACTGTCTTGATGTAGCTTTATTTAGCATAAGGACTAATGTAAATAGTGACAATCTTTACACAATGCTCAGGAGTAGGTTCTATTATCTTACAATCAACTGGAAATATCTCACCGAACACATCATTTTGGTGCAACAAAACTAATTTCATAAGCCATAAACACTCAATAACAAAAAAATACTGACCCAGGAATTGGTCGTTGTCCTGGTGAATTCTCCTCAGTGTGATGTGATTATGATCTATGGAAGTGATGACAATATTACAGCCAAAGGAGAAGGTTATTGGGGAAATTAGGACAACTGGGTGGAGTCTCTAGGACTCTGTTGGCGCCTCTAGCCTGGATACAAGATGAGATATGGCAGGACATGGAGGTATACAGGCTCTGTATGGTATCCTGCAGTACATTTACCACAGATGTTACAGCTGGGCCTGTAGTCTGGATACAAGATGAGATACGGCAGGACATGGAGGTATACAGGTTCTGTATGGTATCATGCGGTACATTTACCACAGATGTTACAGCTGGGCCTGTAGTCTGGATACAAGATGAGATACGGCAGGACATGGAGGTATACAGGTTCTGTATGGTATCCTGCGGTACATTTACCACAGATGTTACAGCTGGGCCTGTAGTCTGGATACAAGATGAGATACGGCAGGACATGGAGGTATTCAGGCTCTGTATGGTATCCTCCAGCCCTTCCACCACCCATGCTGCCGCGGGGCCCCCCGCCGGCAAAAAAAAAGAGAAACCCCGGGCCACCCAGGTTTACAGGTTCTGTATGGTTTCCTGCAGTACATTTACCACAGATGTTACAGCTGGACCTGTAGTCTGGATACAAGATGAGATACGGCAGGACATGGAGGTATACAGGTTCTGTATGGTATCCTGCAGTACATTTACCACAGATGTTACAGCCGGGCCTGTAGTCTGGATACAAGATGAGATACGGCAGGACATGGAGGTATACAGGCTCTGTATGGTATCCTGCAGTACATTTACCACAGATGTTACAGCTGGGCCTGTAGCCTGGATACAAGATGAGATACGGCAGGACATGGAGGTATACAGGCTCTGTATGGTATCCTGCGGTACATTTACCACAGATGTTATAGCCGGGCCTGTAGCCTGGATACAAGATGAGATACGGCAGGACATGGAGGTATACAGGTTCTGTATGGTATCCTGCAGTACATTTACCACAGATGTTACAGCTGATCCTGTAGTCTGGATACAAGATGAGATACGGCAGGACATGGAGGTATACAGGCTCTGTATGGTATCCTGCAGTACATTTACCACAGATGTTACAGCTGGGCCTGTAGTCTGGATACAAGATGAGATACGGCAGCACATGGAGGTATACAGGTTCTGTATGGTATCCTGCAGTACATTTACCACAGATGTTACAGCTGGGCCTGTAGTCTGGATACAAGATGAGATACGGCAGGACATGGAGGTATACAGGCTCTGTATGGTATCCTGCAGTACGTTTACCACAGATGTTACAGCTGGGCCTGTAGCCTGGATACAAGATGAGATACGGCAGGACATGGAGGTATACAGGATCTGTATGGTATCCTGCAGTACATTTACCACAGATGTTACAGCTGGGCCTGTAGTCTGGATACAAGATGAGATACGGCAGGACATGGAGGTATACAGGTTCTGTATGGTATCCTGCAGTACATTTACCACAGATGATACAGCTGGGCCTGTAGTCTGGATACAAGATGAGATACGGCAGGCCATGGAGGTATACAGGTTGTGTACGGTATCCTGCAGTACATTTACCACATATATTACAGATGGGCCTGTAGCCTGGATACAAGATGAGATACGGCAGGACATGGAGGTATACAGGCTCTGTATGGTATCCTGCAGTACATTTACCACAGATGTTACAGCTGGGCCTGTAGTCTGGGTACAAGATGAGATACGGCAGGACATGGAGGTATACAGGTTCTGTATGGTATCCTGCAGTACATTTACCACAGATGTTACAGCTGGGCCTGTAGTCTGGATACAAGATGAGATACGGCAGGACATGGAGGTATACAGGTTCTGTATGGTATCCTGCAGTACATTTACCACAGATGTTACAGCTGGACCTGTAGCCTGGATACAAGATGAGATACGGCAGGACATGGAGGTATACAGGATCTGTATGGTATCCTGCAGTACATTTACCACAGATGTTACAGCCGGGCCTGTAGTCTGGATACAAGATGAGATACGGCAGGACATGGAGGTATACAGGTTCTGTATGGTATCCTGCAGTACATTTACCACAGATGTTACAGCTGGGCCTGTAGTCTGGATACAAGATGAGATACGGCAGGACATGGAGGTATACAGGCTCTGTATGGTATCCTGCAGTACATTTACCACAGATGTTACAGCTGGGCCTGTAGTCTGGATACAAGATGAGATACGGCAGGACATGGAGGTATACAGGTTCTGTATGGTATCCTGCAGTACATTTACCACAGATGTTACAGCTGGGCCTGTAGCCTGGATACAAGATGAGATACGGCAGGACATGGAGGTATACAGGTTCTGTATGGTATCCTGCAGTACATTTACCACAGATGTTACAGCTGGGCCTGTAGCCTGGATACAAGATGAGATACGGCAGGACATGGAGGTATACAGGCTCTGTATGGTATCCTGCAGTACATTTACCACAGATGTTACAGCTGGGCCTGTAGCCTGGATACAAGATGAGATACGGCAGGACATGGAGGTATACAGGATCTGTATGGTATCCTGCAGTACATTTACCACAGATGTTACAGCTGGGCCTGTAGTCTGGATACAAGATGAGATACGGCAGGACATGGAGGTATACAGGTTCTGTATGGTATCCTGCAGTACATTTACCACAGATGTTACAGCTGGACCTGTAGCCTGGATACAAGATGAGATACGGCAGGACATGGAGGTATACAGGATCTGTATGGTATCCTGCAGTACATTTACCACAGATGTTACAGCTGGGCCTGTAGCCTGGATACAAGATGAGATACGGCAGGACATGGAGGTATACAGGCTCTGTATGGTATCCTGCAGTACATTTACCACTGATGTTACAGCTGGGCCTGTAGTCTGGATACAAGATGAGATACGGCAGGACATGGAGGTATACAGGCTCTGTATGGTATCCTGCAGTACATTTACCACAGATGTTACAGCTGGGCCTGTAGCCTGGATACAAGATGAGATACGGCAGGACATGGAGGTATACAGGCTCTGTATGGTATCCTGCAGTACATTTACCACAGATGTTACAGCTGGGCCTGTAGTCTGGATACAAGATGAGATACGGCAGGACATGGAGGTATATAGGCTCTGTATGGTATCCTGCAGTACATTTACCACAGATGTTACAGCTGGGCCTGTAGCCTGGATACAAGATGAGATACGGCAGGACATGGAGGTATACAGGTTCTGTATGGTATCCTGCAGTACATTTACCACAGATGTTACAGCTGGGCCTGTGGTCTGGATACAAGATGAGATACAGCAGGACATGGAGGTATACAGGCTCTGTATGGTATCCTGCAGTACATTTACCACAGATGTTACAGCTGGGCCTGTAGTCTGGATACAAGATGAGATACGGCAGGACATGGAGGTATACAGGTTCTGTATGGTATCCTGCAGTACATTTACCACAGATGTTACAGCTGGGCCTGTAGTCTGGATACAAGATGAGATACGGCAGGACATGGAGGTATACAGGTTCTGTATGGTATCCTGCAGTACATTTACCACAGATGATACAGCTGGACCTGTAGCCTGGATACAAGATGAGATACGGCAGGACATGGAGGTATACAGGTTCTGTATGGTATCCTGCAGTACATTTACCACAGATGTTACAGCTGGCCTGTAGTCTGGATACAAGATGAGATACGGCAGGACATGGAGGTATACAGGTTCTGTATGGTATCCTGCAGTACATTTACCACAGATGTTACAGCTGGGCCTGTAGTCTGGATACAAGATGAGATACGGCAGGACATGGAGGTATACAGGATCTGTATGGTGTCCTGCAGTACATTTACCACAGATGTTACAGCTGGGCCTGTAGTCTGGATACAAGATGAGATACGGCAGGACATGGAGGTATACAGGATCTGTATGGTATCCTGCAGTACATTTACCACAGATGTTACAGCCGGGCAGTAGTCTGGATACAAGATGAGATACGGCAGGACATGGAGGTATACAGGATCTGTATGGTATCCTGCAGTACATTTACCACAGACGTTACAGCCGGGCAGTAGTCTGGATACAAGATGAGATACGGCAGGACATGGAGGTATACAGGATCTGTATGGTATCCTGCAGTACATTTACCACAGACGTTACAGCCGGGCAGTAGTCTGGATACAAGATGAGATACGGCAGGACATGGAGGTATACAGGCTCTGTATGGTATCCTGCAGTACATTTACCACAGATGTTACAGCTGGCCTGTAGCCTGGATACAAGATGAGATACGGCAGGACATGGAGGTATACAGGCTCTGTATGGTATCCTGCAGTACATTTACCACAGATGTTACACCTGGGCCTGTAGTCTGGATACAAGATGAGATACGGCAGGACATGGAGGTATACAGGTTCTGTATGGTATCCTGCAGTACATTTACCACAGATGTTACAGCTGGGCCTGTAGCCTGGATACAAGATGAGATACGGCAGGACATGGAGGTATACAGGTTCTGTATGGTATCCTGCAGTACATTTACCACAGATGTTACAGCTGGGCCTGTAGTCTGGATACAAGATGAGATACGGCAGGACATGGAGGTATACAGGTTCTGTATGGTATCCTGCAGTACATTTACCACAGATGTTACAGCTGGGCCTGTAGCCTGGATACAAGATGAGATACGGCAGGACATGGAGGTATACAGGTTCTGTATGGTATCCTGCAGTACATTTACCACAGATGTTACAGCTGGGCCTGTAGCCTGGATACAAGATGAGATACGGCAGGACATGGAGGTATACAGGTTCTGTATGGTATCCTGCAGTACATTTACCACAGATGTTACAGCTGGGCCTGTAGCCTGGATACAAGATGAGATACGGCAGGACATGGAGGTATACAGGCTCTGTATGGTATCCTGCAGTACATTTACCACAGATGTTACAGCTGGGCCTGTAGCCTGGATACAAGATGAGATACGGCAGGACATGGAGGTATACAGGTTCTGTATGGTATCCTGCAGTACATTTACCACAGATGTTACAGCTGGGCCTGTAGCCTGGATACAAGATGAGATACGGCAGGACATGGAGGTATACAGGATCTGTATGGTATCCTGCAGTACATTTACCACAGATGTTACAGCTGGGCCTGTAGTCTGGATACAAGATGAGATACGGCAGGACATGGAGGTATACAGGCTCTGTATGGTATCCTGCAGTACATTTACCACAGATGTTACAGCTGGGCCTGTAGCCTGGATACAAGATGAGATACGGCAGGACATGGAGGTATACAGGTTCTGTATGGTATCCTGCAGTACATTTACCACAGATGTTACAGCTGGGCCTGTAGTCTGGATACAAGATGAGATACGGCAGGACATGGAGGTATACAGGTTCTGTATGGTATCCTGCAGTACATTTACCACAGATGTTACAGCTGGGCCTGTAGCCTGGATACAAGATGAGATACGGCAGGACATGGAGGTATACAGGTTCTGTATGGTATCCTGCAGTACATTTACCACAGATGTTACAGCTGGGCCTGTAGTCTGGATACAAGATGAGATACGGCAGGACATGGAGGTATACAGGTTCTGTATGGTATCCTGCAGTACATTTACCACAGATGTTACAGCTGGGCCTGTAGCCTGGATACAAGATGAGATACGGCAGGACATGGAGGTATACAGGCTCTGTATGGTATCCTGCAGTACATTTACCACAGATGTTACAGCTGGGCCTGTGCCTGGATACAAGATGAGATACGGCAGGACATGGAGGTATACAGGTCTGTATGGTATCCCTGCCGTACATTTACCACAGACTGTTACAGCTGGGCCTGTGCCTGGATACAAGATGAGATACGGCAGGCATGGAGGTGTAGGCCCTGTATGGTATCCTGCAGACATTTACCACAGATGTGTACAGCTGGGCCTGAAGCCTGGGCTGCAAGGGATGAGATCGGGAGGACATGGAGGTATACAGGTTGTATGGTATCCTCCCAGGATAGAGCCTCTGTATTACAGGGAGGATCTCGTCCTGGGACTTACCCATGAAGTACAGTTAGTAGCCTTAACAAGGATCACTGTACTAATCTCACAGTCTGAAGAATACATACAGATACCACATAAGGTTATAACAGTAGCTTTATAAGAATCAACAGGGTAATAATACATACATAACAATATACTCAGAACACAGCAATACTACAACAACCAGCAAGTCCTCAACCGTCTTAGGTTATATACCCGGGTATATATATATAGATATATAGCACAGAGTCACAGTGCACAGTACCTCCAGGCAACAGAAGAGATGCAGGGGGCCCTGGGGATGACTGTGGATCCTCGGATTCTTCCAGGAGATGACAGACAGCCGATCAGGAGATGATGATGATGATGGTGAGATTCTTCACAGGCCGCAAACAGGGCGACGGTGACGGCAGTAGATGCAGGCCGTGACTACCCTAGGGGGTGTTTACACTGAGTCCTTAACCTGCCAGCTAAACTACTAGTGCCACCGGGCCTCTAACTAGCTAGTTGGCCTTCGGAAGCCTAACCTATCACTGCCCTGAACTATATATATATATTGGATCCCTAACTACGGTTACTAGCTAGGTCCTGTGAGTATATAGGGGGTAACACATACCTAACTATATACTGTGAAGTAAAGAGGAACAAGTGGCTCTTAGACTCCCCCAGACACAACATGTCTGTCTCAGCAGCTCTGCTCACATCTCTCCCCCCAGCAGCTCTGCCTCACATGTGTCTGACTCACTGTATTTACAAAACAAAACTTGCACTGAATGCCCCCCCCCCCCGCAAACAAAAAAACCGAGGCAAAAAAAAAAAAAAATAATTTAAATAAAAAAAAAAAAGGCACCTCCATAGAGAGATATACAGGTAATATATGGTATCCTGCAGGTACATTTACCACAGATGTTACAGCTGGGCCTGTAGCCTGGATACAAGATGAGATACGGCAGGACATGGAGGTATACAGGTTCTGTATGGTATCCTGCAGTACATTTACCACAGATGTTACAGCTGGGCCTGTAGCCTGGATACAAGATGAGATACGGCAGGACATGGAGGTATACAGGCTCTGTATGGTATCCTGCAGTACATTTACCACAGATGTTACAGCCGGGCCTGTAGCCTGGATACAAGATGAGATACGGCAGGACATGGAGGTATACAGGTTCTGTATGGTATCCTGCAGTACATTTACCACAGATGTTACAGCTGGGCCTGTAGCCTGGATACAAGATGAGATACGGCAGGACATGGAGGTATACAGGCTCTGTATGGTATCCTGCAGTACATTTACCACAGATGTTACAGCTGGGCCTGTAGTCTGGATACAAGATGAGATACGGCAGGACATGGAGGTATACAGGTTCTGTATGGTATCCTGCAGTACATTTACCACAGATGTTACAGCTGGGCCTGTAGCCTGGATACAAGATGAGATACGGCAGGACATGGAGGTATACAGGATCTGTATGGTATCCTGCAGTACATTTACCACAGATGTTACAGCTGGGCCTGTAGTCTGGATACAAGATGAGATACGGCAGGACATGGAGGTATACAGGCTCTGTATGGTATCCTGCAGTACATTTACCACAGATGTTACAGCTGGGCCTGTAGTCTGGATACAAGATGAGATACGGCAGGACATGGAGGTATACAGGCTCTGTATGGTATCCTGCGGTACATTTACCACAGATGTTACAGCTGGGCCTGTAGCCTGGATACAAGATGAGATACGGCAGGACATGGAGGTATACAGGTTCTGTATGGTATCCTGCAGTACATTTACCACAGATGTTACAGCTGGGCCTGTAGCCTGGATACAAGATGAGATACGGCAGGACATGGAGGTATACAGGCTCTGTATGGTATCCTGCAGTACATTTACCACAGATGTTACAGCTGGGCCTGTAGTCTGGATACAAGATGAGATACGGCAGGACATGGAGGTATACAGGCTCTGTATGGTATCCTGCAGTACATTTACCACAGATGTTACAGCTGGGCCTGTAGCCTGGATACAAGATGAGATACGGCAGGACATGGAGGTATACAGGTTCTGTATGGTATCCTGCAGTACATTTACCACAGATGTTACAGCTGGGCCTGTAGCCTGGATACAAGATGAGATACGGCAGGACATGGAGGTATACAGGCTCTGTATGGTATCCTGCAGTACATTTACCACAGATGTTACAGCTGGGCCTGTAGCCTGGATACAAGATGAGATACGGCAGGACATGGAGGTATACAGGCTCTGTATGGTATCCTGCAGTACATTTACCACAGATGTTACAGCTGGGCCTGTAGTCTGGATACAAGATGAGATACGGCAGGACATGGAGGTATACAGGTTCTGTATGGTATCCTGCAGTACATTTACCACAGATGTTACAGCTGGGCCTGTAGCCTGGATACAAGATGAGATACGGCAGGACATGGAGGTATACAGGCTCTGTATGGTATCCTGCAGTACATTTACCACAGATGTTACAGCTGGGCCTGTAGTCTGGATACAAGATGAGATACGGCAGGACATGGAGGTATACAGGTTCTGTATGGTATCCTGCAGTACATTTACCACAGATGTTACAGCTGGGCCTGTAGTCTGGATACAAGATGAGATACGGCAGGACATGGAGGTATACAGGCTCTGTATGGTATCCTGCAGTACATTTACCACAGATGTTACAGCTGGGCCTGTAGCCTGGATACAAGATGAGATACGGCAGGACATGGAGGTATACAGGTTCTGTATGGTATCCTGCAGTACATTTACCACAGATGTTACAGCTGGGCCTGTAGTCTGGATACAAGATGAGATACGGCAGGACATGGAGGTATACAGGTTCTGTATGGTATCCTGCAGTACATTTACCACAGATGTTACAGCCGGGCCTGTAGTCTGGATACAAGATGAGATACGGCAGGACATGGAGGTATACAGGATCTGTATGGTATCCTGCAGTACATTTACCACAGATGTTACAGCTGGGCCTGTAGCCTGGATACAAGATGAGATACGGCAGGACATGGAGGTATACAGGCTCTGTATGGTATCCTGCAGTACATTTACCACAGATGTTACAGCTGGGCCTGTAGCCTGGATACAAGATGAGATACGGCAGGACATGGAGGTATACAGGCTCTGTATGGTATCCTGCAGTACATTTACCACAGATGTTACAGCTGGGCCTGTAGTCTGGATACAAGATGAGATACGGCAGGACATGGAGGTATACAGGCTCTGTATGGTATCCTGCAGTACATTTACCACAGATGTTACAGCTGGGCCTGTAGCCTGGATACAAGATGAGATACGGCAGGACATGGAGGTATACAGGCTCTGTATGGTATCCTGCAGTACATTTACCACAGATGTTACAGCTGGGCCTGTAGCCTGGATACAAGATGAGATACGGCAGGACATGGAGGTATACAGGTTCTGTATGGTATCCTGCAGTACATTTACCACAGATGTTACAGCTGGGCCTGTAGTCTGGATACAAGATGAGATACGGCAGGACATGGAGGTATACAGGCTCTGTATGGTATCCTGCAGTACATTTACCACAGATGTTACAGCTGGGCCTGTAGCCTGGATACAAGATGAGATACGGCAGGACATGGAGGTATACAGGTTCTGTATGGTATCCTGCAGTACATTTACCACAGATGTTACAGCTGGCCTGTAGCCTGGATACAAGATGAGATACGGCAGGACATGGAGGTATACAGGCTCTGTATGGTATCCTGCAGTACATTTACCACTGATGTTACAGCCGGGCCTGTAGTCTGGATACAAGATGAGATAAGGCAGGACATGGAGGTATACAGGTTCTGTATGGTATCCTGCAGTACATTTACCACAGATGTTACAGCTGGGCCTGTAGCCTGGATACAAGATGAGATACGGCAGGACATGGAGGTATACAGGTTCTGTATGGTATCCTGCAGTACATTTACCACAGATGTTACAGCTGGGCCTGTAGCCTGGATACAAGATGAGATACGGCAGGACATGGAGGTATACAGGTTCTGTATGGTATCCTGCAGTACATTTACCACAGATGTTACAGCTGGGCCTGTAGTCTGGATACAAGATGAGATACGGCAGGACATGGAGGTATACAGGTTCTGTATGGTATCCTGCAGTACATTTACCACAGATGTTACAGCTGGGCCTGTAGTCTGGATACAAGATGAGATACGGCAGGACATGGAGGTATACAGGATCTGTATGGTGTCCTGCAGTACATTTACCACAGATGTTACAGCTGGGCCTGTAGTCTGGATACAAGATGAGATACGGCAGGACATGGAGGTATACAGGATCTGTATGGTATCCTGCAGTACATTTACCACAGATGTTACAGCTGGGCCTGTAGTCTGGATACAGGATGAGATATGGCAGGACATGGAGGTATACAGGTTCTGTATGGTATCCTGCAGTACATTTACCACAGATGTTACAGCCGGGCAGTAGTCTGGATACAAGATGAGATACGGCAGGACATGGAGGTATACAGGATCTGTATGGTATCCTGCAGTACATTTACCACAGACGTTACAGCCGGGCAGTAGTCTGGATACAAGATGAGATACGGCAGGACATGGAGGTATACAGGTTCTGTATGGTATCCTGCAGTACATTTACCACAGATGTTACAGCTGGGCCTGTAGCCTGGATACAAGATGAGATACGGCAGGACATGGAGGTATACAGGTTCTGTATGGTATCCTGCAGTACATTTACCACAGATGTTACAGCCAGGCAGTAGTCTGGATACAAGATGAGATACGGCAGGACATGGGGGTATACAGGCTCTGTATGGTATCCTGCAGTACATTTACCACAGATGTTACAGCTGGGCCTGTAGCCTGGATACAAGATGAGATACGGCAGGACATGGCGGTATACAGGCTCTGTATGGTATCCTGCAGTACATTTACCACAGATGTTACAGCTGGGCCTGTAGTCTGGATACAAGATGAGATACGGCAGGACATGGAGGTATACAGGCTCTGTATGGTATCCTGCAGTACATTTACCACAGATGTTACAGCTGGGCCTGTAGCCTGGATACAAGATGAGATACGGCAGGACATGGAGGTATACAGGCTCTGTATGGTTTCCTGCAGTACATTTACCACAGATGTTACAGCTGGCCTGTAGCCTGGATACAAGATGAGATACGGCAGGACATGGAGGTATACAGGCTCTGTATGGTTTCCTGCAGTACATTTACCACAGATGTTACAGCTGGCCTGTAGTCTGGATACAAGATGAGATACGGCAGGACATGGAGGTATACAGGTTCTGTATGGTATCCTGCAGTACATTTACCACAGATGTTACAGCTGGGCCTGTAGTCTGGATACAAGATGAGATACGGCAGGACATGGAGGCATACAGGTTCTGTATGGTATCCTGCAGTACATTTACCACAGATGTTACAGCTGGGCCTGTAGCCTGGATACAAGATGAGATACGGCAGGACATGGAGGTATACAGGATCTGTATGGTATCCTGCAGTACATTTACCACAGATGTTACAGCTAGGCCTGTAGCCTGGATACAAGATGAGATACGGCAGGACATGGCGGTATACAGGCTCTGTATGGTATCCTGCAGTACATTTACCACAGATGTTACAGCCGGGCCTGTAGTCTGGATACAGGATGAGATACGGCAGGACATGGCGGTATACAGGCTCTGTATGGTATCCTGCAGTACATTTACCACAGATGTTACAGCTGGGCCTGTAGTCTGGATACAAGATGAGATACGGCAGGACATGGAGGTATACAGGATCTGTATGGTATCCTGCAGTACATTTACCACAGATGTTACAGCTGGGCCTGTAGTCTGGATACAAGATGAGATACGGCAGGACATGGAGGTATACAGGTTCTGTATGGTATCCTGCAGTACATTTACCACAGATGTTACAGCTGGGCCTGTAGTCTGGATACAAGATGAGATACGGCAGGACATGGAGGTATACAGGATCTGTATGGTATCCTGCAGTACATTTACCACAGATGTTACAGCTGGGCCTGTAGTCTGGATACAAGATGAGATACGGCAGGACATGGAGGTATACAGGATCTGTATGGTATCCTGCAGTACATTTACCACAGATGTTACAGCTGGGCCTGTAGTCTGGATACAAGATGAGATACGGCAGGACATGGAGGTATACAGGTTCTCTATGGTATCCTGCAGTACATTTACCACAGATGTTACAGCTGGGCCTGTAGTCTGGATACAAGATGAGATACGGCAGGACATGGAGGTATACAGGCTCTGTATGGTATCCTGCAGTACATTTACCACAGATGTTACAGCTGGGCCTGTAGTCTGGATACAAGATGAGATACAGCAGGACATGGAGGTATACAGGTTCTGTATGGTATCCTGCAGTACATTTACCACAGATGTTACAGCTGGGCCTGTAGTCTGGATACAAGATGAGATACGGCAGGACATGGAGGTATACAGGATCTGTATGGTATCCTGTCAGACATCTACCCAGCTGGTCTCATGTGCTATGAGAGACAACACATGTGGCAGTGTCAGAATGTCCTATATATATCACTGTTAGTGTCCTCATATTATTAATAGGGGTGACATACTGCCCTATGTGATGGCCCCCACATTATCACACCAGCAGGGGGCAGTGTATCACACCACAGTACAGGAAGGATTGAAGAGCTCACCACAAGTCCTCTGTACTACAACCTGACCCTCATCTGATCAATATGGTTCCAGTCTGTACAGTCCAGGTTTCTCTTCCACGACACCACTGCAGATGAAGGTGAAAGCGGGTGGCTGTCAATGGAAGAACACGTAATGGATGCCATGATACTACATTCCAGGAGCCATATTTTTTTATTTTGAAGTTCACAGAGTCACATTGTTTGCGGAACCAATTGCACTTTGTAATGGCAAATTCAATATCCTGTACAATGTACTTGGAAACTGTAAAAAAAAATTCAGAATGAGGTGGAATTGGAAAAAAAGAAACTCATTTCCTCCATTATTTTATGGGTTTAATTTTTACATCAATCTCAATATGGCAGAAATGAATTCTGCGGGTCAGGACGATCACGGAGATACCAAATTTATAGAGTATTTGTAATGTTTTGATACCTTTTAAAAAATTTAAATCGCTGAAAAATAGAAAACTTTCTTTTTGTCGCCATGTTCTGACACCTGTCATTTTTTCGTATTTACATGTATTGCACGGGGTGTGGCGTCTTTTTATGCGGGACAAGATGTAGTTTTTATTGATACCATTTTGGGGAAGGTCTGATAGTTTGATCACTTTTATTCAATTTTTTTGTAGGCAAAGTGTTGAAAAAACATCCGTTTGGCCATATCGGTTTTTTTTTCCTCGCTACGCCGTTCACTGTATGGGACAAATATTTTTTATATTTTAACCCTTACGTGACGCAGACATTTTTCATTTTTGTGCTTTTACTTTTTATTTCCTGCATTCCAAAAGCCATACCTTTCTAATTTTTCCATTTACGTAGTCATACGAGGGCTTGATTTTGTATGACAAGTTGAACTTTACAAAAAATACATTTTGAAGAAAAAACAACTTTGAATCACCATTTTCTGACACCTGTAACTTTTTCATATTTCAGTGTATGTAGCTGTGTAAGGTGTTTTTTTTGGCAGAACAATATGTAGTTTTTATTGATACCATTTGGGGAATGTGCTTAAGAGCGGCCGCCATACTTAGTCACGCAACATACATGGTGCGTGTAGGGGTTAATAGTTCTAATAGTTCTGGTATTGTTGAGCGCGGGGATACCTAAAGTGTTTACGCTTGTTTTTGTTTATTTTTATATCTAGGGAAAGCGGGGGATTTTGTGATGGCTTGGGCAGGCATGGCTGCCAGTGGCAGTGGTCACTAGTGGTTACTGATGATGTCACACAGGACAGAAGCAGCCGGATGAATTCTGAGCTATTCACAGACATACTGTGCGCTCAAATCCAGCCAAACTGATCCATAATACAGATGGACAATGACCCAAAACATAAAGCCAAAGCAACCCAGGAGTTTATTAAAGCAGAGAAGTGGAATATTCTTGGATGGCCAAGTCAGTCGCCTGATCTCAGCCCCACTGAGCAGCATTTCACTTGTTACAGACTAAACTTCAGACAGAAAGGCCACAAACAAACAGCGACTGAAAACCGCTGCAGTAAAGGCCGAGCATTAACCAGGAGGAGACGCAGTGATGGCGTCTGGTGATGTCCATGAGCTCAAGACTTCAGGCAGTCACTGCCAACAAAGGGGGAACAACCAAGGATTAGAAAGTCACATTTTATTTACAATTATTTCATTTCTCCAATCACTTCTGAGCCCTTGAAATGAAGGGATTGTGGGTAATAAATGCTTTATAGTCCTCACATTATATACAGTCATTTTATACAACCCACTGAATTAAAGCTGAAAGTCTGAACTTCAACATTGTGGGAATATTCAGAATCAAAACGAGAAAAATGTTGTCTCTGTCCAAATATTTATGGACCTAACTGTATAACTGGAGTGGCAGCCTGTTACAGCAGCTCCTGCTCACCTTGCTGTTTACAGAGACTCTTGTCTCCTTGGATGGCTTTAAATTCCTTCGGGAAGACAGGACAAGGGAGAGCAGTAAGAGAAAAGGAGGAAAGATGGCGATATTTGTGAATGTTAGATGTTGTAATTCTAGGCACATTGTGATTAAGGAGCAAACTTGCTGTAAGGACATTGAACTATTAGCTGTGCACATGAGACCTTTTTATTTACTGAGGGAATTATTGCATGTCATCGTGATAGCTGCATATGTCCCCCCCTCTGTGAAAGCTGACACTGCCTGCGAGGTCCTACAAGCCGCGGTGAGTCAGTTGCAGTCGTTACACCCCCAGGCCCTCCTTCTTGTGTCTGGAGATTTCAACCACGCCTCTCCATCATCCACACTGCCCAATCTCACACAGTATGTAACCTGCCACACAAGAGACAACAAAACACTGGACTTGTCGTTTGCCAATGCGAGGGAGGCATATAACTCATCAGCCCTACCGCCCCTGGGAAGATCACTTCAGTCGAACCCCACAAAATTATACGAATATTCGTCAGCACTCCGATTAGTTTTAGTTCTATTATTATACAATGGGGTCGCCTCAGACCCCAAAGTATAATTAACAGAGGCCCAGAGGAGGTGATGGAAAATAACAAACACTTATACTCACCATACCTCACCTCTCCTGGGAACCCGGCTGTCTCACCATCCTCCTCGCTCCATCCAGCTGTCTTCTGCATCCTCTTCATCACTGCTGGGGCTTGTGATTAGGCCTCTGCGGTCACGTGGGATGACATGACGTCATTACGCCGGAGTACCTCACGTGACTGTTGGAGCCCAATCACAGACCCCAACAGTGACAACTGGGGCATGTGACCTCAGTCACAGACTGGAAGAGCCCCAAAGAAGATGCTGGGAGCCATCAGAGTCCCCGGAGAGTATAAGTATTTGTTATATTTAGTCACTTCCCCTGAGGCGACCCAGTGTATAATAGTAGCACTATCGGAATAATAATAACATAATGCCGGGCCCCTTTCCATTAACAATATGTATAACGGTTTCCCCAATCGCTATCACTGTGTTGCAGGGCCCTGGCCATCTCCAGTGGGCCCAGAAGCAATCTGGTCATTACCCCCCCGTTACCTCTACGGCCTATAAAAAAAATCAGTGGGGGTCCGGTAGGGCCCACTGAAGGAACGGGGCCCACAGGGGGATTCACCAGTTCCTCGGTGGCCCAGTCCAACCCTAGAAAGCAAACACCCCCAAAAGAATTGCACCCCCAAAAGAATTGCACTCCAAAAAGAAACCCCCCCCCCAAAAAAAAAAAAAAAGGATTGGACATTGACCTTAAGGGAGCTATCTGTGCAAGGAGATTGGGTAATCTCGCTGGCATCACTCCACTCCTGAGTCAGAGCATTGTGGATGCTTCCGGTCACCAGAGGAAGCCAACCGATACACTTGGCTACAATGGAACACTGCTGCAACGGCAAGGGACCTGACAGTGACACGCCTTTGTCAGGAGTGACGCAAATCTGTGTGTGAGAGCCCATCCACCATTTTCACTTGCCAACTGTAATTGTTTTGGGTGTAAGTGGGTCAGGTGAGTGTATTGTTGTTCATCGAAAAAAATAAGACATCCCATGAATATAAGCCCTAACCCAACTTTCGAGCAAAACATAATATAAGACACAGTCTTATTTTCGTATTAACATGGTAGCATCATCGCTTCATTACTGTGCATCATGGAGATGCCAAACAACAGTCGCATATGGGGCACAGTACAGGTCCGAATACCCTGTCATTGCTGTTAGTGGTTATTATAATTACCATTGTGTGATCGGGAGGATCCGCGTCCTCACCGGCCCGCGCTGGTCTCAGGTGGATTGGACTCTTAATGTTAATGACTCTGATGGTTTATGGTAAGTGCTGCTCATAAGCTCAGAGGCGGCTTGTGCTTATAATGAGCTGAGTGCCCTGATCTGACCCCAGAAGACCCTGAGTGGTCCCACATCAGAGCAAACTTCTCTAACAGGTAACACAGGCAAATATCAAGTGTGCAGTATTGGTGGAAATTCTCCATGTGCCAAAAAGTAGATCAGGATGTCCAGATGGGGCTGATTAAATGAAAGTAGGTAATTAATAATAATAAGAATAAGAATAAGAATGATACCTAAATCTGCAGAGAATGTCCCAACTATGACCATGGGGCTCCCCCTCGCCATCGCCCATCACATAGCATTCACATAACATCATCCAGCATCACTCCGTAAAGCTGCAGCAACATCAACCAGACGATATAATAATACAACCTCTGACCCTAACACCGACTCCTGGTTTAGAGATATTTAGTTGGTGCAGGTAAGGTCAAAAAATAGCATAAAAATGGATGCAAATCCACTAAATCGGACTTTCCTAGGTCTACAACAAACTTGGGCAGAAACAGAGAATGTTGATAACAGATGAATGCCAGGAGGTCCATCTAGACCAATAGCTCATAACTTCTTTACCAAGGAGGGACCCTTACTATGTGTCATTCTGGAGAACCCCATGTCTAATACAAAGGGGAAGTTGTCTTCTGGAGAAACCCTAACATGGTTCTTAAGAGCTCCTAACATGATTTCCTAGAACCTACGTTGGAATCCACAGATGATGGTATTTGATGAGGATGATTTTTGGTAGTTTAGTTATAATTCAATATTTTATTCCTTCTGGGAGGATTACGATAAGATTGTGTGGACAAAGATGACTTACCACCAGCACGGACCTCATGAAGGAGCTGTCACTTCAAGACAGCAGAGGCAGACTCGGAGCTGATTTATACCTGTATCATCTATGGAAGTCTTTATATCCTGATCTATAATACACTGGAGACATCCAAGAATTCACCTTGGCATGTGCTTAGAGTTGATCTAAACTCGCTAAGGCTTAGAGGTAGAGCCTCTCTCTTCTAGGTTACCACTGTTTCTCGGAGATCTCCCTCAGGACAACATCGACCTGCTTAGTGGTGGAGCTTGTTACATGTCATTTTTATTTATCAGAAGGTGAATGAATTATTTTCAGATATTTAAATAAGTAGAGATTACAGGTAGAGATGGTCAAGACCAGGTAAATGGTCAGAGATCCTCAGGGATTTCAGGGAATTCTAACTTTAATGAATGAAGGAGAAGAGATACTTTAGGATTTGGTCACCCCTATCAATAAGTTGGAAGATCGGCAGCCAAAATTGTTACAAATGAATAAAATAAATCTAAATATTTCATCCTGGATTTAGAATGGCATTATGATAAATGACAAACTTTGAGAGTATTTCATGAACTTGCACTTTAAATCCAACTTTTTTTTTTTTTTTTTATCATGGCAAATGTGATCCCTGATACCAGTCCAGATTAAATATGTGCACCTAGAAGGGGGGAGTGTGTCCTCCTACATTCAAAAGTTATCCATGAGGTGACACATCCTTGTTCTCTGTTATCAGCCATTGTGAGGGTACAGCACTCACTACAGTTGTTCTACACTGCCAAGCTAAAGGGTAACAATGTTCTGACCTTGTGACTTTCCGGCTCCAGATCTCCCCATTCACTATAGCTTGGAACGTGAGACTCCCATCATGTTATAGACAATCCTCTTGGCTATCTCATACATAAAAGTGACCTGTAACTATTTAGCATATGATCAGTTCTGCAGATTCTTGTCATATAACTGGTTTGGCTCCTGATAGTGGAAAAATCTTATTCTTCTTGTCTACTATAAATTACAACCTGTCCTCACATTCCTGATAGCTAAGAGTGTTATTGGGTGAATTCCCAAGTGAAAGGTCACTGGTTCATATTGAGGATCAGCCATGAAGAAGATTTCCCAAGAAAAGAGAAACAGCCTCATCCAGCTCATCGATAGCGGTCTCTGGGCCAAGAAAATTACCAAACTGCATCATGTGAGTGCCGGGACAGTGGGAAGACTACGAAATTAAATCCATCCACTCAAAAGCCAAGAGGTGACGTCCAGGCAAAATATCCAAATCAACAAGTCGACTCATCACAAGGTCTATCAGTGCTGGCGCAACAAACACACCAGTGGAGGAGGCTCATATGCTTCATAATAATGAACTTTACACCTGTACAATCCAAATGATTTTGGCAAGCTCACTGGTCCTCTGTATCTAACCACCTGATTATCAATCATTGTCTAAGGGCGCATTCACACAACCGTGTTTCAGCCATGAAACTCAGTCCATGTGTTGGTTGGCTATACTAGTTGTACTGGGAGAGGGACAGATAGTGCTATACTTATCTATGATATCAGGAAGCCCTGGCCCCCCAGCCACATACTGTCCTGTACTGTAATCGGTACAACCATCGATAAGCACACTGGGGCACATTTATCACTAATGGAGAACTTTGCACTTAAACTTTGCATCCCATTCGTAGTTTTAAACATACTTATGGATCTGTGGTACGGACCTTCATAAATATGGAGAGTTCTAGAAGTTCCAAAATTCTGACTCAAATACCGTCTGACTAAACGTGTCACGCTTCACCATGAGACAAATATTTGGTGCAAAACATGTAGACAAAAAACTTTCCTTGCAGGAACAAATATTTGGGGCACACATCAAATACCCTACACAAAACATATCTCTGTTATTGAGGAGACAAAAATGTAACACACGACGGGAATAATAATAATAATAATAATAATAATAATAATAATAATAATAATAGTCCTTTAATAGTCCCACAATGGGGAAATTCAGTGTGTTACAGCAACAAAGATAAGCAGATACAAATACAAATACAACATGTAGAGGAAGAGGGGAGAGGCATTACATTAATGCAGGCAGACAGAAGCGGCAGAGGAGGGGGGGTCAGGCAGAGAGATATTTCAGTTCTCTGTGTGTAATGATCTCCGCTTAGGTCGGTGTTGGTTGTACAGCCTAACCGCGGTGGGGAGGAAAGACTTCCGATAGCGCTCCTTCTCACACCTAGGGTGGAGCAGTCGGTCACTGACAGTACTGCCCAGCACGATCACAGTCTCATGCATGGGATGGGACTTCTTCTTCCGCATGGAGCTCACCACGGACAGTATCCTTCTGTCACCCACCGCCTGCACTGGGTCCAGTGGGCTCCCCAGGACAGAGCTGGCCCTTCTAATCAGCTTGTCAAGTTTATTTCTGTCCCTGGTTGATATACTGCTCCCCCAGCAGGCCACTCCAAAGAAGATGGCTGATGCCACTACCGAGTTGAAGAAAGTCCTAAGAAGTGCCCCCCGGATTCCAAAGGCTCTCAGCTTCCTAAGCAGGTAGAGCCTGCTGTGGCCCTTCCTGTACAGGGCCTCCATATGATCTGCCCAGTCCAGCTTATTATTAAGGAGCAAACCCAGGTACTTATAGGTGTTCACAATCTCGATGCCCGTCCCAAGGATGTGGGAGAACCAATCTCTCTAAGATCTTCATCAAGTGGGTTGTCAGTGCTACAGGTCTGTAGTCGTTGAGGTCCATAGGGTGAGGTTTCTTTGGAACTGGTACCACACAAGAAGATTTCCATAATTCAGGGACTATTTCCTGCCTCAGGCTCATATACATATATGTAATTATACCACACAGCTGGTCCCCACAAGTCTTAATTAGCCTTGCACTGATGTCATCTGGCCCTGCGGCTTTCCTCGCCTTGATCTTTTTCATCTCCTTCCTCACCTGGGCCCGTGTGAAGGTCAGACTGTGGTCAGATAAAGACAGATTTCTGGATTTACTGGTCTGTTGGGAAGTAGCCACATGGGGTGAATGGGGTGAAGTCATTGTGGTGAGGGGAGCTGAAGGACATGCTGGGGTGGGAGGAGCTGGTGTGTGATCAAGTAAAGTGTCAAAAATTCATTACACCATTTTAAACTTGGTCAATTTCCATAGGAAATGCAATATTTGTTCTTTCAGATTTTATAAATGTGTCGTAAAGTTAGACACTTCTAAACCACACCCATTATACAGCAGGCCTATTATACAGCACGCCAATTATAAAACACACTCATTATACAGCACGCCCATTATACAGAACGCCCATTATAAAACATGCCCACCATACATTATGCCCATTTTGGGGCACATTTTTCAGAAGTGTCCTGATTGTCATATTTTTCTGTTCTTTATGGTGCACACTGTTTATAAATATGTCATAAATATCATGCACCATAAATTTTGGTGCAAAAGTAGACAGAAAAGAGTCAGACTTCTATTGATAAATATGCCCCTGCGAGTACATTTGCCCAGCCTAGCAAATCTGCTGCGACTAGGACTAAAGCAGACCGATTGCTTATCCATGTCCCAAAAAGGGGCGTAACACACAAAAGTAGGTGTGGTCATGACAATGAGGGTGGCCTTATCTAAAAATGTTCCTGGCACATAAAGCACACCACTATCCTGGCCGCCATCTGCAAATGTTGGCAGGTTTGCCCTTAGCAGTTGCCTACCCTGCATTAATATTATAATGTCCACTAAGCAGTTTCACAAAATATAATGTCCCCAACATAGTATCAAGTCAACTTAGTGACCTCATCCAGTATTACGTCCCCTAGGTGAACCCACATTATATAATGTCCCCTAAGTGGTCTCACAAAATATAATGTCCCCCACATACAGTGGGGGAAAAAAAGTATTTAGTCAGCCACCAATTGTGCAAGTTCTCCCACTTATAAAGATGAGGCAGGCCTGTAATTGTCATCATAGGTAGACCTCAACTATGAGAGACAAAATGAGAAAACTAATCCAGAAAATCACATTGTCTGATTTTTTAAGAATTTATTTGCAAATTATGGTGGAAAATAAGTATTTGGTCACCTACAAACAAGCAAGATTTCTGGCTCTCACAGACCTGTAGCTTCTTCTTTAAGAGGCTCCACTTTCCTCCACTCATTACCTGTAGTAATGGCTCCTGTTTGACATTGTTATCAGTATAAAAGACACCTGTCCACAGCCTCAAACAGTCACACTCCAAACTCCACTATGGTGAAGACCAAAGAGCTGTGGAAGGACCAGAAACAAAATGGTAGCCCTGCACCAGGCTGGGAAGACTGAATCTGCAATAGGCAAGCAGCTTGGTGTGAAGAAATCACCTGTGGGAGCAATAATTAGAAAATGGAAGACATACAAGACCACTGATAATCTCCCTCCATCAGGGGCTCCACGCAAGATCTCACCCCGTGGGGTCAAAGTGATCACAAGAACGGTGAGCAAAAATCCCAGAACCACACGGGGGGACCTAGTGAGTGACCTGCAGAAAGCTGGGACTAACGTAACAAAGGCTACCGTCAGTAACACACTACGCCGCCAGGGACTCAGATCCTGCGGGGCCAAACGTGTCCCCCTGCTTAAGCCAGTACATATCCGGGCCCGTCTGAAGTTTGCTAGAGAGCATTTGGATGTTCCAGAAGAGTATTGGGAGAATGTCATATGGTCAGATGAAACCAAAGTAGAACTGTTTGGAAGAAACACAACTCGTGGTGTTTGGAGGAGAGTGAATGCTGAGTTGCATCCAAAGAACACCATACCTACTGTGAAGCATGGGGGGGGCAACATCATGCTTTGGGGCTGTTTCTCTGCAAAGGGACCAGGACGACTGATCCATGTACATGAAAGAATGAATGGGGCCATGTATCGTGAGATTTTGAGTGCAAACCTCCTTCCATCAGCAAGGGCATTGAAGATGAAACATGGCTGGGTCTTTCAGCATGACAATGACCCCAAGCACACCGCCAGAGCAACGAAGGAGCGGCTTCGTAAGAAGCATTTCAAGGTCCTGGAGTGGCCTAGCCAGTCTCCAGATCTCAACCCCATAGAAAACCTTTGGCGGGAGTTGAAAGTCTGTGTTGCCCAGCGACAGCCCCAAAACATCCCTGCTCTAGAGGAGATCTGCATGGAGGAATGGGCCAACATACCAGCAACAGTGTGTGCCAACCTTGTGAAGACTTACAGGAAACGTTTCACCTCTGTCATTGCCAACAAAGGAGATAGAACAAAGGATTGAGATGAACTTTTGTTATTGACCAAATACTTATTTTCCACCACAATTTGCAAATAAATTCTTAAAAAATCAGACAATGTGATTTTCTGGATTAGTTTTTTCATTTTGTCTCTCATAGTTGAGGTCTACCTATGATGACAATTACAGGCCGGCCTCATCTTTATAAGTGGGAGAACTTGCACAATTGGTGGCTGACTAAATACTTTTTTCCCACTGTAGTATCATGTCAATTTAGATGATTTTTATCAAGAGTAACTACTGAAGATTTTTATTGCCATTTCTCATTTAAGATGCAGATTTCCCCTGATATATTTAGGATAGATAGATAGATAGATAGATAGATAGATAGATAGATAGATAGAAGGAAGTGTCATGGAGAACTAAGCCCACATGGTGGATCATGTCCAGCTTCACTTGGCCTGATCTTTAATGTCAGTAGAAAAACTCGTCATGGTCATGGTTTATCTTATTGCTCTCCCACTCATCTTAAATCTTCTGTAGGATTTTCCAGATCTCCTCACGTATCAGGCTAATCTTCATCCCATAGACAAGTGGATTGAGCAGAGTTGGAACCAGGAGGTAGACGTCAGAGAAAATAATATGGATATAAGGTGGAATATTCTTACCATATCGGTGGGATAAAAAAGAGAATAAGGCCATGCTGTAAAAGCTTAGAAACACAGAGATATGAGGGGTGCAGGTGTTAAATGTTCTCAGATGAGCAGCCTTAGATGGAAGACGGAAGACGGCATTGAATATCTTGATATACGATAAAAAGATAAAGAAAAAAATCACCTCCAATAAGTATGAAAGCCACTGACAGACCATATATACTGTTCATCCGGATGTCAGCGTCAGCGAGCTTCACCACGGCCATGTGCTCACAGTAGGAATGTCTGATGATGTTGCTCTTGAATGCAGGAAACTTCTTTATCATAACAAGACAAGGACCGACCAGAACAACTGCCCTGACCAGAAACACAATGACCAGGCTGACTATGAGCCTACTGGTTATTATGGAGCTATATCTGAGAGGCTTATATATGGCAATGTAGCGGTCATAAGCCATGGCAAGTAATAAACCAGATTCAATAATGGAGAAAGAATGAACGAAGAACATCTGGAGAAGACATCCATTAAAGCTAATGGCTCTGTCATTGAACCAGAAGATGGACAATATTTTGGGGGCTACACTGGTACAAAGGAGGCCATCATTACATGCCAACATGGAGAGTAATATATACATAGGCTGGTGGAGTCTCGGAGACACGAGGATGACGGCCATCACTAAGAGGTTTCCAAGCAAAGCCAATATATAAATGATACAGAAAGGGATGGAGATCCAGATATGTTCATGTTCTAATCCTGGAACACCAACCAGTAGGAAGTAGGTGGGATAGAAGGAGGAGTTCAGCATCTGTTGCATAAAAAGCAGTTTCCACAATGTTGGGACTAAATATGAAGGAGGTCAAGCACAAAGTAGTTGGTGGATTCCAGAAACATCAGCAT
This sequence comes from Leptodactylus fallax, assembly GCA_947044405.1. Classification (NCBI taxonomy): domain Eukaryota; kingdom Metazoa; phylum Chordata; class Amphibia; order Anura; family Leptodactylidae; genus Leptodactylus; species Leptodactylus fallax. Next base: position 155,464 of record CAMRHE010001049.1, on the reverse strand, counting down.
TTTATAGTAACAAAGGGGCCAGGTATCTATCCAGAGGTCTTTGACGTAATCTTTTATACTTTGTCAAAGTTGCCATTTTTCCAGTAGCTGGATAAGGGCACCACTTTGTAATACCACATAATGAAGGATCTTGTAAGGGGTCACTGGGACAAGTTCTGGTACCATGTCCACAAGGTATCATTATGTGTAGATGCCCTGTGAGGGCAAATAACAAAATATGGGGTTAAAATTCACAGAAAAAGCCTATATTAAAGGACACAAAGACAAGCTCAACAAACTCGAGATAGAAGATACAAAGCCATCCACTATCAGATAAGAGAAAATGAACCCTTTCATTCCAAAAATAGCAGTTGGTCAGCAGCATATAGTCAAGGTGGAATTCTGTGGGGAAGGCTGTGGCCCGAAATGGGGCACTGTTACTGTGTGTGTGTGGAGATACCAACAGGGGATGGGAATGATGAGAAGGGCCCAAATAGAGAAGGAAAGGAAAACGTAAATTCTGCTAATGGGAAATACCTGATGGTTGTGAGGACGGGTGGCGCAGGGGGCCCCAGTTGTGCGTTTGTACCAGGGCTTATGACCCTTTAGTTATTCTCAGCTGTCCTTCATGTAATGGTGATAATTTTTCTCTTATATAGACCTATGTCACACTTGTCTGGCTGTAGTTGACTCTCTTCTCCCTGAAGCTGTGGAGCAGTCACATTCACAGTCTATCACAGTACTACAGTATAGGTCTATATGATGGTATATAATGCTTCTCTGAATCCAGTCTGATCTCACATTGGCCTTATAACGCTAGTCCCAGTATATATAGCATTATTTACCCAGCTCAGTTTTTGTACATTTAATCATCTGTAGGATCAGAATATGTTTTCATGTATTGTCTTTCTAGATGCAGTGATGTTATAGACAGTTCAGGTCTCCTGTGCAGTGATCAGACTAGTCCACAACATGCCACATTTATAGCACTGGTATTATCATATGGGGCAGAGACTTCTCTAGGGCCCAGGAGAAAACCCATCTAGCGGACAGAACATCTACTATCATCCACTAAACCTGTATATCATGAATCAGGATGCAGAGGGTTAAAGTTGTTAAAGCCTCAATGTCAGGACATTTGCATATATTCATTGACCAGAACCCAACATAAATGAGTATACAATCCAGAAGCTTCTGACCTTATACTGTGGTCTCCTGCCATCATGGGGTTCACTAACTTAACTCTCTGTATCCTGACGCATGGTCTGTGGGTTTAGAAGATGGATCCATCTGGGATTATGTTTTTATTTCCACACATTTAATGCCACCAGCAAAGCAATAGTCAAGTTACTGCTGTTGAGCACCGAGGTAAAAGAGTCCAATATCTACCACCCCCAATGGTCATCTTGTGAAACTTTGGGTTACCCTTAAATACAAATAAATTGTCAGCTCTGAGAGCACAATCTGTAAACCCAAAAGAGATCATGCTATGATGTGTAACATGGAGGACACAATGACCCTGGTGACCTTGTTACCTGCACTGACTCCAGGACCCTACTCTCATAGTGGTAGACTCACCTGGGCTCTGTGCATGGTCTGTCTGACTGGGAGACTTTATATCAGGATGAAGATCTACAGGATGTCCCAACAGGATTCTATGTAAAGCTCAACAGACAAAATAATGATGTGTTCAGACTCCGTGGAGAAGGAGACAAGAAGACATCAATGTTATAGACGTATATCAACCCTAATCTCATAATATCTGTTCCTAGTGATGGTCATTATGTAGGTCATTGTCTCTACATAAGTAGGAGAATGGAATAAATTGTGAGGAAGCCAAAACCATAAAGGCTTGCATTAGTAAGAATCAGGACTGTGTCAGAATGGACCCCTTGTTCCTAAATCCCATAATATGGGATACCCAAAAGACTTTATTCTGCTCTGCTGTGAGTCCCACTTATCAAGTGATCAGCCATTTATGCTGAGATCGGATCATAGAGAGAATCATGCAGCTGTTATATTACAATCATCCTCTCTTTGTGATCAGTGTGTACCAGTAACCCATTCAGTGTCCTAGACCACCAGAACTTGAAAAGTAATTTCTTTACAACCCTGGGTCACAAGTGACTTATGAATTTATTCACTGCCCTAGACCATCATAGACAATACCACAGTCACAATACCTTTCACCTAGCCAATCACTAGCCTGCTTTATACAGATGAGGGGCAATAATCCTAAAACATCTGTCTGAAGATGGATTTTTCTTCCTTCTGGAGAAGATATTACGGTATGACTTTTATTTCAGGTCATGCTGCTAAGCTTCTTGAAAGCCAGTTATTAATATTTAGGGAGTCAGCCTTCCAAAAGCCAGGACCACCAGAAATGTTATCAGTAACCTCTTCACTGCCTTACTTTAGTAGGCCTTCATTCCCTGAGGTCACCAGAGACTTTACCTTAGGTTCCCTATATATATATATATATATATATATATATATATATATAACACCACGAACACCAACCATGGCAGGTCCCTGGGTCCATGCACATACTGACAAGCATAGCAGGCCGTATGCTCTGCTGCGTACACATTGTAAGTGTATGACACTGTCAAGGCTCCTAGGACTATATATCTATAATACATAGTGTATGACACTGTCAGGGCTCCTAGGACTATATATCTATAATACATAGTGTATGACACTGTCAGGTCTCCTAGGACTATATATCTATAATACATAGTGTATGACACTGTCAGGACTCCTAGAACTATATATCTATAAAACATAGTGTATGACACTGTCAGGGCTCCTAGGACTATATATCTATAAAACATAGTGTATGACAATGTCAGGACTCCTAGAACCATATATCTATAATACATAGTGTATGACACTGTCAGGGCTCCTAGGACTATATATCTATAAAACATAGTGTATGACACTGTCAGGGCTCCTAGGACTATATATCTATAATACATAGGGTAAAAAACTGTCAGGGCTCCTAGGACTATATACAAAACATAGTGTATGACACTGTCAGGACTCCTAGGACTATATATCTATAATACATAGTGTATGACACTGTCAGGACTCATATTACTATAAATGTATAATAAATAGTGTATGACACTGTCAGGACTCCTAGGACTATATATCTATAATACATAGTGTATGACACTGTCAGGGCTCCTAGGTCTATATATCTATAAAACATAGTGTATGACACTGTCAGGGCTCCTAGGACTACATATCTATAATACATAGTGTATGACACTGTCAGGACTCCTAGGACTATATATCTATAATACATAGTGTATGACACTGTCAGGGCTCCTAGGACTATATATCTATAATACATAGTGTATGACACTGTCAGGGCTCCTAGGACTATATATCTATAATACATAGTGTATGACACTGTCAGGTCTCCTAGGACTATATATCTATAATACATAGTGTATGACACTGTCAGGGCTCCTAGGACTATATATCTATAATACATGGTGTATGACCCTGTCAGGACTCCTAGCACTATATATCTATAATACATAGTGTATGACACTGTCAGGGCTCCTAGGACTATATGTCTATAATACATAGTGTATGACACTGTCAGGGCTCCTAGTACTATATATCTATAATACATAGTGTATGACACTGTCAGGACTCCTAGGACTATATATCTATAAAACATAGTGTATGACACTGTCAGGGCTCCTAGTACTATATATCTATAATGCATAGTGTATGACACTGTCAGGACTCCTAGGACTATATATCTATAATACATAGTGTATAACACTGTCAGGGCTCCTAGGTCTATATATCTATAAAACATAGTGGATGACACTGTCAGGACTCCTAGGACTATATATCTATAAAACATAGTGTATGACACTGTCAGGGCTCCTAGGACTATATATCTATAATACATAGTTTATAACACTGTCAGGACTCCTAGGACTATGTATCTATAATACATAGTGTATGACCCAGTCAGGACTCCTAGGTCTATATATCTATAATACATAGTGTATGACACTATCAGGACTCCTAGGACTATATATCTATAATACATAGTGTATGACACTGTCAGGTCTCCTAGGACTATATATCTATAATACATAGTTTATAACACTGTCAGGACTCCTAGGACTATGTATCTATAATACATAGTGTATGACCCTGTCAGGACTCCTAGGTCTATATATCTATAATACATAGTGTATGACACTGTCAGGACTCCTAGGACTATATATCTATAATACATAGTGTATGACACTGTCAGGTCTCCTAGGACTATATATCTATAATACATAGTGTATGACACTGTCAGGACTCCTAGAACTATATATCTATAAAACATAGTGTATGACACTGTCAGGGCTCCTAGAACCATATATCTATAAAACATAGTGTATGACACTGTCAGGGCTCCTAGAACCATATATCTATAATACATAGTGTATGACACTGTCAGGGCTCCTAGGACTATATATCTATAAAACATAGTGTATGACACTGTCAGGGCTCCTAGGACTATATATCTATAATACATAGTGTATGACACTGTCAGGGCTCCTAGGACTATATATCTATAATACATAGTGTATGACACTGTCAGGACTCCTAAGACTATATATCTATAATACATAGTGTATGACACTGTCAGGACTCATATTACTATAAATGTATAATAAATAGTGTATGACACTGTCAGGACTCCTAGGACTATATATCTATAATACATAGTGTATGACACTGTCAGGGCTCCTAGGTCTATATATCTATAAAACATAGTGTATGACACTGTCAGGGCTCCTAGGACTATATATCTATAATACATAGTGTATGACACTGTCAGGTCTCCTAGGACTATATATCTATAATACATAGTGTATGACACTGTCAGGGCTCCTAGGACTATATATCTATAATACATAGTGTATGACACTGTCAGGACTCCTAGGACTATATATCTATAATACATAGTGTATGACACTGTCAGGACTCCTAGGACTATATATCTATAATACATAGTGTATGACACTGTCAGGTCTCCTAGGACTATATATCTATAATACATAGTGTATGACACTGTCAGGGCTCCTAGGACTATATATCTATAATACATAGTGTATGACACTGTCAGGACTCCTAGTACTATATATCTATAATACATAGTGTATGACACTGTCAGGGCTCCTAGGACTATATATCTATAAAACATAGTGTATGACACTGTCAGGACTCCTAGTACTATATATCTATAATACATAGTGTATGACACTGTCAGGGCTCCTAGGACTATATATCTATAAAACATAGTGTATGACACTGTCAGGGCTCCTAGGACTATATATCTATAAAACATAGTGTATGACACTGTCAGGGCTCCTAGGACTATATATCTATAATCCATAGTGTATGACACTGTCAGGACTCCTAGGACTATATATCTATAATACATAGTGTATGACACTGTCAGGACTCCTAGGACTATTATCTATAATACATAGTGTATGACCCTAGGGAATGGCTATATATCTATAATACATAGTGTATGACACTGTCAGGACTCCTAGGACTATATATCTATAATACATAGTGTATGACACTGTCAGGGCTCCTAGGTCTATATATCTATAAAACATAGTGTATGACACTGTCAGGGCTCCTAGGACTATATATCTATAATACATAGTGTATGACCCTGTCAGGGCTCCTAGGACTATATATCTATAATACATAGTGTATGACACTGTCAGGTCTCCTAGGACTATATATCTATAATACATAGTGTATGACACTGTCAGGGCTCCTAGGACTATATATCTATAATACATAGTGTATGACCCTGTCAGGACTCCTAGTACTATATATCTATAATACATAGTGTATGACACTGTCAGGGCTCCTAGGACTATATATCTATAATACATAGTGTATGACACTGTCAAGACTCCTAGGACTATATATCTATAATACATAGTGTATGACACTGTCAGGGCTCCTAGGACTATATATCTATAATACATAGTGTATGACACTGTCAGGGCTCCTAGGACTATATATCTATAATACATAGTGTATGACACTGTCAGGGCTCCTAGTACTATATGTCTATAATACATAGTGTATGACACTGTCAGGACTCCTAGGACTATATATCTATAATACATAGTGTATGACACTGTCAGGACTCCTAGGACTATATATCTATAAAACATAGTGTATGACACTGTCAGGGCTCCTAGGACTATATATCTATAATACATAGTGTATGACACTGTCAGGACTCCTAGGACTATATATCTATAATACATAGTGTATGACCCTGTCAGGACTCCTAGGTCTATATATCTATAATACATAGTGTATGACACTGTCAGGACTCCTAGGACTATATATCTATAATACATAGTGTATGACACTGTCAGGTCTCCTAGGACTATATATCTATAATACATAGTGTATGACCCTGTCAGGGCTCCTAGGACTATATATCTATAATACATAGTGTATGACACTGTCAGGGCTCCTAGGACTATATATCTATAAAACATAGTGTATGACACTGTCAGGTCTCCTAGGACTATATATCTATAATACATAGTGTATGACACTGTCAGGGCTCCTAGGACTATATATCTATAATACATGGTGTATGACCCTGTCAGGACTCCTAGCACTATATATCTATAATACATAGTGTATGACACTGTCAGGGCTCCTAGGACTATATGTCTATAATACATAGTGTATGACACTGTCAGGGCTCCTAGTACTATATATCTATAATACATAGTGTATGACACTGTCAGGACTCCTAGGACTATATATCTATAAAACATAGTGTATGACACTGTCAGGGCTCCTAGTACTATATATCTATAATGCATAGTGTATGACACTGTCAGGACTCCTAGGACTATATATCTATAATACATAGTGTATAACACTGTCAGGGCTCCTAGGTCTATATATCTATAAAACATAGTGTATGACACTGTCAGGACTCCTAGGACTATATATCTATAAAACATAGTGTATGACACTGTCAGGGCTCCTAGGACTATATATCTATAATACATAGTTTATAACACTGTCAGGACTCCTAGGACTATGTATCTATAATACATAGTGTATGACCCAGTCAGGACTCCTAGGTCTATATATCTATAATACATAGTGTATGACACTATCAGGACTCCTAGGACTATATATCTATAATACATAGTGTATGACACTGTCAGGTCTCCTAGGACTATATATCTATAATACATAGTTTATAACACTGTCAGGACTCCTAGGACTATGTATCTATAATACATAGTGTATGACCCTGTCAGGACTCCTAGGTCTATATATCTATAATACATAGTGTATGACACTGTCAGGACTCCTAGGACTATATATCTATAATACATAGTGTATGACACTGTCAGGTCTCCTAGGACTATATATCTATAATACATAGTGTATGACACTGTCAGGACTCCTAGAACTATATATCTATAAAACATAGTGTATGACACTGTCAGGGCTCCTAGGACTATATATCTGTAATACATAGTGTATGACACTGTCAGGGCTCCTAGGACTATATATCTATAAAACATAGTGTATGACACTGTCAGGGCTCCTAGGACTATATATCTATAAAACATAGTGTATGACACTGTCAGGGCTCCTAGGACTATATATCTATAATACATAGTGTATGACACTGTCAGGACTCCTAAGACTATATATCTATAATACATAGTGTATGACACTGTCAGGACTCATATTACTATAAATGTATAATAAATAGTGTATGACACTGTCAGGGCTATATATTAGGACTATATATACTATAATACATAGTGTATGACACTGTCAGGATTAGGTTTCTCCTAGGTCTATATATCTATAATACATAGTGTATGACACTGTCAGGGCTCCTAGGACTATATATCTATAATACATAGTGTATGACACTGTCAGGGCTCCTAGGACTATATATCTATAATACATAGTGTATGACACTGTCAGGTCTCCTAGGACTATATATCTATAATACATAGTGTATGACACTGTCAGGGCTCCTAGGACTATATATCTATAATACATAGTGTATGACACTGTCAGGACTCCTAGGACTATATATCTATAATACATAGTGTATGACCCTGTCAGGACTCCTAGGACTATATATCTATAATACATAGTGTATGACACTGTCAGGGCTCCTAGGACTATATATCTATAATACATAGTGTATGACACTGTCAGGGCTCCTAGGACTATATATCTATAATACATAGTGTATGACACTGTCAGGACTCCTAGAACTATATATCTATAAAACATAGTGTATGACACTGTCAGGGCTCCTAGGACTATATATCTATAAAACATAGTGTATGACACTGTCAGGACTCCTAGGACTATATATCTATAATACATAGTGTATGACACTGTCAGGGCTCCTAGGACTATATATCTATAAAACATAGTGTATGACACTGTCAGGGCTCCTAGGACTATATATCTATAAAACATAGTGTATGACACTGTCAGGGCTCCTAGGACTATATATCTATAATCCATAGTGTATGACACTGTCAGGACTCCTAGGACTATATATCTATAATACATAGTGTATGACACTGTCAGGACTCCTAGGACTATATATCTATAATACATAGTGTATGACACTGTCAGGACTCCTAGGACTATATATCTATAATACATAGTGTATGACACTGTCAGGGCTCCTAGGACTATATATCTATAAAACATAGTGTATGACACTGTCAGGGCTCCTAGGACTATATATCTATAATACATAGTGTATGACACTGTCAGGGCTCCTAGGACTATATATCTATAATACATAGTGTATGACACTGTCAGGTCTCCTAGGACTATATATCTATAATACATAGTGTATGACACTGTCAGGGCTCCTAGGACTATATATCTATAATACATAGTGTATGACCCTGTCAGGACTCCTAGGACTATATATCTATAATACATAGTGTATGACACTGTCAGGGCTCCTAGGACTATATATCTATAATACATAGTGTATGACACTGTCAGGACTCCTAGGACTATATATCTATAATACATAGTGTATGACACTGTCAGGGCTCCTAGGACTATATATCTATAATACATAGTGTATGACACTGTCAGGGCTCCTAGGACTATATATCTATAAAACATAGTGTATGACACTGTCAGGGCTCCTAGGACTATATGTCTATAATACATAGTGTATGACACTGTCAGGACTCCTAGGACTATATATCTATAATACATAGTGTATGACACTGTCAGGGCTCCTAGGACTATATATCTATAAAACATAGTGTATGACACTGTCAGGGCTCCTAGGACTATATATCTATAAAACATAGTGTATGACACTGTCAGGACTCCTAGGACTATATATCTATAATACATAGTGTATGACACTGTCAGGGCTCCTAGGACTATATATCTATAATACATAGTGTATGACCCTGTCAGGACTCCTAGGACTATATATCTATAATACATAGTGTATGACACTGTCAGGGCTCCTAGGACTATATGTCTATAATACATAGTGTATGACACTGTCAGGGCTCCTAGTACTATATATCTATAATACATAGTGTATGACACTGTCAGGACTCCTAGGACTATATATCTATAAAACATAGTGTATGACACTGTCAGGGCTCCTAGTACTATATATCTATAATGCATAGTGTATGACACTGTCAGGACTCCTAGGACTATATATCTATAATACATAGTGTATAACACTGTCAGGGCTCCTAGGTCTATATATCTATAAAACATAGTGTATGACACTGTCAGGACTCCTAGGACTATATATCTATAAAACATAGTGTATGACACTGTCAGGGCTCCTAGGACTATATATCTATAATACATAGTTTATAACACTGTCAGGACTCCTAGGACTATGTATCTATAATACATAGTGTATGACCCAGTCAGGACTCCTAGGTCTATATATCTATAATACATAGTGTATGACACTATCAGGACTCCTAGGACTATATATCTATAATACATAGTGTATGACACTGTCAGGTCTCCTAGGACTATATATCTATAATACATAGTGTATAACACTGTCAGGACTCCTAGGACTATGTATCTATAATACATAGTGTATGACCCTGTCAGGACTCCTAGGTCTATATATCTATAATACATAGTGTATGACACTGTCAGGACTCCTAGGACTATATATCTATAATACATAGTGTATGACACTGTCAGGTCTCCTAGGACTATATATCTATAATACATAGTGTATGACACTGTCAGGACTCCTAGAACTATATATCTATAAAACATAGTGTATGACACTGTCAGGGCTCCTAGGACTATATATCTATAAAACATAGTGTATGACACTGTCAGGACTCCTAGAACCATATATCTATAATACATAGTGTATGACACTGTCAGGGCTCCTAGGACTATATATCTATAAAACATAGTGTATGACACTGTCAGGGCTCCTAGGACTATATATCTATAATACATAGTGTATGACACTGTCAGGACTCCTAAGACTATATATCTATAATACATAGTGTATGACACTGTCAGGACTCATATTACTATAAATGTATAATAAATAGTGTATGACACTGTCAGGGCTCCTAGGACTATATATCTATAATACATAGTGTATGACACTGTCAGGGCTCCTAGGACTATATATCTATAATACATAGTGTATGACACTGTCAGGGCTCCTAGGACTATATATCTATAATACATAGTGTATGACACTGTCAGGGCTCCTAGGACTATATATCTATAATACATAGTGTATGACACTGTCAGGTCTCCTAGGACTATATATCTATAATACATAGTGTATGACACTGTCAGGGCTCCTAGGACTATATATCTATAAAACATAGTGTATGAACACTGTCAGGACTCCTAGGACTATATATCTATAATACATAGTGTATGACCCTGTCAGGACTCCTAGGTCTATATATCTATAATACATAGTGTATGACACTGTCAGGACTCCTAGGACTATATATCTATAATACATAGTGTATGACACTGTCAGGTCTCCTAGGACTATATATCTATAATACATAGTGTATGACACTGTCAGGACTCCTAGGACTATATATCTATAAAACATAGTGTATGACACTGTCAGGGCTCCTAGGACTATATATCTATAAAACATAGTGTATGACACTGTCAGGGCTCCTAGAACCATATATCTATAATACATAGTGTATGACAATGTCAGGGCTCCTAGGACTATATATCTATAAAACATAGTGTATGACACTGTCAGGGCTCCTAGGACTATATATCTATAAAACATAGTGTATGACACTGTCAGGGCTCCTAGGACTATATATCTATAATCCATAGTGTATGACACTGTCAGGACTCCTAAGACTATATATCTATAATACATAGTGTATGACACTGTCAGGACTCATATTACTATAAATGTATAATAAATAGTGTATGACACTGTCAGGACTCCTAGGACTATATATCTATAATACATAGTGTATGACACTGTCAGGGCTCCTAGGTCTATATATCTATAAAACATAGTGTATGACACTGTCAGGGCTCCTAGGACTATATATCTATAATACATAGTGTATGACACTGTCAGGGCTCCTAGGACTATATATCTATAATACATAGTGTATGACACTGTCAGGTCTCCTAGGACTATATATCTATAATACATAGTGTATGACACTGTCAGGGCTCCTAGGACTATATATCTATAATACATAGTGTATGACCCTGTCAGGACTCCTAGTACTATATATCTATAATACATAGTGTATGACACTGTCAGGGCTCCTAGGACTATATGTCTATAATACATAGTGTATGACACTGTCAAGACTCCTAGGACTATATATCTATAATACATAGTGTATGACACTGTCAGGGCTCCTAGGACTATATGTCTATAATACATAGTGTATGACACTGTCAGGGCTCCTAGGAGCTATATATCTATAAAACATAGTGTATGACACTGTCAGGGCTCCTAGTACTATATGTCTATAATACATAGTGTATGACACTGTCAGGACTCCTAGGACTATATATCTATAATACATAGTGTATGACACTGTCAGGACTCCTAGGACTATATATCTATAAAACATAGTGTATGACACTGTCAGGGCTCCTAGGACTATATATCTATAATACATAGTGTATAACACTGTCAGGACTCCTAGGACTATATATCTATAATACATAGTGTATGACACTGTCAGGACTCCTAGGACTATATATCTATAATACATAGTGTATGACACTGTCAGGACTCCTAGGACTATATATCTATAATACATAGTGTATGACACTGTCAGGTCTCCTAGGACTATATATCTATAATACATAGTGTATGACCCTGTCAGGACTCCTAGAACTATATATCTATAAAACATAGTGTATGACACTGTCAGGGCTCCTAGGACTATATATCTATAAAACATAGTGTATGACACTGTCAGGACTCCTAGAACCATATATCTATAATACATAGTGTATGACACTGTCAGGGCTCCTAGGACTATATATCTATAATACATAGTGTATGACACTGTCAGGGCTCCTAGGACTATATATCTATAATACATAGTGTATGACACTGTCAGGGCTCCTAGGACTATATATCTATAATACATAGTGTATGACACTGTCAGGACTCCTAGGACTATATATCTATAATACATAGTGTATGACACTGTCAGGACTCCTAGAACTATATATCTATAAAACATAGTGTATGACACTGTCAGGGCTCCTAGGACTATATATCTATAAAACATAGTGTATGACAATGTCAGGGCTCCTAGAACCATATATCTATAATACATAGTGTATGACACTGTCAGGGCTCCTAGGACTATATATCTATAAAACATAGTGTATGACACTGTCAGGGCTCCTAGGACTATATATCTATAAAACATAGTGTATGACACTGTCAGGGCTCCTAGGACTATATATCTATAATACATAGTGTATGACACTGTCAGGACTCCTAGGACTATATATCTATAATACATAGTGTATGACACTGTCAGGGCTCATAGTACTATAAATGTATAATAAATAGTGTATGACACTGTCAGGGCTCCTAGGACTATATATCTATAATACATAGTGTATGACACTGTCAGGGCTCCTAGGACTATATATCTATAAAACATAGTGTATGACACTGTCAGGGCTCCTAGGACTATATATCTATAATCCATAGTGTATGACACTGTCAGGACTCCTAAGACTATATATCTATAATACATAGTGTATGACACTGTCAGGACTCATATTACTATAAATGTATAATAAATAGTGTATGACACTGTCAGGACTCCTAGGACTATATATCTATAATACATAGTGTATGACACTGTCAGGGCTCCTAGGTCTATATATCTATAAAACATAGTGTATGACACTGTCAGGGCTCCTAGGACTATATATCTATAATACATAGTGTATGACACTGTCAGGGCTCCTAGGACTATATATCTATAATACATAGTGTATGACACTGTCAGGTCTCCTAGGACTATATATCTATAATACATAGTGTATGACACTGTCAGGGCTCCTAGGACTATATATCTATAATACATAGTGTATGACCCTGTCAGGACTCCTAGTACTATATATCTATAATACATAGTGTATGACACTGTCAGGGCTCCTAGGACTATATGTCTATAATACATAGTGTATGACACTGTCAAGACTCCTAGGACTATATATCTATAATACATAGTGCATGACACTGTCAGGGCTCCTAGGACTATATGTCTATAATACATAGTGTATGACACTGTCAGGGCTCCTAGGACTATATATCTATAAAACATAGTGTATGACACTGTCAGGGCTCCTAGTACTATATATCTATAATACATAGTGTATGACACTGTCAGGACTCCTAGGACTATATATCTATAATACACAGTGTATGACACTGTCAGGACTCCTAGGACTATATATCTATAAAACATAGTGTATGACACTGTCAGGGCTCCTAGGACTATATATCTATAATACATAGTTTATAACACTGTCAGGACTCCTAGGACTATATATCTATAATACATAGTGTATGACCCTGTCAGGACTCCTAGGTCTATATATCTATAATACATAGTGTATGACACTGTCAGGACTCCTAGGACTATATATCTATAATACATAGTGTATGACACTGTCAGGTCTCCTAGGACTATATATCTATAATACATAGTGTATGACACTGTCAGGACTCCTAGAACTATATATCTATAAAACATAGTGTATGACACTGTCAGGGCTCCTAGGACTATATATCTATAAAACATAGTGTATGACACTGTCAGGACTCCTAGAACCATATATCTATAATACATAGTGTATGACACTGTCAGGGCTCCTAGGACTATATATCTATAAAACATAGTGTATGACACTGTCAGGGCTCCTAGGACTATATATCTATAAAACATAGTGTATGACACTGTCAGGGCTCCTAGGACTATATATCTATAATACATAGTGTATGACACTGTCAGGACTCCTAGGACTATATATCTATAATACATAGTGTATGACACTGTCAGGACTCCTAGGACTATATATCTATAAAACATAGTGTATGACACTGTCAGGGCTCCTAGGACTATATATCTATAAAACATAGTGTATGACACTGTCAGGGCTCCTAGAACTATATATCTATAATACATAGTGTATGACACTGTCAGGGCTCCTAGGACTATATATCTATAAAACATAGTGTATGACACTGTCAGGGCTCCTAGGACTATATATCTATAATACATAGTGTATGACACTGTCAGGGCTCCTAGGACTATATATCTATAATACATAGTGTATGACACTGTCAGGACTCCTAGGACTATATATCTATAATACATAGTGTATGACACTGTCAGGACTCCTAGGACTATAAATGTATAATAAATAGTGTATGACACTGTCAGGACTCCTAGGACTATATATCTATAACTGGTGCCTTTCTATATACATAGTGTATGACACTGTCAGGGCTCCTAGGTCTATATATCTATAAAACATAGTGTATGACACTGTCAGGGCTCCTAGGACTATATATCTATAATACATAGTGTATGACACTGTCAGGACTCCTAGGACTATATATCTATAATACATAGTGTATGACACTGTCAGGTCTCCTAGGACTATATATCTATAATACATAGTGTATGACACTGTCAGGGCTCCTAGGACTATATATCTATAATACATAGTGTATGACACTGTCAGGGCTCCTAGGACTATATAGCTATAATACATAGTGTATGACACTGTCAGGTCTCCTAGGACTATATATCTATAATAAATAGTGTATGACACTGTCAGGGCTCCTAGGACTATATATCTATAATACATGGTGTATGACCCTGTCAGGACTCCTAGCACTATATATCTATAATACATAGTGTATGACACTGTCAGGGCTCCTAGGACTATATGTCTATAATACATAGTGTATGACACTGTCAGGGCTCCTAGTACTATATATCTATAATACATAGTGTATGACACTGTCAGGACTCCTAGGACTATATATCTATAATACATAGTGTATGACACTGTCAGGGCTCCTAGGACTATATATCTATAATACATAGTGTATGACACTGTCAGGACTCCTAGGACTATATATCTATAAAACATAGTGTATGACACTGTCAGGGCTCCTAGGACTATATATCTATAAAACATAGTGTATGACACTGTCAGGACTCCTAGGACTATATATCTATAATACATAGTGTATGACACTGTCAGGGCTCCTAGGACTATATATCTATAAAACATAGTGTATGACACTGTCAGGGCTCCTAGGACTATATATCTATAAAACATAGTGTATGACACTGTCAGGGCTCCTAGGACTATATATCTATAATCCATAGTGTATGACACTGTCAGGACTCCTAGGACTATATATCTATAATACATAGTGTATGACACTGTCAGGACTCCTAGGACTATATATGTATAAAAAATAGTGTATGACACTGTCAGGACTCCTAGGACTATATATCTATAATACATAGTGTATGACACTGTCAGGGCTCCTAGGTCTATATATCTATAAAACATAGTGTATGACACTGTCAGGGCTCCTAGGACTATATATCTATAATACATAGTGTATGACACTGTCAGGGCTCCTAGGACTATATATCTATAATACATAGTGTATGACACTGTCAGGTCTCCTAGGACTATATATCTATAATACATAGTGTATGACACTGTCAGGGCTCCTAGGACTATATATCTATAATACATAGTGTATGACCCTGTCAGGACTCCTAGTACTATATATCTATAATACATAGTGTATGACACTGTCAGGGCTCCTAGGACTATATGTCTATAATACATAGTGTATGACACTGTCAAGACTCCTAGGACTATATATCTATAATACATAGTGTATGACACTGTCAGGGCTCCTAGGACTATATGTCTATAATACATAGTGTATGACACTGTCAGGGCTCCTAGGACTATATATCTATAAAACATAGTGTATGACACTGTCAGGGCTCCTAGTACTATATATCTATAATACATAGTGTATGACACTGTCAGGACTCCTAGGACTATATATCTATAATACACAGTGTATGACACTGTCAGGACTCCTAGGACTATATATCTATAAAACATAGTGTATGACACTGTCAGGGCTCCTAGGACTATATATCTATAATACATAGTGTATAACACTGTCAGGACTCCTAGGACTATGTATCTATAATACATAGTGTATGACCCTGTCAGGACTCCTAGGTCTATATATCTATAATACATAGTGTATGACACTGTCAGGACTCCTAGGACTATATATCTATAATACATAGTGTATGACACTGTCAGGTCTCCTAGGACTATATATCTATAATACATAGTGTATGACCCTGTCAGGGCTCCTAGAACTATATATCTATAAAACATAGTGTATGACACTGTCAGGGCTCCTAGGACTATATATCTATAATACATAGTGTATGACACTGTCAGGGCTCCTAGGACTATATGTCTATAATACATAGTGTATGACACTGTCAAGACTCCTAGGACTATATATCTATAATACATAGTGTATGACACTGTCAGGGCTCCTAGGACTATATGTCTATAATACATAGTGTATTACACTGTCAAGACTCCTAGGACTATATATCTATAAAACATAGTGTATGACACTGTCAGGGCTCCTAGTACTATATATCTATAATACATAGTGTATGACACTGTCAGGACTCCTAGGACTATATATCTATAATACACAGTGTATGACACTGTCAGGACTCCTAGGACTATATATCTATAAAACATAGTGTATGACACTGTCAGGGCTCCTAGGACTATATATCTATAATACATAGTTTATAACACTGTCAGGACTCCTAGGACTATATATCTATAATACATAGTGTATGACCCTGTCAGGACTCCTAGGTCTATATATCTATAATACATAGTGTATGACACTGTCAGGACTCCTAGGACTATATATCTATAATACATAGTGTATGACACTGTCAGGGCTCCTAGGACTATATATCTATAATACATAGTGTATGACACTGTCAGGACTCCTAGGACTATATATCTATAATACATAGTGTATGACACTGTCAGTGCTCCTAGGACTATATATCTATAATACATAGTGTATGACACTGTCAGGACTCCTAGGACTATATATCTATAATACATAGTGTATGACACTGTCAGGGCTCCTAGGACTATATCTATAATACATAGATGCAAAAAGCAATGGTTTTGAAGAAAAAATTATTTTGATGGCTTGTAAGTGCTACAGGGGCTTATTGTTATTTTGAAAATATTGACAAATATTTGGCTGAGAGCCAAACTTGAAAACTGATAAAAAAAAGTCAGCAAAAATTATCCCGTTATGAGAGCAGATGTGAAATCAAAATGGTTTTGGCTATTTTGGATGCCAACAGTGTGGTATAGTGGAGTGTGATGGACCAGGCGCAGGACGTCTGGCTGAATGAGGATAGGACGTGGTGGTATCTGTGGCAACATGAGGGGCAGGCAGTAAAGTATCTATTAGTTTGAAGGAGTTAGACAAAATTAGATTATTCACAATTAAAGGGTTAACTGCTATTTGACTGTCGGTATCGCTGCTGCAGTGAGGCTCACACAGCACAGATATTGTGCCTGACTCCTATTTATGATTTTTATGACTAATGTTCCTGTAATTGGTTCAGTCTGACTAAACATTGTTCTAATTCTCCTACTCCAAGCTCTATTGTAAGCTGTACAGCACATCCATCCCTATATCCACCATCTCTGATATGCCTCGTCTTCCAGCCCACAGTACCTTATATATTGTATGTGACATCAGCTCTATAAGGTGTCCACTCACCACTGTCTATGGGCTGAGAGGTTGTCACAGTGACTCACAAGTCATTAGAAACCAAACAGTTTGGATCAGTAGCATCAATCCCTGCTCATGACGAATTGACTCGCCCATTTCTGTTTAAGGACTCTTACTCCTCCTCCTCTTGTATATCCTCTTATAGATTGTAAGCTCCTATGGCCAGGACTCTTACTCCTCCTCCTCCTTTTGTATCTTGGAGCATTACTGGACTAGTGGATTGGATTACTGGACTAGTAAATTGGATTACTGGACTAGTGGATTTGTTTAGTAATTTTGGAGTTAATACCTCTCAGCTCTGACGTTCTCTCCACAGGGGCTGCTCTACACTGTCTGCAGATTTCCTCATCATTTATGGTCCCTGGATCTTTGTATTCTGCTCCTTGGTGTCTGGAAAGATGATGTTATTGTCTTATGATGAATCTCTTTGGGCCGTCTCTCAGATCCTTGTCTAGTTATAAAGTTTTGCTGCCGGAGAAGGCGACTTATCTGCACAGAGCACAGGTGGGTATGTCCATGGTGGGGGCAGAAGGTGGTAATGGTGGGTCCTCATGTTACTGCTGGTACAGGTCACCATGGTGTCTTTCAGGTAATGTGTTATAGCAGACTCCTCACCTCTCCTCACCTCTTGGGTTATTATATTGTATTTGGGTTTGCCGTGTTCACCCTCAGAGCTGACAGTTTCTCCTGCTATCTATAGCCTGGGCGAGAATATTTATTTCATGTATTTTGTATACTGAGACTTTGCTCTGGTTGGTGGAGGGTGAAGGTTCAGCGGTGATCTCTGGGATGAATCTCTTTCACATGGACTCCAGGCTGATATTTACACTGTAACAAACCCTTCATCCATGTGAGCGGGATGATAAAGAACCATTGTTTGGGGGTTTTGTTTTTTTGGCAGGTACTGTACAGTATAAAGGACATGATGACTTTATTCCGCCGCCGGTTCTATTACTGACATACTGACGTTATCTAGTCCTTTAGGTGTTATTATTTTATTGCCACATTCCAAGACCCATCACATGTTGTTTTTATTGATATTATTTTGGTGTAAATACTAATTTTTCCCCACGTTTTATTCTAATATTTTGGAAGGCGGAATGAACAGAAATCACTTCTTGCATAGTTTGTTTAAGATTTTCTTTAACAGTGTTCACCGTGAGGATAAATCCCATTTTCATAGTGCAGGATGTCACATCTGGCCATATCACATGGCCTTTTTACTTTTTATTTTATCATAAGATAATATAGAACTACTCAAGACCCCAACTGCGGCAGCGAAGTGTCAGGACTAGAGATGAACGAAACCTGCAAGATTCATATTGAGAATGTTTGTGAGGTTCGTCCGTCTGTCTTGGTTCAGTCCGAACCTGAAAGATCTATTTTATACTGTATAATAAGTGCAGGTCATGGGAGGTGTGGAAACATAATAAACACTGATACTTACCTTCCCTCGTGTCATGACATTGGCGCACCCCACATGACTGCTAATGATCAATCACAGGCCCCAGTGGTCAATGTGGGGACACATGTTATGCAGGAGGCCAGAAGAGGATGGAAGACTGCCAAAGTGGACCACGAGGGAGCCCAGAAGAGGTGAGAGAAGGCGAGTATCAGTGTTTATTATGTTTCATCACCTCCCCTGGACTTCTGGTTATTATACTCTTGGTATGATGAGTATAAAGAGATTAGTGAGTGGCGAACTACAAGCATTTGTGGAAAATTTGGAACAAATCCACTCATCTCTAGTGAGGACCACTGTGGATAAAGCAAAAGTAGATCCTTCACCTCACCAGTTATAGCTGAAATCTATGCCAGTCCCTGATTGCTACATATAAGATCAGAATACTGGAAGAGTAGCAAAGAAAAGCCATAAGAAGAGGTGGACTGTGTCTTCTGTTCCTTATTAATAATAATAATAATAATAATAATAATAATAATAATATAATAACTTTATTTCTATAGCGCCAACATATTCCGTAGCACTTTACAAATCAGGGGACACATAAACAGACAGTATGAAACATTACAATGTGACAAAGAAATAAACATATCAAACAATAGGAGTGAGGGCCGGGCACAAGAGCTTACATACTATGAGGAGATAGGAGGACACAAGAGGTCAGAGGGCCGGGCACAAGAGCTTACAATCTATGAGGAGATAGGAGGACACAAGAGGTCAGAGGGCCCGGGCACAAGAGCTTACAGTCTATGAGGAGATAGGAGGACACAAGAGGTCAGAGGGCCCGGGCACAAGAGCTTACAATCTATGAGGAGATAGGAGGGGGACACGAGGTCAGAGGGCCTGGGCACAAGAGCTTACAATCTATGAGGAGATAGGGGGACACAAGAGGTCAGAGGGCCTGGGCACAAGAGCTTACAATCTATGAGGAGATAGGGGGACACAAGAGGTCAGAGGGCCCGGGCACAAGAACTTACAATCTATGAGGAGATAGGGGGACACAAGAGGTCAGAGGGCCCGGGCACAAGAGCTTACAATCTATGAGGAGATAGGAGGGGGGACACAAGAGGTCAGAGGGTCCGGGCACAAGAGCTTACAATCTATGAGGAGATAGGAGGGGGGCACAAGAGGTCAGAGGGCCCGGGCACAAGAGCTTACATTCTATGTGGAGATAGGAGGGGGACACAAGAGGTCAGAGGGCCCGGGCACAAGAGCTTACATTCTATGAGTAAATAGGAGGACACAAGAGGTCAGAGGGCCTGGGCACAAGAGCTTACAATCTATGAGGAGATAGGAGGACACAAGAGGTCAGAGGGCCGGGCACAAGAGCTTACACTCTATGAGGAGATAGGAGGACACAAGAGGTCAGAGGGCCCGGGCACAAGAGCTTACAATCTATGTGGAGATAGGAGGGGGACACAAGAGGTCAGAGGGCCTGGACACAAGAGCTTACAATCTATGAGGAGATAGGAGGGGGGACACAAGAGGTCAGAGGGCCCGGGCACAAGAGCTTACATTCTATGTGGAGATAGGAGGGGGACACAAGAGGTCAGAGGGCCCGGGCACAAGAGCTTACATTCTATGAGTAAATAGGAGGACACAAGAGGTCAGAGGACCTGGGCACAAGAGCTTACAATCTATGAGGAGATAGGAGGACACAAGAGGTCAGAGGGCCGGGCACAAGAGCTTACACTCTATGAGGAGATAGGAGGACACAAGAGGTCAGAGGGCCCGGGCACAAGAGCTTACAATCTATGTGGAGATAGGAGGGGGACACAAGAGGTCAGAGGGCCTGGACACAAGAGCTTACAATCTATGAGGAGATAGGAGGGGGACACAAGAGGTCAGAGGGCCTGGGCACAACAGCTTACATTCTATGAGGAGATAGGAGGGGGACACAAGAGGTCAGAGAGCCCGGGCACAAGAGCTTACAATCTATGAGGAGATATGAGGGGGACACGAGGTCAGAGGGCCCGGGCACAAGAGCTTACAATCTATGAGGAGATAGGGGGACACAAGAGGTCAGAGGGCCCGGGCACAAGAGCTTACATTCTATGAGGAGATAGGGGGACACAAGAGGTCAGAGGGCTTGTTTGCTACAATGGTCCAGCCATCTTTTAATAGAAAAGGTTGTGTAACTGAAGCTGTCTGAACCCGTCACCAGCCGGGGCCTGGGAATATACAGATACTAAGTGCAAGGAGTGCAGGGAAACCTCTAAATGGAGTGGCCAGATCTGAGGAACAGAGGAGGAAGGATAAAAGGTGTTATTGTTCTCCACCTCCGCACACTACACTGTGATCAGGTCATGTGGTAAGCCTGACCATACAGATGTGATTTTAGGGCAGTTTTGAAGCTGCTGTAGTTGGTGATTAATCGGATTTTCTTGGGTAAAGCATTCCAGAGCACCGGTGCAGCTCGCGAAAAGTCTTAGAGATGAGAGTGGGATGTTCGGAAAACAGAGGATACAAAATGTAGAGGACAGTTAGGGCGGTAGACAGCGAGGAGGGAGAAGATATAGGGCTATGGATGGATTGTGGGTGAGTGTGATAATCTTATATTGTATTCTGTGGTGAAAGGAGAACCAGAGCAGCAACTGACACAAGGTAGATGTATCTGTGTACCGGAGTGACAGAAAGATGAGTCTGGGGGCCGCATTCAGGACAGATTGTAGAGGGAGAGGTTAGTAAGAGGAAGGACAATTAAAAGAGAATTGTAATAGTGAAGACGAGAGAGAATCAGAGGAGCGAAAAGGGCAGAGGTGACAAGAGCGAGCGAGTGTCTGTATGTGTGGGGTGAAGGTGAGATCTGAATCAAGAACAAGCCCCAGACAGCGGGCATGCCGCCTCGGGGTAATAGTAAGACCACAGACAGAGATGGAGATATCAGAGTTAGGTTGGTTAGTAGATGGAGGGAACACAAGAAGTTCAGTTTTTGAAAGATTCGGTTTCAGATAAAGCAAAGACATGATGTTAGAGACAGCAGAGAGACAGTCACTCATAGACTGTAAGCTCTTGTGTCACCCCCTCTACCTCATAGATTGTAAGCTCTTGTGTCACCTCCTCTACCTCATAGATTGTAAGCTCTTGTGTCACCTCCTCTACCTCATAGATTGTAAGCTCTTGTGTTACCTCCTCTACCTCATAGATTGTAAGTTCTTGTGTCACCTCTACCTCATAGATTGTAAGCTCTTGTGTCACCTCTACCTCATAGATTGTAAGCTCTTGTGTCACCTCTACCTCATAGATTGTAAGCTCTTGTGTCACCTCCTCTACCTCATAGATTGTAAGCTCTTGTGTCACCTCCTCTACCTCATAGATTGTAAGCTCTTGTGTCACCTCCTCTACCTCATAGATTGTAAGCTCTTGTGTCACCCCATCTACCTCATAGATTGTAAGCTCTTGTGTCACCCCCCATCTACCTCATAGATTGTAAGCTCTTGTGTCACCTCTACCTCATAGATTGTAAGCTCTTGTGTCACCCCATCTACCTCATAGATTGTAAGCTCCTTGCCCCCCTCTGTTGTGTTTGTGTCACCCCCTCTACCTCATAGATTGTAAGCTCTTGTGTCACCCCCTCTACCTAATAGATTGTAAGCTCTTGTGTCACCTCCTCTACCTCATAGATTGTAAGCTCTTGTGTCACCTCTACCTCATAGATTGTAAGCTCTTGTGTCACCTCCTCTACCTCATAGATTGTAAGCTCTTGTGTCACCTCTACCTCATAGATTGTAAGCTCTTGTGTCACCCCCACTACCTCATAGATTGTAAGCTCTTGTGTCACCTCTACCTCATAGATTGTAAGCTCTTGTGTCACCCCCACTACCTCATAGATTGTAAGCTCTTGTGTCACCTCCTCCTCATAGATGTGTCTGGTCACCCTACCTCATAGATTGTAAGCTCTTGTGTCACCTCCTCTACCTCATAGACTGTAAGCTCTTGTGTCACCTCTACCTCATAGATTGTAAGCTCTTGTGTCACCTCCTCTACCTCATAGATTGTAAGCTCTTGTGTCACCTCCTCTACCTCATAGATTGTAAGCTCTTGTGTCACCTCTACCTCATAGATTGTAAGCTCTTGTGTCACCTCTACCTCATAGATTGTAAGCTCTTGTGTCACCTCCTCTACCTCATAGATTGTAAGCTCTTGTGTCACCTCTACCTCATAGATTGTAAGCTCTTGTGTCACCTCCTCTACCTCATAGATTGTAAGCTCTTGTGTCACCTCCTCTATCTCATAGATTGTAAGCTCTTGTGTCACCTCCTCTACCTCATAGATTGTAAGCTCTTGTGTCACCTCCTCTATCTCATAGATTGTAAGCTCTTGTGTCACCCCCTCTACCTCATAGATTGTAAGCTCTTGCGAGCAGGGCCCTCAGTCCCAGTGTGTGAATTGACTATTTCTTTGTAATGTATCTTTTTTGTCTGTACTTGAGCCTTACAAATTGTACAGCGCTGCGAAATATGTTGGCGCTATATAAATAAAATAAAATGTATTATAGTAGTGCAGGGGTGATGTCACGGGATGAGGTATATATTTGGGTTTCATCAGCATAAAGATGGTATTGAAAGCCAAATCTGCTGATGGTTTTTCCAATTGGGGCTGTATACTGAGAGAAGAGGAGGGGACCTAGGACCGAGCCCTGAGGAACCCCAACGGCAAGGGGCAGAGGAGAAGAAATATCACCAGCGAATGATACACTAAATGAGCGGTCAGAGAGATAGGAAGAAAACCAAGAGAGAGCGGAGTCCATCAGGCCAATGGAGCATAGTGAGGAGGAGTTTGTGGTTTACAGTGTCAAATGCTGCTGAGAGATCCAGAAGAATAAGTAGTGAATATTTCTCTATAGATTTAGCCATCAGGAGATCGTTGGAGACTTTTGTAAGGGCCGTTCCTTGTTAAGCTGCCTCTACACAGATAATAATGAAGTATAAACCTATAGGGAGAACATATAGGCTGAGAAAATGGTGGCTTCATGTCATCATAGTCAATACTGATTCATTCTCCTTTATGTCATCTTCAGGTTATCCATGGTAAGTCCAGCTGACACAAGAGCAAAGAGTGATGTTTGGATTCCTCACCCTGCAGGAGAAGATGATGAACTCCTCCTTCTATCCCACCTACTTCCTACTGGTTGGTATTCCAGGTTTAGAACATGAACATATCTGGATCTCCATCCCTTTCTGTATCATTTATATATTGGCTTTGCTTGGAAACCTCTTAGTGATGGTCGTCATCCTCGTGTCTCCGAGACTCCACCAGCCTATGTATATATTCCTCTCCATGTTGGCTTGCAATGACGGCCTCCTTTGTACAAGCTTTGCTCCCAAAATTTTGTGTGTCTTTTGGTTCAATAATAGAGCCATTAGCTTTAATGGATGTCTTCTCCAGATGTTCTTCATTCATTCTTTCACCAGTATTGAATCAGGGTTCTTGGTTTCCATGGCTTATGACCGCTACATTGCCATATATAAGCCTCTCAGACATAGCTCCATAATAACCAGTAGGCTCATAGTCAGACTGGTCACTGTCATTCTGGTCAGGGCAGTTGTTCTGGTCGGTCCTTGCCTTGTTTTAATAAAGATTTTTCCTGGATTCAAGACCAACATCATCAGACATTCCTATTGTGAGCACATGGCCGTGGTGAAGCTCGCTGACGCTGACATCCGGGTGAACAGTATATATGGTCTAT
This sequence comes from Leptodactylus fallax, assembly GCA_947044405.1. NCBI lineage: Eukaryota > Metazoa > Chordata > Amphibia > Anura > Leptodactylidae > Leptodactylus > Leptodactylus fallax. Next base: position 129,817 of record CAMRHE010001049.1, on the reverse strand, counting down.
TTGTGGCTTTCACCATTCTTGGTGTTGATATGCTCATAATCTTCTTATCGTACATCATGATTTTCAATGCCGTCTTCCGTCTTCCATCTAAAGATGCTCGTCTAAAAACCTTTAACACCTGCACCCCTCATATCTCTGTGTTTCTAAGCTTTTACAGCATGGCCATATTCTCTTTTTTATCCCACCGATATGGCAAGCATATTCCACCTTATATCCACATTATCTTCTCTGACGTCTACCTCTTGGTTCCACCTCTGCTCAATCCACTTGTCTATGGGATAAAGACAAACCTGATCTGTGAGGAGATCTGGAAAATTCTAAGGAAACATTAAGATGGATTGTAGGATGAGATATGACTGGTCAGAGAAGAAAAACTGCTGTAAGATCTGAGGAATATAGAATATGAACCTTGTATCAAATAATCCTCATATCAAGAAGAATCATCTAAAAACCAAAGAAGTTCAAAAATTATAATGTGACTATTCTAGTCTTTATGATCGTGTCCATCTGGATCGTGCAGTAGATGGGATTGGACCTTTTCCTTTGGTTTTGTTTAGCTGGTATATAGCATAGTAAGGACATACATGGTATATGTAAGGGGATTGCGATTTGAGCAATTCCCCAGTGCTGCTGTAGAAACCTGGGAGGAAGTGTAAGACAGAGACAGTGAGCCCTAAACTCGACCCAGCCCCTGTCCCTACCTAATTGCCACAACTATCCTAATGACAGGGACTACTTGGCGGCGATCCCTTCTCTGATTAAGTGACAACACAAAACGCAGACAAGACAAACAACACGGAACAGGAGTCAGCAACCCAAGGGTCAAAGCCAAAGAGACAAATCGCAATCCGAAAGAGTAGTCACAAGTAAAGCCAAAGGTCAGAAGTCAGAATACAAATAAGCAAAAAGAGAAGCTAGCAAGGAACAAAGTCACAGGACAGTGAAACAATAGCCAGCAACCATGTGTGAACAGATGACCTGTTTATAGGAAGTCCAGAATCTATCCCAGACTTGATTGGTAGACAGGCTGTCAATCACACAGACTAGGCTAAGATTAACTGTTAGAGGAGTGGAGAGAAGCAAAAGTGCTGGAGACGGGTGTGGCTGACAATCAATTACAGAGAAGAAGTACTCGGACAGTGTTCTGACTGAGCAACAAGAACCTTAAGCAAATAATCAAACTGAACACGCCTCCTGCGCTGCAGTGTGCAGGTGGAGGTTGGCGCAGAGACCCGAACAGGCAGAGATGATTCAGTATAACATCTGACATCACCGCCTATGCGCAACAGAATATACCTAGAAAAGAGAAGAGGCTGTGTGGGTGAGGGAGGGTGCACGGGTGCGTGTTGGAAGTGTGTTATTAGGAGGGGGCTTATTTCTATCTGAATGAAACATAGGTATAAGTGTGGGAAAAAAAGTTACAATGGAAGTGGCTGGGGGATTATATTATCAAGTAGTTAAAAATAACATAAAACAAAAGGTAAAGAAAAGGGAGTTGTACAACTGAAACAAACAAAAGGACCTGTAGCGGGAAAGGTAGAAAGAATAAGCAGAAGTAAGTACACACATAGTAATGTTACCCCTGATGTGGTGTCATAGGTAAGGTTGGTCTGGATGTATAGGAAAGATCTTAATAGCCATAGTATAAGATCGAATTCTCCCATTTTCAGCCTGCCAGCAAAGAAATGTTCCAGAGTAGAATTGTAATGTGTTAGGGCTGGTTCACATCTGCGTTCGGATTCCGTTCGGGGATTCCACTTGGAAACCCCCCGAACGGAAACCTATACTCATGGAAAAGCGGTTTACCTAAGGAAACCTGCGGACTCCATAGACTATAATGGGGTCTGTGTGGTTTCCGCTCGGTTTCCGACGAAACATGCGAAAAACATGCGGAGAGGAGAGTGCTGCTGGTTTTTTGACAGCACAGTACCAGTTGAAACATCCCACCTCAACACATCTGTATCTTTTTTAGGCCTACCTCCAGTTATCACTCCCCTAACAACGTACCATACAAGGGAAACCCCTCTTGACAAAATTATCGGACTACTACACACCGTTCCCAAAAAAAAAAGAAATTAGAAAACAGAACACGGCTCAATCTACCAAACACCAACGTACAAGGGGTTCCAGGAGAAAAAGAAAAAGAAACCGGACACCCCACAACCTCCCAAAACCTGAGCCCGGAGAGAAAGAAAAACTGGGGCATTGTTAAAACATCTTCAATCTGTCCAGTTACACCCTAAACAAGGAAGAATCCAGTCTCCTGTCCAAGGGACTTTCATTCTGCCCTAGTCAAAAACCAAATGAAGTAGACCTATCTATTGATCTCAATACCTTTGTGAGGAAACTCTCTCTAAAGAGACACTTCTCAATATCTGATAGGCATACCTTGTCCGCTAAAAATATCATTCAAGATTTGGGAGCAATAGTCAAACGGGAAGAGACATCTGTCCCCCCACCATATCGTTTCCTAATATCTCTCCACCAACTGATCAGGGCTCTGTCCCAACCTTAGACAAATCCCAAAAACTCATATTCACAGGTCTCAAGCTCAAATCTACCTTCTACCCCATACACCATAGGGGTAGTAACATGGAAACCTTTTATTCTCTAATATCAGACGATCTTAGAAGTTTACCACCAATCGGTCCTAGCAACCTCCACCCCAGTGAAATAAAAGCTCTAAAGTCACTTGGGAGCAATACCAATATAATCATGGGCAGGGGCATTGTGATACAGAATAGGGACACACATATTAATGAAGCCCTAAGAATACTTTCTGTCCCGTCCTATTACCAAACCTTATCTACAGATGCAACCAAAACACACCAATTAGAATATGAACATCTTGTACAGGAAGCTTTCACTAATGGAATCCTTGATAAAAAAGAAAAAGGATTCCTTACTGTCAATAATCCTTCTTTGGCTCTCTTTTATCATTTGCCCAAAATTAACAAGGACCAACAAAACCCACTGGGAAGACCAAAAGTATCAGGAATACATTCATTAACTAGGAATCTATCTCAATATGTCGGCACCTACGAAAATATGTCATTCAACTTCCATCATACAGAAAAGACTCCGCTGACCCAATTAAAACACTCTTAGCAATCCCATGGGAAAACACCTATGGATGGGGAACCCTACAACACACATTCATGGGCACATAACCTTATATTTTATAAATGATATATTGATGACTGTTTATTTGGGACAGTTCAGAAAATTCCTTTTTGTCCTTTTTTAAACAGTAACACTTTAGGAATAAAACAGGTAAATCAAACAGTGATTCCATCGAATATTTAGATCTTCTCTTAACAACAATCAATAATAAAATACACAAAAAGACCTATTTCAAGTCTGTTGACTGTAACAGTCTACTTGATTTCAGGAGCTTACATTACTCCAAATGGAAAACCAATATACCTTACGGCCAGTTCCGCAGAATCAGGCGGAACTGTACACAAGATGATGACTATACCTCACAAGGTCAAACCCTAGTACAAAGGTCCAAAGAGAAACATTATCCAAAAAAAATCAGAACTGCTGCTATGACCAAAGCAGGGGGACTATCCCAACAAGAGTGCCTGAGACCGGGTATATCAATACAACTTCATAACCTCCTATAGCTCATCACACAAATCTATCAGAGAAACACTTAACAAACATTGGCCAGTTCTACTTAACGACCTCCATTTGTAAAAAACTTTACCAAATAAACCAGGTCTGACTTTTAGGAGAGCTAGAACACTTAAAAATCTCCTAGCACCCAGCAGGTTGAAACCCATTACTAAACATTACATATCCACCAGTGAAGACTCTATAAGAGGGGGTTTTAAGTGCGGTCATCCAAAATGCAACTGCTGTTGGTTTATCGGACACAATATCAGTCATTTTGCTAGCCACTCCACAGGAGAGAATTTCAAAATAAGATCATTTCTCAATTGCTCCTCCACATATGCGATATACTTGTTAGACTGTCCATGTAGGCTACAATATATCGGAAGAACAACGATGACATTACGGGAATGGCTCAACAAGCCGATCTAATACAGTCAACGCAGTGTATCCAGACATGCATCCCAATATCATGATAGAAAGTTCGATGGATTTAGAGTTCTCCCAATAGACCAAATCCCAGCCAATATACCCAATCGATACAGCGTAATCAATAAACGAGACCTACTGGATCTATAAAATGGATACTCTATTTCCAGTAGGTCTAAATGAAGCTCTCAAAGATATCAATATACAATGAAGTATAATTAACATTATTCAACAGACCCTACCTACGACTCACTAGAAACTTTTCATAGATGACCGCTCTTACATAATTTCAAACCACACCTTTACCTTTTACACTATATACGGAATATCCTCACTATAGATATCCACAGCAATTCATCTTATCCCCAATCTTGAACCATTAGCTATGTTAAACCGTTCTCTCCATTTTTGTATCAATCAATACCCCAATACCTGCACCATATATATATATATATATATATATATATATATAAATATATATATATTATTTTATTATATATTTTAATATATATTATATACTATTTTTTTTACACCATTTCATTTCCAAAATAACATAACTGAGTTCAATAGATTTAGCCACCTTAATATATTCTTGCACAAATAGTATTTATTTATGATCAAATCAATACAAACATTTTCAATCCATTATTTATTTATTTATTTATTCTCAATATATTAAGTTTTCTTCATTAGACAACTCCTTCTAGCTAGGTTACATATTTTGGAACACTCTTTAGATATTAGGTCCTAGTACTGACATATTTTGATTCTAACGATCCCCTTAGCTGACGGATCTCCAGTGTTCGTATGCGCATGCGCACTGGCATTCATACGTGCAAGTCATCGATTTTCCACTTCGCATGCTCGAATCATCTAAATGCGGGGAATCTCAGATCACCGCCCCGCTCACCGCCCCGCTCGTCTAATACTCACATTAAAGAGAGCGCCCGCAAGTGCTACTCATAGGATAACCTTTTGAGCAGGCTACCTGACTGGTAAGTTACAAAATCACCATATTGGGACTTTATTTGTACCCCTACATATATTTCTTTACTCTTTACTTGGACACTACCCATTTTTTATCCCCATTTCTAAAATATGTCAATAGCATTGGCAAATTTCTTTTTTTTTTTGCTCCTCTTTTGAAATACACTAAACCAATATAGTTAATTGATCATCAAAATGACGTTTTTCCATGAATAATATGATACATAATTTATTCTGTTTCCATAACACCCCAATGATATTCCTCTTAATAAAGCTCAGTTGAATACCATCAATTACTACTCAGCGGGTCGCCTACTATTTACCACACTCACCATCATTTATTATTCGCCATAAGTTTATTTTTGTACATATCTCCAGGTTACTCTAGTATTGATAGCTCTAGGCTATAAGGACACATTATGATATTTACTAAACCTACAAGTTGTTCTTTAAATTTCCATTTTTTAGAAATAAACTTACCTTTTATAAATGCTCTTTAGATCTTACAATGTATATGTTATATATTGTTTGATTCGATTCTATATTATGTCTTATTATTTTGACATTATTTTACTTTATGCACTTGATAAAGGGGTTTTTGCTGCAAAACGCGTTGTTCCTACCTGTTTAATAAAAGCGACTCTCATCCATTACCCATTGTGACCAGGGGTTATTTCCCACGCGCTCGGGATAGATTTCGGACTCTTTGGGCAACCAGAGATGCCTATTGCTAATCTTATAAACTGCGGTCTGAGTAGAACTCACAATAAAGTAACTGTTTTTGGATAGTAAATCCGCAAATTTTCAGGTTCAGCTGATCCCAAAATTTTTTGAAAATCTGCTATGACCCCGACTCATTAATAACAGATTCCCATATCTCTATCCTTCACCTCCACCTTTTCTATTTCCTTATAGATTGTTAGCTCCTGTGGTAAGGACTGTTAATCCTCTTATAGATTGTAAACTCCTATGGGCAGGACTCTTACTCCTCCTTCTCCTCCTCTTGGATCTTGGAGGATTGCTGGACTAGTAGATTGGATTACTGGACTAGTGGATTGGATTACAGGACTAGAGGATTGGATTACTGGGCTAGTGGATTGGATTACAGGACTAGAGGATTGGATTACTGGACTAGGGGGAGGAGAGGGGGGGAAGATTGGATTACTGGACTAGTGGACTGGATTACTGGACGAGAGGACTGGATTACTGGACTAGTAGATTGGATTACTGGACTAGAGGATTGGATTACTGGACTAGTAGATTGGATTACTGGACTAGTAGATTGGATTACTGGACTAGTATAATGAATTACTGAACTAGAGGATTGGATTATTGGACTAGTAGATTGGATTACTGGACTAGTATAATGAATTACTGGACTAGAGGATTGGATTATTGGACTAGTAGATTGGATTACTGGACTAGTGGATTGGATTACTGGACTAGAGGATTGGATTACTGGACTAGTAGATTGAATTACTGGACTAGAGGATTGGATTACTGTACTAGTGGATTGGATTACTGGACTAGTGGATTGGATTACTGGACTAGAGGACTGGATTACTGGACTAGTAGATTGGATTACTGGACTAGAGGATTGGATTACTGGACTAGTAAATTGGATTACTGGACTAGTGGATTGAATTACTGGACTAGAGGATTGGATTACTGGACGAGAGGATTGGATTACTGGACTAGTGGACTGGATTACTGGACGAGAGGACTGGATTACTGGACTAGTAGATTGGATTACTGGACTAGAGGATTGGATTACTGGACTAGTAGATTGGATTACTGGACAAGTAGATTGGATTACTGGACTAGTAGATTGGATTACTGGACTAGTGGATTGGATTCCTGGACTAGAGGATTGGATTACTAGACTAGTGGATTGAATTACTGGACTAGAGGACTTGATTACTGGACTAGTAGATTGGATTACTAGACTAGTGGATTGAATTACTGGACTAGAGGATTGGATTACTGGACTAGAGGATTGGAGAACTGGACTAGTGGATTGGATTACTGGACTAGTGGATTGGATTACTGGACTAGAGGATTGGATTTCTGGACTAGTGGATTGGATTACTGGACTAGTAGATTGGATTACTGGACTAGAGGATTGGATTACTGTACTAGTGGATTTAATTACTAGTCTAGTGGATTGAATTACTGGACTAGTGGATTGGATTACTGGACTAGAGGATTGGAGAACTGGACTAGTGGATTGGATTACTGGACTAGTAGATTGGATTACTGGACTAGAGGATTGGATTTCTGGACTAGTGGATTGGATTACTGGACTAGTAGATTGGATTACTGGACTAGAGGATTGGATTACTGGACTAGAGGATTGGATTACTGGACTAGTGGATTGGATTACTGGACTAGTGGATTGGATTACTGGACTAGTAGATTGGATTACTGGACTAGTGGATTGGATTACTGGACTAGAAGATTGGATTACTAGACTAGTGGATTGGATTACTGGACTAGTGGATTGGATTACTGGACTAGTAGATTGGATTACTGGACTAGTAGATTGGATTACTGGACTAGTGGATTGGATTACTGGACTAGAGGATTGGATTACTGGACTAGTAGATTGAATTACTGGACTAGAGGATTGGATTACTGTACTAGTGGATTGGATTACTGGACTAGTGGATTGGTTTAGTATTTTTAGAGTTAATGCCTCTCAGCTCTGACGTTCTCTCCACAGGGGCTGCGCTACACTGTCTGCATATTTCCTCATCATTTATGGTCCCTGGATCTTTGTATTCTGCTCTATGGTGTCTGTAAAGATCTTGTTATTGTCTTATGGTGAATCCTTTTGGGACGACTCTCAGATCCTCACATAGTTATAAAGTCTTGCTGCCTAAGAGGGCGACGTATCTGCACAGAGCACAGGTGGGTATGTCAATGGTGGGGGCAGAAGGTGGTAACGGTGGGTCTGGTAAGGGTCACCATGGTTGTTGTGTCTTCCAGGTAATGTGTCAGTGAAGTTTCTGCACCTCTTCATCCATAGTTACTTCTCAGCAGATCAGGAGGGTTTATATGGTATTTGGGTTTGCTGCGTTCACCCTCAGAGCTGACAGTTTCCCCTGCTATATATAGCCTGGGTGAGAATATTTATTTCATGTATTTTGTATACTGAGATTGTGACTGGTTGTGGAGGGTGAAGGTTCATCTTTAGTTTGTGGGATGAATCTCTGTCACCTGAAGCCCAGGCTGATATCTATACACTGTAACAAGCCCTTCACCCATGAAAGCAGTGTTATAAGAGAGCCATTATTTGGGAGAGCCATTATTTGGGGGTTTCGTTTTGTATGGCAGGCACTGTACACTATCAATGACATGATGTTTTCACTCCTCGGGGCGTTGTGATTCCTGACACATTAGTTTTATCTGGTTCTTTTTATATTATTACTTATTTTCTGCCACATTTATAACATTTTTCTTGTCTTCCAATGTGGTGGGTTTTTGGTGGTGGGATGTGTTATTTTTATTGGCATTTTTTTTGGATAAATATGACCTTTCCATCACTTTTATTCTGTTATTTTAGAAGGCGGAATAAACAAAAACACTTCTTGCAAAGCTTTTCAGATTTTTTTTTTCTTTATGGTGTTCACCATCCGGATAAATAAAACATTCAGGGAAACTCCAAAAAGACTCGGAGCGAGGGGGGGTCTGAATAATAAAGAGGCTTAGGAGAAGGTGATGAGTGAGGTCTACAATGGAAGATGCACCACAATAACACGATCTATGCCAGAAAACTGGGGCAGATGGGTCGATAAATTCACCCCAGTGTTTTTGTAGTGCAAGTTATAACAGCTGTGGTGATACCAACTCTTTTTTATTTAATCTATTTCTCTGTATTTCTTTGAGGTAATAAAGTAGAAGCTGCGCACCAGGGCTGGGGAAGTGACACATTTATCTGATCTGTAGAAGCCATGCATGTTGTCTGCTTAGCTTTAGATGCTGCAGACTGGCGCTGAGTATTAGACTGCTCAGTAAGTCCCTACAAATCTCCATTGGAGACTCACACAATACTGAGACATTTACCCAGGATAAGACATTGGGTGGAATTACTAACATGATGTAGAGGTAGCACATCTTTGGAGAACAGCCCAGATTTGTGCCAAAGATGCTCCTTTTCTATTATGGCCACTTTTAACCCCCAGGATAGTTTGGGCGTTGAGGCTCAGCAACTTTTTTCATATTTCCCTTCTTCTTCCAAAATTCATATCTTTTTTATTTCTCTGCTGACATAGAATTATGGGGGCTTATTCTTTGTTTGACGAGTTGTACTTTTAGTTGGCATCATTTTGTATTATATATAATGTTCATATTAATTCTTATTAATGTATTTGTGGGTTCTGCATAAAAAATGTACAATTCTATCATTATTATGTTTGTGTTTTGCTTTTACAGCGTTTACTCTGCATTATAAATTACTTGGTCATTTTTTCCGCCAGGTCATTACTATTACAGTGATACCATAAATCTATCTATCTATCTATCTATCTATCTATCTATCTATCTATCTATCTATCTGTCTATCTGTCTATTATTCTCATATCTATCTGTCTATCTATCTATCTATCTATCTATATGTCTATTTCATATCTAGAGTGGGGAAAAAAGTATTTAGTCAGCCACCAATTGTGCAAGTTCTCCCACTTATAAAGATGAGGCCGGCCTGTAATTGTCATCATAGGTAGACCTCAACTATGAGAGACAAAATGAGAAAACTAATCCAGAAAATCACATTGTCTGATTTTTTAAGAATTTATTTGCAAATTATAGTGGAAAATAAGTATTTGGTCACCTACAAACAAGCAAGATTTCTGTCTCTCACAGACCTGTAACTTCTCCTTTAAGAGGCTCCTCTGTCCTCCACTCATTACCTGTAGTAATGGCTCCTGTGTGACATTGTTATCAGTATAAAAGACACCTGTCCACAACCTCAAACAGTCACACTCCAAACTCCACTATGGTGAAGACCAAAGAGCTGTGGAAGGACCAGAAACAAAATGGTAGCCCTGCACCAGGCTGGGAAGACTGAATCTGCAATAGGCAAGCAGCTTGGTGTGAAGAAATCACCTGTGGGAGCAATAATTAGAAAATGGAAGACATACAAGACCATTGATAATCTCCCTCCATCAGGGGCTCCACGCAAGATCTCACCCTGTGGGGTCAAAATGATCACAAGAACGGTGAGCAAAAATCCCAGAACCACACGGGGGGACCTAGTGAGTGACCTGCAGAAAGCTGGGACTAACGTAACAAAGGCTACCGTCAGTAACACACTATGCCGCCAGGGACTCAGATCCTGCAGTGCCAGACGTGTCCCCCTGCTTAAGCCAGTACATATCCGGGCCCGTCTGAAGTTTGCTAGAGAGCATTTGGATGTTCCAGAAGAGTATTGGGAGAATGTCATATAGTCAGATGAAACCAAAGTAGAACAGTTTGGTAGAAACACAACTCGTGGTGTTTGGAGGAGAGTGAATGCTGAGTTGTATCCAAAGAACACCATACCTACTGTGAAGCATGGGGGGGCAACATCATGTATGGGGCTGTTTCTCTGCAAAGGGACCAGGACGACTGATCCGTGTACATGAAAGAATGAATGGGGCCATGTATGGTGAGATTGTGAGTGCAAACCTCCTTCCATCAGCAAGGGCATTGAAGATGAAACGTGGCTGGGTCTTTCAGCATGACAATGATCCCAAGCACACCGCCAGGACAACGAAGGAGCGGCTTCGTAAGAAGCATTTCAAGGTCCTGGAGTGGCCTAGCCCATCTCCAGATCTCAACCCCATAGAAAACCTTTGGAGGGAGTTGAAAGTCCGTGTTGTCCAGCGACAGCCCCAAAACATCCCTGCTCTAGAGGAGATCTGCATGGAGGAATGGGCCAACATACCAGCAACAGTGTGCGCCAACCTTGTGAAGACTTACAGAAAACGTTTCACCTCTGTCATTGCCAACAAAGGAGATAGAACAAAGTATTGAGATGAATTTTTGTTATTGACCAAATACTTTTTTTCCACCATAATTTGCAAATAAATTCTTTAAAAATCAGAGAATGTGATTTTCTGGATTAGTTTTCTCATTTTGTCTCTCATAGTTGAGGTCTACCTATGATGACAATTACAGGCCGGCCTCATCTTTATAAGTGGGAGAACTTGCACAATTGGTGACTGACTAAATACTTTTTTTCCCCACTGTATCTATCTATCTATCTATCTATCTATCTATCTATCTATCTCATATCTATCTATCTATCTATCTATCTATCTATCTCATCTATCTATCTCATATCTATCTATCTATCTATCTATCTATCTATCTATCTATCTATCTATCTCATATCTATCTATATATATCAGTTCTATTATATTTTACCACTATGAGTGTTTTCATTTTTAGAGGACAAGTTTTTATTTGTATTTATTGTTTTCTGGTATGTTAAGCTTTTTGATTATTTTTTAATCCATTTTTTTATTTACTTTTTTTTTGAGGGGGGGATTGGGGTTGGGTAAAGTGACCAAAACATTAATTTTCTCATTGTGTTATTGTTTTTTTTTACACTGTACAGGATAAATGATGCTATTTTTGGATAGTGTGAGCCTATACGCACATGGCAATAGCTAATATGTTTATTTATATTTTTTTACATTTATTTATTTTTTTACATTTTATTATTTTTTTACTATTTATAAAAAAAAAAAAAAAAAAAAAAAACTTTAAACTTTTTTTTTTAGTGTCCCACAAGGGGACTTGATCCTGGGATCCCCTGTAAAATGTATAGCACGGGAGAAAATTACCCTCTAAAACATAACTTTTAGGCTACATTGACAAAATGTCCGTTTTGCATTTGTTGATGTCTCCGGGCCTCCTACCTCCCCATGTTAGGGTCCCTTATATTTAGGTGGATCTCTTTCTCTCTATTACTTCACTCCCTTTATCTATGGGTCTCTGACCTGTATGCTCCATCATGATCTGCAGAGTGGATTTGATCCGCCATCCGCGATGATCCTGTAAATAATCTAGTCAGCACTCTACTATTCCAGCGACCATTATACCTGTGATGGGTTCCTTTGTATTGTTTATTTGGTGCTGCCGATGTTTGCGTTACATTATCTCTGGAGCGGAGTTATCCTCCGGTTTTTGTCCCCCTTAATAATTCCCCTACCTGACTTCTTTATCTCTCCGCCAATATTCAGTCACTGGGTAAAATGGGACACTTGTGGCATCTTATCCCTGCCCCTGGAGATCACAATAGGGTAGGAGTGTTGTTCCGCGTGTCATAGTAACGTGGCGCTACGGGTCACTACCCAGGGTGACGGTGAATGAGGGGCCGTGGCATTCGACATATATACTCTGCTTCATTGCTGGAGTTTCACGGTTGATATCAGTGCCGGAGATGCTATGTGTGTGTAGGGGTAAAGTTTACACCATATATTCCTCTATCTGCTACTACCAGTTCTTCTGTGAAAATGCGTCAGCGCAGTTATGGTAGAAACAAGGACCGCGTGACTCAGTCTAGATTAGTTAGGACCTGTATAGGACTTAGGTCTGATGTATCTATGAGATTTCATTATTATTTTGGTCATACACCACCCAAAAACCATACATTTACCAATATTGGGTAAATTTTACTTCTGTTATATACCAATTGTTTGGTTTTTAACATTATCTATTAAATGCTATATTTTATTAGTGTAATTTATTATTTTCATTTGGTTTACTCCCAATATTACACATTACGACTATATCTTCCTGAGTTTGCCGATTAGAGGGGGTCACAGTCACCACTGGGTTCAGTATTAGAGGGGGTTACAGTAGTTACCAGTGCGGTGCCATAGGGGGCAGTATTAAAGGGGTCACAGTCACTAGTGAGGTCCCACAGGGAGATACCACAGAGGTCAGAATTAGGTCCTTTCCTGTTTAATATGTTTATGACTGACCTGGTAGAGGGTTTATAGAGCAGGGTGTCCATATTTGTAGATGATACACAACTGGGGTAGATAGTAGAATATTACAGGGGGATCTAAGGAAGCCGGAAGCATGGGCCGAGACTTGGCAAATGAAGTTTAATGTAAGGTTGTGTATTTTAGTCGACAAAATAAAATGTCTGACTATGTACTTAATAGTAAATTACTGGGTAAGACTGCCAATGAAGAAGACTTGGGGATTGTGGTGGACAGTAAGCTTACCTGTAGTGACCAGTGCCAGGCAGCGGCTGCCAAGGCAAATAAAATTATGGGATGCATCAGAAGAGGTCTAGATTTTCCTGACAAGAACATAGTTATATCTCTATACAGATCACTGTGCCCAGACATCAGTTTTCACCCACATGTTGGGTATTTCTGTGCTCGGGAGAAGTTGCATAACATGTTGATAGATGCATTTTCTCCTTTAACCCTTTGTGAATGTGTTAATTTTAGGGCTAAATGAATGTATTATTGAAAAAAAAATGAATTGTCTTAAGTTCACCTCCATATTGTTTTAATTCCCATGAAATGCTTAAAGGGTTAACAAACTTCCCAAATGCTGTTGTGAATTATTTGAGGGGCGCAGTTTTGAGGGGAGATTTATGGGGGGGTTCTAATATATAAGCCTTTATAACCCCCTTGAGAACTGAAGTGGTCCCTAAAAAATTAGCTTGGGAAATTTTCTTGTAAATCTGGAAAATCGCTGTTACACTTGTAAGCTTTCTAATGTCCAAAATAAATTCAAGGGAGATTTAAAGATGATCCAATACAAAGCAGAGATGTGGTAGATAATATGTATTCATGTATTTGGGTGGTATGGCTAGCTGTCTGAGAAGCAGAGCATTTTACATTATAAAAATTGTGATTTTTTTTTTTTTCAAAATTTCCATCAAACTTCATATTATTTCGTATATAAATGTAAAAGATATTGACTAAACTTTACACTGACATGAAGTACAAACTGTCACCAAAAAACATTCTCAAAATCACTTGTGTAAGTTAAAGCTTCTAAAAGTTATTGCTACATAAAATGACACAGGTCAGTTTTACACAGTTTTGAAATATTGGGACATGTCCTTAAAGGGCTAATAATAATAATAATAATAATAATAATAATAACTTTATTTCTATAGCGCCAACGTATTCCTCAGCACTTTACAAATCAGAGGACACATGAACAGACAATATGAGACATTACAATGTGACAAAGAATTAACGTATCAAATATCAAATAATAGGAGTGAGGGCCTGGGCACAAGAGCTTACAATCTATAAGGAAATAGGAGGAGGACATGAGGTCAGAGGGCCCGGGCACAAGAGCTTACAATCTATAAGGAAATAGGGAGACACAAGAGGTCAGAGGGCCCGGGCACAAGAGCTTACAATCTATGAGGAGATAGGAGGGGGACACAAGAGGTCAGAGGGCCCGGGCACAAGAGCTTACAATCTATGAGGAGATAGGGAGACACGAGAGGTCAGAGGGCTTGTTTGGTACAATGGTCCGGCCATCTATTAATACATAAGGTCATATAAGTGAAGCTGTCTGAGCCGTCACCAGCCGATTAATTGGAGTGTCCGGGGTAGAACATTCCAGAGCACCGCTGCAGCTCCAGGAAAGTCTTAGAGACGGGAGTGGGATGTTCAGATAATAGAGGATACAAGTCTAAGGTCATTGGCAGAACGGAGAGGACAGTTAGGGCTGTAGACAGTGATGAGAGAGGAGATATAGGGGGGGTGCAGCTCTATGGGGGGATTTATGGGGGAGTGTGATAATGTTATATTGTATTCTGTGGTGGGCGGAGAACCAATACAGCGACTGTCACTAGGTAGATGCGTCTGTGTACCAGAGTGAGACTGGGGCTGCATTCAGGACAGATTGTAGAAGAGAGAGATTAGTAAGAGCAAGCTCAATGTGAAGAGGATTGTAATAGTCAAAACGAGAGAGAATCAGAGCGACAATGAGGGGTTTTGTCGTTTCCATAGTGACAAAAGGAGGGATTCTTGAGATGTTTTTTTACTCCAAAACCGGCGACAGTGACGAGGGAACATCCTCAATGCCTAGGGGAGAGAACATTGCAACCGGAATCATAGCCGGGGATTCTTTACTGTAAGAGCAGTGAGGCTATGGAACTTATAACCACAGAATATGATGATGGTGGATTCATTGTGCAAGTTCAAAAAGGCCTGGATGACTTTTTTGAACCGAATAGGTGAGAGGTTTTAGATTTTTGATAAATACAAGTTGATTGAGGGGGAAAATCTGCCTCATGGGTTTTTTTTTTACCTTCCTGTAGATCAACACTGTAGGGTTATAGGTTGGATTTGATGGACCTGACTCTTCATCCAACCTCATGTACAATGTTATCATGTATTTCAATTTCAGGTTATGCATAGTCTTATAGTCCAGCTGAGATCACAGCAAAAAAAATGTTTGGAGTCCATAACCTGCAGGAGAAGATGCTGAACTCCTCCTTCTATCCCACCTACTTCCTACTGGTTGGTATTCCAGGATTAGAACATGAACATATCTGGATCTCCATCCCTTTCTGCATCATTTATATATTGGCTTTGCTTGGAAACCTCTTAGTGATGGTCGTCATCCTCGTGTCTCCGAGACTCCACCAGCCTATGTATATATTCCTCTCCATGTTGTCATGTAATGACGGCCTCCTTTGTACAAGCTTTGCTCCCAAAATTTTGTGTGTCTTTTGGTTCAATGATAGAGCCATTAGCTTTAATGGATGTCTTCTCCAGATGTTCTTCATTCATTCTTTCACCAGTATTGAATCAGGGTTCTTGGTTTCCATGGCTTATGACCGCTACATTGCCATATATAAGCCTCTCAGATATAGCTCCATAATAACCAGTAGGCTCATAGTCAGACTCGTCATTGTGTTCCTGGTCAGGGCAGTTGTTCTGGTCGGTCCTTGCATTGTTATGATAAAGAAGTTTCCTGGATTCAAGACCAACATCATTAGACATTCCTACTGTGAGCACATGGCCGTGGTGAAGCTCGCTGACGCTGATATCCTGGTCAATAGTATACTTGGCCTTTTAGTGGCTTTCACCATTCTTGGTGTTGATTTGCTCTTAATCTTCTTATCGTACATCATGATTTTCAATGCCGTCTTCCGTCTTCCATCTAAAGATGCTCGTCTGAAAACATTTAACACCTGCACCCCTCATATCTCTGTGTTTCTAAGTTTTTATGGCATGGCCATATTCTCCTTTTTATCTCACAGATATGGCAAGAATATTCCACCTTATATCCACATTATCTTCTCTGACATCTACCTCTTGGTTCCACCTTTGCTCAATCCACTTGTCTATGGGATGAAGACAAACCTGATCCGTGAGGAGATTTTGAAAATCGCACAAGAACGATTAAGATGGATTGTAGAATGATTTACGACTGGTCAGAGACTGTCACGTACAGATCGTCCTAGCATGTGATGTGGGTGCGCTAGTCAAGGGTGAATTCACTCCATTCACTCAATCTTGCACTGACCATGCACTCACGTGGCAAATTCAGTCCACCCTTCATTTAATCCATACACTCTAGATAAACAAGGCCACCAATTATTAACTTTGATGGGTTTAGTAGGAATTTCACTCACATATGCACATGTCTCTTTAAAGGGCAGATGCAAACTTACCTTAAAAAGGTAAAGGGTTTGTAAAGCATATGCAGGCCACCATTAAAGTGAATGATTTAATACCCAAAGAGATTAGTGCTTATATGTTAAAAAAAGAGACAAACAGATGTGATAAAACAAGCAAAACAGTTGTAAAAATAAAAAGGAGAAAAACAGAAGAGCCTTATGAGTTACAGTCCTTCTGGTTCTATGGAGCTTATAAGACTGAAGATGGCCAGCACCCAGCTTGGTGTAACCACGTTCTCTGGAACCCACTGTTCTTATAATAGTGAGCACTGGCTCATATTCAGACACTCCCCTTCTGTTCATTAGCTCTGTCTAGTTCAGATGCATCTTTGTCACAGCAAACCCACCAATTCATGAGGTGGGGGATGAACTTCAGGGGATGCTGTGATCACAGGAAGATATTATATCATATGTACATACATAAAGTATATAGTCCACTGATAGTATATACACGTGAGGGCTGCATCAAAAAGACAAAAACCTGCTGTAAGATCTGATAAATTTTAAATGTAAATCTTGTATCAAATAATCCTCGTGTGAAGAAGAAACATCAAAAAAACTGAAGAAACAAAAATTGTAATGTGACTGTTCTAGTCATCACGACCTTGTCCCTCTGGATGGTGCAGGAGAAGGGAATGGAACTTTGCCTGATGAGAGATTTTGCTTTTGATCTTGGTGTCTGTCTCACAAAGCCCTGGAGATACCAGGAGATAGCATGGTCTACAGTCATGGCCAAAAGTTTTGAGAATGACACAAATATTCTATTTTCACATGATCTGCTGCCCTCTGGTTTTTATGTGTGTTTGTCAGATGTTTTTATCACATACAGAAATAGAATTGCATTCATATTATGAGTAACAGAAGCTTATATTGACAGTTAGAATGAGTTAATGCAGCAAGTCAATATTTGCAGTGTTGACCCTTCTTCTTCAGGACCTCTGCAATTCTCCCTGGCATGCTCTCAATCAACTTCTGGACCAAATCCTGACTGATAGCAGTCCATTCTTGCAGAATCAATGCTTTCATTTTGTCTGAATTTGTTGGTTTTTGTTTGTCCACCTGTCTCTTGATGATTGACCACAAGTTCTCAATGGGATTAAGATCTGGGGAGTTTCCAGGTCATGGACCCAAAATCTCTATGTTTTTGTTCCCTGAGCCATTTAGTTATCACCTTTGCTTTATGGCAAGGTGCTCCATCATGCTGGAAAAGGCATTGTTGAGCGCCAAACTGCTCTTGGACGGTTGGGAGAAGTTGCTCTTGGAGGACATTCTGGTACCATTCTTTATTCATGGCTGTGTTTTTAGGCAAGACTGTGAGAGAGCCGATTCCGTTGGCTGAGAAGCAACCCCACACATGAATGGTTTCAGGATGCTTTACAGTTGGCATGAGACAAGACTGGTGGTAGCGCTCACCTCTTCTTCTCCGAATAAGCTGTTTTCCAGATGTTCCAAACAATCGAAAAGGGGATTCATCAGAGAAAATGACTTTACCCCAGTCCTCAGCAGTCCACTCCCTGTACCTTTTGCAGAATATCAGTCTGTCCCTGATGTTTTTTCTGGAGAGAAGTGGCTTCTTTGCTGCCCTCCTTGAGACCAGGCCTTGCTCCAAGAGTCTCCGCCTCACAGTGCGTGCAGATGCACTCACACCTGCCTGCTGCCATTCCTCAGCAAGCTCTGCACTGCTGGTAGCCCCATCCCGCAGCTGAAACACTTTTAAGAGACGGTCCTGCCGCTTGCTGGTCTTTCTTGGGCGCCCTGGAGCCTTTTTGGCACCAATGGAACCTCTCTCCTTGAAGTTCTTGATGATGCGATAGATTGTTGACTGAGGTGCAATCTTTCTAGCTGCAATACTCTTCCCAGTGAGGCCATTTTTGTGCAGTGCAATGATGACTGCACGTGTTTCTTTAGAGATAACCATGGTTAACAGAAGAGAAACAATGATGGCAAGCACCAGCCTCCTTTTAAAGTGTCCAGTGGTGTCATTCTTACTTAATCATGACAGATTGATCTCCAGCCCTGTCCTCATCAACACCCACACCTGTGTTAATGGAGCAATCACTGAAACGATGTTAGGTGGTCCTTTTAAGGCAGGGCTGCAATGATGTTGAAATGTGTTTTGGGGGATAAAGTTCATTTTCTAGGCAAATATTGACTTTGCAAGTAATTGCTGTTAAGCTGATCACTCTTTATAACATTCTGGAGTATATGCAAATTGCCATTAGAAAAACTGAAGCAGTAGACTTTGTAAAAAGTAATATTTGTATCATTCTCAAAACTTTTGGCCATGACTGTACATAATAGCTATTGTATATGTGTGTGTACCAGGCTATGCAGATTACATGTACATTGCAGTTACTGGTGAACCACAAGCACCAGCAGAAACTAATCTGGTAATAAGTAATATGATTGCTTGTCATGAGGCCCCTCTAAAGGGTTAATCCATGTACCTGACCTTTTCTCTGAATATGTCATCAATAAAAGATCAGTTTTCAACATATCATTAAAGGGGTTGTCCAGGATACACATATTTTTCTTGGAGGCCAAGGAAGGTTAAAAATAAAAAAAACACACACATACTCACCTGTCCCCGATGCTCAGGGTCGGAATGGCCCACTGGGGGAACGGTGAAACCTCCTGTGGGCCCCATACCCATAGGGGGCTCTACCCGACCGCCACGGCTTTTTTATAATAGGCAGTGAAGGTGCGGTAAGGCCCCTAATCACTTACCTCTCCCCGCTCCTGGCCAGGGGGCCTCCCCCGTACACCACGCATTACGTCATCGCGGTGCACAGGACCCAGGCTGAAGCAGGAAGAAGAGAGGCTGTGAGCAGGAGCTGGGTGAGGTAAGTAATGCAGCCTGGATCTCCCCAGTTTTGCAATCCGGTTTTAAGAACCTGGTTCTGCTACTAGTAGAGCAGAAAACCACAGGCTTCCTGCTCTACCACTCACAGGCTTGTAGACTCAATGTGGCCTGTGGCCTACAATTTATGCTCCGATACTTACCTGCTCTTCGGCGCCTCCTGCTTCTTCCTTCTCCGGGCGCACATTGCGTCACATCAGTGCGCCCCGAGCAAGAAGGAGAGGGACTGGGGAGCAGACAAGTAATTAATCACCCAGTGGCCCATACGGGCATACAGTGGCCCCTTCACTATTCCCCCATACAGTGGCCATTCACTATTCCCCCCCATACAGTGACCCCTTCACTGGTCTCCTATACTGTATGATCGGGACATTATATTGTGGGGGGCAGTGATGGAGGCCAATAACCTGGGGGACATTAAAGGGCTTGTGTAGGATAACATATATATATATATATATATATATATATATATATATATATATATCCTGTATATATATTTTTTTAATTACGCCGGGGCATGTGAAAAAACAAACAAACAAATTTTCTCTCCTGTCCCCAGTGTCTCCCAACGCGGTTTGGACCTGCAGCTCTGTTGTTTTCTTCCAGCAGACGTTCCCTCTGCACGTGACTACCTGTGATGTCACATGAACCCTGAGGTCAATCATCGGCCTAAGGGAAGGGACCTGGGATGTCACAGCCAGTGAGGACTTCCGGCAAAAGAAGACAGCAGAGCTGTAGGGCCGGATCATACAGAATTTGCAGTGATCTAAACATGTAATACTGTATATAGGCGTATATGATGTTATGTGGACACTATTTTTGTAGGGGAACCATTACTGTAACCGTCTTATATGCAAAATTAGCAAATTAATCTTGGCAATACTATTGGATTGCAGTTTATGGTAAAATCCCTCCATAACTATTAAGGTTGCCCACAGGCAGACCTCACTAGTTATATTTCTACGTCAGTCCTCGGAGCTTTCAGAAGGCGCCTGAACCGCCATAGCTATCAAACAGATCCTGCGACCTCGCCACACTGGAAAAATTTGTTAAAAAATATGAAAGTCTTTTGAAGCCCTCTGTTTCCATAGTTGCAACTGAGGGGTTAAAGTGCCTGTGATCAGAGATGTCTCTGCAAACAGCAGAAACCCCACAGCTATGGTGCCCGGTCTCCTTTACACTGGGATATACTAAAATATGAACTTATTATAGGGAGAACTCGCATTTACTTGTTTCCAAAATGTTTCCAAAAAACAACTCAGTTTATTGAAGTAGAAAAAGCAGGGCGCATACATAGAGCTTCGGCTTTCAGTACAGGAATAAAGGTGTCTGCCTAATACAAGCTTATGGTTATCAATTGTGCAATGATATAGCAAAAAAACATGGGGAATCTGGGGTATATCAGGAAACAACGAAAGAAGGGCAAACACCAACAAGTCCATGTGCACACTCCGTGGGTATAATGTGCCTAACAATTGGCAGACCTGAATAAGGTCAGAGGGGGATCCCTCATAGTGAGGCTACATGGAAGGTCTGGGTCAGTAGGACCAGCTGGGTTATAATGATGGAAAGTACAAACTCTGCATCCTTAAAGGCATACAGTAAACATCATTCAAGTAGCTGTTGCGAGGAGCGAGACCAGACAACAAGTAAGATCATGGTTAAATTTAGTTTTTTGAGAGGTGGAAGAGTGTAGAATAGAGAATCACCATGGGATCCACCATACTGTATGTCATAGGGCAGCTCCTGTGTATTTATAGGAATTATGATATTGGTCAGTCTCTTCCAGGTGAATCATTTCGGCAGGCGAGGGTCCATCCAGAAGACAAATGGTTTTCCAAGTCATAAATAAGGTTTATCTCAAAATAATTTTTGTTTCTAGGTGGGGAATGTGACTTATCCTCAAGAATTGACTTTTTGGACTGTTTACAAAAGCAGGTAGAGAATCACCAGGTGGACATAGGGACACGTGGAGTGCAGGGGATGAGGCCGGAAACTAAATGAATTTTCACACTAGACTATTGACTGTATTTCATATGAAGCTACCTGGAGATAAAGGTCTGTTTAGGACTTGGCAGCCATTGATAAGGTAACAGACTAATTAAAAAGGAAAAATAGAAACCAGTAGAGGGGGGGGGAGGAGGCGCCCTAATGTCCCGGGCCTGATAACAAGCATTCAGCGGAGAGCCTTAGGGTAGGAGGATGATGCCTCGGCAGCTCAGTAACCATAAGACTATGGGGCATATTATGCCTTAGATGCCAATTTTCTGGCATACAAGGAGTACAAAATTCTCATTTACCCATCACTTTATTATTTTCCTCTGACGTAGCTGTGGGAGGGAATTCTTTTGGGATGATGTGTAGTTTTAATTAGTAATATTGTGGGGTAAATAAAACACATTTTATTCTATTTTTTTGAGAGGCAGGATTAATAAAATATTGTATCTGATATTGTTTTTTGTTTGTTTTTGTTTTATGGTGTTCACTATGAGGATAAATAAGGCTAGGTTGGCGGCTGAAAAATCCTGCACAGATGACTATTTCATCCTCTGGTTTCAGTTTTAAAACAAAGGACTCCCGATGGACCCCATTAAAGTCAATATGATGACAACTTTTCCACCAGTCTGATTTCCTCATCTCTGCGCTGGTATACACGTCCTAGCAGCATTGACCAAGTAACCCACAATCGGCACACAGTAGGGCTTCCATGGGACATCACTCAGATGGAGGAGGAAGAAAGCTGGAGAGAAGGGGAGAGTAAAGACTGTCACTACGGAAAGCGATCCTCCAAACGTCCCCCGAAAAGGAGTGGAGAGCAGAAAAGTGTGGCGTATATCACCATCCGATTGGTGGCATCCCCAACATGTCACTGGGATTGAGGGCATTAGAGCATGAAGTTTGGAAGGGACCCTAAACCACCACAACAGGACTTTGTCTCCAACTTCCTGGTGTAGACTAGAGATAGAAGAGCTGTGGGCCATGTGATATAGGTGCTGAATGTGAGAGTCCAGAGGATAATCTGCAAATCTCTGCAAACCAGTGTTTAATATATGTGTGGGGTCTATCCGGACGGAATCCCAACATGGCATATATGACTTAAGGGGCAGGGCTTTATGGCATCTCACAATTGCTCAATTGATATCCACCTTACCCCATTACAAAATGGGAAGTGAGAAAAACCACAAAAGGAACGCCATATCATCAGTGCTAGGAAGAAAAAAGGCATGCTGTAGTATGGGAAAAGGGGAGGGAGGAGAGACGCTGCAAAAATATTCCGTGCAATCTTAGAGGTTGGCCTACTGGAGGATCCAAAGAAGCCCCACACAAGCTCTCTTACCGCACTCTGCAGGAGAGACACATTGAGAGTCCCTGATTTTTGCAGGCTAAATTTATAGTTGGGCAAGGAGTTATATGTAGACAAAGGAGGAGCATGGGTAAGAACATGCTGTTGTTGGAGACAAAGAAAAGAGGTCATCTACATAGAGAAAGGGGGTCCTGCCTAAGAAGCCACAGTGGTGGTTCAAGTGATTGAGGGGAAATGGGGTATCCCTGATGGGTCCCATTGGCAATCTGGAAAGGCGCAGAGTTTTCTTCATTAATTCGAACCACAGCCAATGGACAAGAGTAGAGACATTGCAACCTTTAACTTATATATGGGCCCAGACAGATGTGGGCCAGGGTTCTGGAAAGAAATTACTATTCTATCTGGTCAAAGGCCTTTTTCGCATCCATGGAGAGCAGAAGGGCTGGCATCAAATCCAAGGCAATATGGTGTAGAATATTACTGGTACGAAGGGTGTCTACCTCATATTAGCTAAATATTAAACTGCAATGATACAGACTCAGAAATATTCATCTGTTGTCACTCTAGGCCGAGGTTTTTAGAGTTAATCCCACTCCAGGCCTCAAGGTCTCTCCACGGGAGCTGCTCTCCCCAGTCTCCAGATTTCCTCATCCTTTGGTCTCCAGATTCTTGTCTTCTGTTTCTTGGCTTTGGGGAAGATCATTATTTAGTCTGTTGAGTTTTACAGAGAATCCTTTGGGATATTTCTCTGCTTCTTGGTCAGTTATGAAGGGTTTTACTCTGGTGAGTTTACTCCTTGAGACTGTATCACAATATAAGTGCAGTGAAATGGGAGAACATCATCTCAGTAAATGCAGATATCTGAGAATGACAGGGGTTTGCTTTGGTAAGGTCCTATTTTTACTCATTATTCGATATATTGCTATTTTTGTAGTATTTTTTGGAAACTGAGTTGATTTCTGAATTGTATACTGTTGTCTGGTTTACATTGTGACTTTTTTTTTTATTCTCTACTTCTCATTCCCAAGTTTTAAGTGCTGTGAAAACTATCTGTGAAAACCTCCAAATCTACCTCATTGGCAACTGTTGGTTTGCGATATTGTAATTGTTCACCTTAAATATGATCATTTTGGACTATTTTATATAATACCTGTGGGGTTCTTTCTGAACTAGGTGGTGATGTTGTTGCTGATACAAAGCACCATGTCCAGGATGATGGATATAATGATGTCCAGGATGAGGTCCAGGATGATGGTCAGGATGATGTCCAGGATGATGGTCAGGATGATGTTACAGGATGATGGTCAGGATGATGTCCAGGATGATGGTCAGTATGATGGTCAGGATGATGTCCAGGATGATGGTCAGGATGATGTCCAGGATGATGGTCAGGATGATGTCCAGGATGATGGTCAGGATGATGTTACAGGATGATAGGCATAATGATGTCCAGGATAATGTCCAGGATGATGGTCAGGATGATGTCCAGGATGATGGTCAGGATGATGTCCAGGATGATGGTCAGGATGATGTCCAGGATGATGGTCAGGATGATGTCCAGGATGATGGTCAGGATGATGTTACAGGATGATAGGCATAATGATGTCCAGGATAAGGTCCAGGATGATGGTCAGGATGATGTCCAGGATGATGGTCAGGATGATGTCCAGGATGATAGGCATAATGATGTCCAGGATAATGTCCAGGATGATGGTCAGGATGATGGGAGAGTCCAGGATGATGTTACAGGATGATGGTCAGGATGATGTCCAGGATGATAGGCATAATGATGTCCAGGATGATAGGCATAATGATGTCCAGGATAATGTCCAGGATGATGGTCAGGATGATGTCCAGCATGATGGTCAGGATGAAGTCCAGGATGATGTACAGGATTATGGACAGGATGATGGTTAGGATGATGTCCAGGTTGATTTCCAGGATGATGGTCAGGATGATGGTCAGGATGATGTCCAGGATGATGGTCAGGATGATGGTCAGGATGATGTCCAGGATGATAGGCATGATGATTGGAAGGATGATGGGCAGTATTATGGACAGGATGATGGACAGGATGATGGGCAGGATTATGGACAGGATAATGTGCAAAATGATGTGCCAGTTAATATGCAGAATGATATGCAGGATCATGTGCTGGATGATGTGACTTCCAAGAGGTTGTTTTGCATGAGGTAGAACAGGTTACAAACCAGTCAGGTGAACACAATGGAGAAGTTGTCTTTTTCTTGGTGATTATCTCATTAGCAGTGTTGATTTTGGACATGATATGGATGTACTGAAAGAGGTGAAAGGTCTCCCTGGTACCAGAGTCAATAGGAATAAGGGACACATTGCAAATATAGGCTAGTCTACAAAAAGTTGATCTTTTGGTGCATCTTGGCACTATTGGTTTGTCCCAAAAAAGTCTTGATTGCAATGCAATGGAAATTCCAACATTGTGGCCAGAGGATTGGCAAATTAATAGGATCAGTGACTTTTCCAACTTTTATTTATTTTTTTTTAGGTTGGGGGCACATGTTGAGAGCTCACGGCAGGTTAGCCTCTGAGAAATTGCTGCAAGATTGCCAGTCTCTCTCTATCTCTCTCAATCTGACTGAATTTGTCTAATTTCTCCCTACAAAATGGAGGATTTCTCTTCCTACCTGGGCTTTTTATACTGCCTATGAGACTATAATAACTCATGACGAACATCAGTGAACTCATAATTATAGTTCCTCTTGATTGACTGTCTCCAGTCATGAGGGCATTATGAGAAAGCCTGCCTGATCCCTAAGATAAAGTGATCCTTCTTTTCTGCTTTGTCCATATTTTCACATGGTTGCCGCTATCTTAGTCAGAACTTTTTGTAATGTTTGGGTCAAATCCAGTTACTTGCAGACTCAGCACATATCACTTGGGTTACTCCTAAACCATTAGTCCAATCTTAACATTAGCTATAGTCTTTATAAATGAGGATCACTGTGTACTGACTACAGACAGGGTGACCTTAAGCAGATGACCTTACATTGCTGTATGAGTCTGGTTTAGACATTTATTGAGGAGTCAATGTACAAGTCTGTGTAAGGATCAGAGCACTGGTAGGATGCAGAGAAGTCATAGATGTGAGGCAGATCCTATCTTCCACAGGATGGATTTTTCTCTTTTCATTTTGTTGCCCTTACACAGTTAACAATGCCCCATAAGCCTAAAGGGAGAACATGTAGCCGAGGACAATGTCAACTCCATGTCTTCATAGTCAATACTGATTCATTCATCTGTATCTCACCTTCAAGATTATCCATGGTCTGTCCAACTAAGACCAGAGCTAAAAGTGGCATTTAGAGTCCACACCCTTCAGGAGAAGATGATGAACTCCTCCTTCTATCCCACCTACTTCCTTCTGGTTGGTATTCCAGGTTTAGAGCATGAACATATCTGGATCTCTATTCATTTCTGTGTCATTTATATATTTGCTTTCCTGGGAAACCTCTTAGTGATGGTCGTCATCCTCGTATCTCCGAGACTCCATCAGCCTATGTTTATATTCCTCTTCATGTTGTCATGTAATGACGGTCTCCTTTGTACAAGCTTTGCTCCCAAAATATTGTCTGTCTTCTGGTTCAATGATAGAGCCATTAGCTTTAATGGATGTCTTCTCCAGATGTTCTTCATTCATTCTTTCACCAGTATTGAATCTGGGTTCTTGGTTTCCATGGCTTATGACCGCTACATTGCCATATATAAGCCTCTCAGATATAGCTCCATAATAACCGGTAGGCTCATAGTCAGACTGGTCATCGTGTTCCTGGTCAGGGCAGTTGTTCTGATCAGTCCTTTACTTCTTATGATAAAGACGTTTCCTGCATTCAAGAGCAACATCATCAGACATTCCTACTGTGAGCACATGGCCGTGGTGAAGCTCGCTGACGCTGACATCCGGGTGAATAGTATATATGGCCTATCTGTTGCTTTCACAATTCTCGCTGTTGATTTGCTCTCCATTGTTTTATCATACATTATGATTTTCAATGCCGTCTTCCGTCTTCCATCTAAGGATGCCCGTCTGAGAACATTTAACACCTGCACCCCTCATATCTCTGTGTTTTTGAGCTTTTACAGCATGGCCATATTCTCTTTTTTATCCCACCGATATGGTAAGAATATTCCACCTTATATCCATATTATGTTCTCTGACATCTACCTCCTGCTTCCACCTCTGCTCAATCCACTTGTCTATGGGATGAAGACAAACCTGATCCGTGAGGAGATCTGGAAAATCCTACAAGAACCATTAAGGTGGGTTGTAAGATGAAATCTGAAGAAATGCAAAATCAATATAAGAATTTTTTTGGCCTCCTTTGGTGGGGTCGGGCTGGATTGGGCCAGTGTTGGTCACCTTTCCTTCTCATATAATTTGTATTTGGCCAATGTTTATGTGACATTGAAGATAAACCTTAGTAAGTGAAATGGTAAATAATCCACAATAAGATACAGTCTGTTAAATATAAATCAATATGAGATTTGTTAATAAAATATAATATATAAAAAATAGATATAAAATAAAAGTTGGAAATTGTAACCAAAAAATTATAACTCAGCTCTGCCTACATTTTGGACTGGTCTAACCATCATTTTAACCAAAAACAAAACTAAAGACTAAGCTGTGTATCCAAAGTTCAGGTTCAGTTTCCCAAGTTTGGGTTCTGGTGATACAATGGGAATAGAAAAGTATGTTTGTGCTCCATATTTGGTTCATTATATGGATGGATATATTCACCCAGGCAAGGTTTCTTCTCGGACCCTGGAGCATCTTTGCAATCTGAGCTGAAGGTCACATGGTTAGATATTGTGGTCCTTGTAATTCTAGTGATATCCAGATGGATTTTTTATTGTTGCATATTCCTGAAATATCTTTTCTGTTCCGTGTTTTTGGTGATGTCTATTGAAACTTATCCATGTAAGGTTCTACAAGCCTTGAGACGATTGCACTTTGAGGTGGGGCGAAGGATGCTTGGTAATATTCTGTACAAAAAGTAAAGACATAGAACATATAAAAGAGTAGTAACAGGTCAGCAGTGCATGGTGTTGCTTGGGAGGTTGTACAGCACTGCAGTATTTTAGGACATTAGGGAGTAAACACATGTTGGGGCCAAAGGATGTTGAGTGCAGATAATAAGAACAGTCGAATGACCTGTGCAGCTACGACAATGTAGGGTCAGAAGTCTTTACAGACTAGCTCCAGGGAGATCATGTCTCCTCGAGTTTCTGAGCGCGTTCTTCAACATTTTGGGCAAAATTTTTTTTTTTTTTTTTCAGGTAGATCCATAGTGATCACAACTCCATGACATGGCTTACACTTGATAACCTTTAAAAAAAGGAGTCCACCTCTATCACAATGATTTTTAAATCCCATTTATGCTCTTATAGAAGTTGTTACTTACAATTCTTGACTGTCTGCCTACTGGAGAACCTATTTACTTTGGGCTGTGATAACCATAGCAAATGAATTCACCAGTAGGCATGGCCACATCCCAGTTACACCCAACAGCTCATTTTCATATGAAATAATTCAATTGGGCTACATATAGAGGAGTCAAAATAGCAAAAGTTATTGACCTTTCTACTATCCTCAGCTGTTTGATCCAGACACCAGCCGGGTTCACTTGACATCACCTGGCAGCCTGACAGCCAATAATTAGTGATAGGCGGAAACCTTACAGTGCTGATGTCATATACACTGTGTAGGATATTATCAGAGGAAGACAGAGCCATTCTGGTATGTATTCAAGCTGAGAGACTCTTGTCTTATCACCATCACTGATGATCATGGCTCCATTTTCTACTGAAAAACAGCAGCAACAGTGCAATAGAACTACAGAACAATAGGAGGGGAAGTGGAGCAAAGTTTAATTATAATTAATTAATTTTGGGTAGATAGAGAAATCATAGGAGTGGAGGAAGGGGGAATTTCTGCATCGTGCTGTGAGCCCCTGACTGCTGTAATGCAGACACTGGGCAGTTAACCTTTTCATTGCCTATAATCTAATTTTGTTGTCTTTTTTTTGCAATAAACATCTGTGGCTGTCCACGGAATGTCTTATATTGTTAGACAGTAAGTCCTGTTAGGGAAACATTTTGTCTTAAGGGTTTTTTTTTTTGGACAATATTGTTTCTTTTTTTAAATACATACAAATGGCTGCTGTAGCAGCAAACACAATGATGCAGCCTGTGGTAGTTAAGGGTTTTTTTTGTTGACCAATACATAAAAAGTACTGTAGTAATGGCAAAAACACTTACACAGCCTATGGTAGTCTGCAAAATATTGACCCAGTGGACGGTGAAAGCCATGCATTGTCCATGTCCATAATTGCTCCTCCACATGTTAATGGTGGTGTGCACCTTCCCCAGACTGACATATCAAGGGAAAGGCCCATGTTCTCACATGGCAATATAGAGCAGGGACAATTTCCTATAGAAATGACGGCGGCTAAGTATCTTCCATCGAGGTTGAGAGTGGTGAAATGCAGTGGAATCCTCTAGGCAGTACAGCAGCAACTGCACCGCCAGCAACTTGACCAGGTGCAAGTTAAGTTGAACAACTGCTGGATGACTGGACAGATATTGTTGTCTCCTGGCCAAACATTCACCTAAAAGATGACTGGCATTGGAAGAGGAGGAGTAGTAGGAGAAAGAGATGGTGATGATGATGACAACAACGGTCATCAGCTTAGATGTAGTTGTGGCTTGCCTGCAAGGAAGATCACGGGGAGAAGGCGTAAGAAGGATTTTCTCACTTTCCCCTTCCAGTGTCAAGTCTATTTTGCCAAGTAAGAAAGTGATGCCTTTTCATGTGAATATGTAGAGATGTCATTCCTACAATTGTTGTTGCATGACCACAGCAAAGTTTCTGCTCACAGATCTTGTACATCATCATGGATTTATAGTTTGGCAGTACAAGAAATAATTCCCATCCAGGAGACGACTGCATGTACTTGCTGCTGCCAACACCAGCAGCAGTGGAAACATCTCTGCACTGCCACCTGCAGTGCCAGCACACCATGAGCTTCTCCTGGGTCTTCCCTGGACAGGTGTTTTGGATGTTGGAGTTGTGCACTGACTGGAATCATTACTATTACCACTGCCTCCGCCCTCTTCATCTGATGTCAACTTGTCTCCCTAAACCAGCTGCCAGGTCCTGTCCGCAAAAGAATAATTTTCACCAATGTCATCATCTTGCCTGCTTTTTCTGACTCATCATGGCAATGGGGCAACCTGCACAACCACTTAATTTCCACCTCCATATTTACCCCTAGTGCCCCTACCAGAATGACTAACAGTACCACATCTCCTACCACTACTACTGTCCTCCACCATCAACTTGCATGTTGTTCTCTTCCACCTCTACCTCCTCTGCTTGTAAAAAAGGCTGACTGTTCTCATCTAACTCATCAAAAAGAGGAGGAAGACTGTTCTGGCTAGGGGAAATAGGTTTCTCAGCAAATACCACATTACTATAGTGGTAGTGGAGCTAGTCATTTGTAAAGTGTCAGGTATTACTAAGTAGATGTTAGAGATGGGCAAACCTTTCAAGATTTGTTTCATGTTTGGGTGACTCAAGTCCCAGATTTGTTTCAGTTTGAACATGTTTGGTATGAAAGACAGCTTAAATTGGCTTAAAACATAGTGTATGAGACTGTCAGAACTCCTAGGACTCTATAGCTATCAAACATGATGTATGACACTGTCAGGACTAGTAGGAATATATTTATCTATAAAACATAGTGTATGACACTGTCAGGGCTCCTAGGACTATATATCTATAATACATAGTGTATGACACTGTCAGGACTTCTAGGACTATATATCTACAATACATAGTGTATGACACTGTCAGGGCTCCTAGGAATATATATCTACAATACATAGTGTATGACACTGTCAGGACTCCTAGGACTATATATCTATAATACATAGTGTATGACACTGTCAGGACTCCTAGGACTATATATCTATAATACATCGTGTATGACACTGTCAGGGCTCCTAGGACTATATATCTATAATACATAGTGTATGACACTGTCAGGAGTCCTAGGACTATATATCTATAATACATAGTGTATGACACTGTCAGGACTCCTAGGACTATATATCTATAATACATCGTGTATGACACTGTCAGGGCTCCTAGGACTATATATCTATAATACATAGTGTATGACACTGTCAGGGCTCCTAGGACTATATATCTATAATACATAGTGTATGACACTGTCAGGGCTCCTAGGACTATATATCTATAAAACATAGTGTATAACACTGTCAGGACTCCTAGGACTATATATCTATAATACATAGTGTATGACACTGTCAGGACTCCTAGGACTATATATCTATAATACATAGTGTATGACACTGTCAGGGCTCCTAGGACTATATTTCTATAATACATAGTGTATGACACTGTCAGGACTCCTAAGACTATATATCTATAATACATAGTGTATGATACAGTCAGGGCTCCTAGGACTATATTTCTATAATACATAGTGTATGACACTGTCAGGGCTCCTAGGACTATATATCTATAATACATAGTGTATGACACTGTCAGGACTCCTAGGACTATATATCAATAATACATAGTGTATGACAATGTCAGGACTCCTAGGAATATATATCTATAATACATAGTGTATGACACTGTCAGGGCTCCTAGGACTATATTTCTATAATACATAGTGTATGACACTGTCAGGGCTTCTAGGACTATATATCTATAATACATAGTGTATGACACTGTCAGGACTCCTAGGACTATATATCTATAATATCAAGTGTATGACACTGTCAGGACTCCTAGGATTATATATCTATAATACATAGTGTATGACACTGTCAGGACTCCTAGGACTATATATCTATAAAACATAGTGTATGACACTGTCAGGGCTTCTAAGACTATATATCTATAATACATAGTGTATGACACTGTCAGGGCTCCTAGGACTATATTTCTATAATACATAGTGTATGACACTGTCAGGGCTCCTAGGACTATATTTCTATAATACATAGTGTATGACACTGTCAGGACTCCTAAGACTATATATCTATAATACATAGTGTATGATACATTCAGGGCTCCTAGGACTATATTTCTATAATACATAGTGTATGACACTGTCAGGGCTCCTATGACTATATATCTATAATACATAGTGTATGACACTGTTGGGACTCCTAGGACTATATATCAATAATACATAGTGTATGACAATGTCAGGACTCCTAGGACTATATATTTATAATACATAGTGTATGACACTGTCAGGGCTCCTAGGACTATATTTCTATAATACATAGTGTATGACACTGTCAGGACTCCTAGGACTATATATCAATAATACATAGTGTATGACAATGTCAGGACTCCTAGGACTATTTATCTGTAATACATAGTGTATGACACTGTCAGGGCTCCTAGGACTATATATCTATAATACATAGTGTATGACACTGTCAGGACTCCTAGGACTATATATCTACAATACATAGTGTATGACACTGTCAGAACTCCTAGGACTATATATCTATAATACATAGTGTATGACACTGTCAGGGCTCCTAGGACTATATATCTATAATACATAGTGTATGACACTGTCAGGAGTCCTAGGACTATATATCTATAATACATAGTGTATGACACTGTCAGGGCTCCTAGGACTATATATCTATAATACATAGTGTATGACACTGTCAGGGCTCCTAGTACTATATATCTATAAAACATAGTGTATGACACTGTCAGGACTCCTAGGACTATATATCTATAATACATAGTGTATGACACTGTCAGGACTCCTAGGACTATAACTATAAAACTTAGGGGCACGTCAGGATTCCTAGGACTATATTTCTATAATACATAGTGTATGACACTGTCAGGGCTCCTAGGACTATATTTCTATAATACATAGTGTATGACACTGTCAGGGGACTCCTAGGGGGAGACTATATATCTATAATACATAGTGTATGATACATTCAGGGCTCCTAGGACTATATTTCTATAATACATAGTGTATGACACTGTCAGGGCTCCTATGACTATATATCTATAATACATAGTGTATGACACTGTTGGGACTCCTAGGACTATATATCAATAATACATAGTGTATGACAATGTCAGGACTCCTAGGACTATATATCTATAATACATAGTGTATGACACTGTCAGGGCTCCTAGGACTATATTTCTATAATACATAGTGTATGACACTGTCAGGACTCCTAGGACTATATATCAATAATACATAGTGTATGACAATGTCAGGACTCCTAGGACTATTTATCTGTAATAC
This sequence comes from Leptodactylus fallax, assembly GCA_947044405.1. Taxonomy (NCBI): domain Eukaryota; kingdom Metazoa; phylum Chordata; class Amphibia; order Anura; family Leptodactylidae; genus Leptodactylus; species Leptodactylus fallax. The sequence continues at coordinate 96,587 of CAMRHE010001049.1, read as the reverse complement.
ATAGTGTATGACACTGTCAGGACTCCTAGGACTATATATCAATAATACATAGTGTATGACAATGTCAGGACTCCTAGGACTATATATCTATAATACCAAGTGTATGACACTGTCAGGACTCCTAGGATTATATATCTATAATACATAGTGTATGACACTGTCAGGGCTCCTAGGACTATATATCTAAAATACATAGTGTAAAACAGTCTTAGTGCTCCTAGGATCCTTTCTATCCAATTTGTAGCCCTCTAAGACAAACACAGCTGAAGTGATGTACTAGTGACAGTGACATGTATGTCTATGGAAAAACAGATAGTAAGCAGAGGATACAAACTCTTAGTTTAGCCCTACACTGCACTGACACTGGCTTTTACACATTTTAATATTTAAAATGCTCCAAAAATAACCCTTCTCTGTGGAATGGTGCTTGCCCGTGGGTTTTTAGACACACAAGGTAGGTATATTGAAAAAGGCTATTTTTTCCGTTATGTTTTATTATGTCCACAGTGTAGTAACTATAGAATTTGAAGACAAATTTGTGACACGCTGTCATTGTGCCTGCCACTTAAAAAGTGAAGTGATCAAGAATTGACTTCATAAAAAAGCCACCACAATTGTCCATTTATAGGAACAAATGCAGCACCAATAAGTGACAATTACAATACTTGAAGAAAGATTTGTGACACAATATCAGGGTGCCTGTCCTGCCAGCTGAAAAAGCTAGGAGTATACTCCTAAATGGAACAGATTCAATGACCCTGAGAGCAACACTTGGGAGCCATAAAATAGTCTGGATTATTCTGCTGGTTATCCCTGCATGGGAGCAAAGACCACATCAACATCATGTTGGCAGTGAGTGACAGTTTACAGAATTAAAAGAAAAAAATGGGGATACTCTTAGTGTGTCTGGCCTCTCAGCTGAAAAAGCTGGACTAGCTTCAGAATGTGATCATGAGGTAGAAGTTTTTCTTCTTTTCCCTCTAACACTTCTCCTTTCCATTGTGTTTGTGGTTTGCTGCATTCACTATACACTGCAGCTCAGGGTGGGTTCACACTTGCGCCGGAGTCCGTCACAGTGTGGATTCACAGCGCAGAGGGTGTAAGCGCACACCCGCGCATTGCTTTAAAAACCCATTCAAATGAATGCTAACCTTTCGCTATCCAGTCCCTATACAGTTTCCTGAGATTTTCAGTCGGATTCGTGGCAGACGGACTCCAGCGCAAGTGTGAACCCACCCTAAAACTGTTGTTCCAGTATATTCCATAGTGCTACTCAGAACAGGCCGTTTTTTTTTTATACTTCCTCTGGGCCTCCAAAGTGTGATAATTTCACTTCTGGTTTGCAGGTGATGAACCTGAAACTTTTGGAATATTCTGGTCAAACACGTCTCATTCTTAATCGGTTTGCCTAGATCTAGTCCCACCTGATGTTCAAACTCTACCTGCACCCCCAAGCTGATGTCAGTACTAGAAAACACCTGACTTTTCTGCGTTTCTAGATTGTGGCCACTATGTATTGCCGATATTTGCTGCTCCCTATATTGTGAGTACGGAGAGACCTAGTTCCTACATGTGTGCCTGCACGCCCATGGCTAATTTTCTTCTTGCATATGTTACACCTTGCCATCGATTTGTTTGGTAATGTACAAAAAAAATTTGCATACAAGTGATGACCACACATAACTGCTGCCACCAAAACCAGAAACAAGTCTTCCAGTGCCACCTCCACCCGAGCTAAGCTTAGATTGACCCCAGACAAGTATTTTGGATGTTGGTGTGCAGATTGGGTGGAATTCTTATTATTGCAGCTTCCAACACCCTCTGCCTCTGATATAACCCTGACCACATTTCCTCTAGTACTTCTACAAGCACTTTCACCAGTATCACACCCCCTGTCGCTACTACCTCCCCCAACATTCAGGTTTTCCACCTACACCACCTCTACATCTAAAAAACAATGTCAGTTTGCATCCAACTCATCAGGAATAGAAAGAAAAGGAAGTCCTTTATTATGAGGAATATCTCTCTCCACAGATACCAAATGACTAGTAGAAAATGGGATCTGTGTCAGTGAAGAAGACATGGTTGACAGTAAAGAAAGACAGAATGGCAAATTACATGTTACAACAGAATAGGAGAAGAGAGGAGGAGCACACAGATTCCTAACTCAACATTGGTATTTCACTGCTTTCAAAAAGTCTTTATTCTCAGGAAGTATGACAACACTGCCGCTACTGCCAGGGGTGCCAAGACCAGAAATAGTATTGCCGATGCCACCCACATTCTTATTATTAGTACTTGTATGAGTGTTTTCTCCTACTTTTGTTTTCTCCTACTTTTGTTTCCCCTCTGCCCAGTCATTTTTCTACACACTGCTTAATTATAATAGTGATTGGCAATCGTTCTGGCACAGTTTGTGTCTCTTATTTTTGTTTTGTTTTTATACTAAAACTATTTCAAGAAAATAGCAAAGCACTACAGGAAATAAAGAGTGGCCTGGTCAGTGAGATGTGACTAAAACTGTGTCATTCTGCCTGTTTTTGTTTTTTTGTGTTTTTTACAAACCCCTTGATTTTCTCAGGTTACTAGGCTCCATCACACTGTTTATTGGAGCAACAAAAAGAAAAACCCTTAAGAAATGGAATTTTCTTTAGATTAGTGCAGACAGAATCAGTGTTTTGGTGTTAGAACACTGTATGTACAATTGGTGTAATCATTGATTGTAATGTCAATCTGTATTCCCTTAGTCCAGACAGCAGCACAATATGGGGGTATCTCTGCCCCTGTGTGTTGTTTAGGACAGGTGGAACCTTTAATTAGCACCAAAAAGGTGCCTCCTACTAGCCCTATAAGAGGGCACAAGAGACCTCCCTCCACTGTGTAAATTATAAAGTAACAGGAAACAAGCTTCTAGGGAGGGAAGCCTTGTGCTGCTGTCTGGACTAAGGGAATACAGATTGACATTACAATCAACGATTCCCCTTACGTCCGACAGCAGCACAATATGGGGAGATAGCAAGTAATTCCCCTAGGGAGGGTTTCCTCGCCTTACAACATCAAGGACTGACTGACCAAAGGCAGTTGTCTGGAAACTGTGGATGTCCAATGATAATGTTTAACAAAAGGTCAACTGAGATGACTATGATGCAGCTGCACAAATCTGGTCCAATGGTAAGGACCGATACTCAGCCATAGAAGTCGACAACCCAGGTCGAGTGGCCGTAGAAAGACTGGAGGGAATAACTCCTGAATAAGAAAGGAAGACTTAATTGTCTCCTTGATCCATGTGGATAGAGTAGGCTTGGAAGCCTTGAGGCCTCTGTTTTTACCCTGCATGTTGATTAGTAGGTTTTCGGCCTTCCTAAACGGTTGAGTGCGGGATAGGTAAATCCGCAGACACCTTACCACATCTAAGGTGTTGAGCTTTCCTTCCTCCTCAGAGGTTGGAGAGGGGAAAAACACAGGTAACGAAATTAGCTGATTGCTATTATAGTATGAGGGGACCTTAGGGATAAACCCAGGCAAACCTAAGGTGCACCCTATCTGCAAAAACAAAATGTACGGTTCTCTAGAAGAGAGGGCCTGGAGTACCCCTACTCTTTGGCAGATATAATAGCCAACAAAAAAGTGGTTTGTAGGCTAAATATTTTATCCCCGTAGTCTCCAAGGGTCCAAATGGAGGACCGCACAGGCCTGTAATGACTACCGCAAGGTCCCACTGGGGATGATACTGAGGGCTTTAGCCTCATTGCCCCTTTAAGGAACCTTGCAACCAGAGGATCCTGAGACAGACGTCTGTTCAAATGAGCGGAGAGGGCCGCAATCTGCACTTTCAAAGTGGCAGGGGCAAGGCCCTTATCCAAACCGTCCTGAAGAAAATATCAGCCGTTGAAGGTTCTAGATTATTAATACCCTTCTTGGAGCACCACTCCATGAAAATCTTGGCTGTCCTCTGGTAGTTCTTATTGGTAGATTCTGCTCTTGCAGAATAAAGGGTCTTCAGGACGGCCTCTGACAGTCCTCTATCCTGCTGTAGGGACTGCTCAACCTCCAGGCTGTCAGGTTGAATCTCCAGAGATCCTGGCACTTCAGAGATCCTTGGGAAACCAGGTTCTGGATGGGGGGGAAGCCTCCAATATATCCCTTGACTCATCTCCATGAGTTGGGAAAAACCAAGCTCTTTTTGGCCAGAATGGAATGATGGCTATCACAGAGACTTGGTCCTGTCTGATTTTCATCAATACCTTCGGTATTATTGGAATTGGAGGGAAGATGTATGCCAGCCTGGACCTCCAAGGGATGGACAGGGCATCCACTGCCAAGGGATTGTCCTCCTGGTAAAGGGAACAGAACTTCTCCACCTTGGCGTTGAGTTGGGTTGCCATGAGGTCTATTTCTGGAAGACCCCTGTTCAGGGTAATCTGATGAAAGACTTCTGGATTGAGTGACCATTCTCCTGATACGGCATAACCCCGACTGAACCGATCCGCTACTATGTTCAGGGAGCCCTTGATGTGAACTGCGGATAAATGGGTTAGATTTTTCTCTGCCCATGTAAATATCAGATCTGCCTCCCTAAGGAGGGTTGGTGATCTGGTGCCTCCCTGTCTGTTCACGTACAGCACTGTGGTCATGTTGTCTGACTGGATTTTGACTGCTCTTCCCTGGGAAGAGGCAAGCAATAGAGTAAGGCACGATATACGGCTCTGAGCTCCTTCCAGTTGGACGAGGTCCTTTTTTCAGGAGCGCTCCAGACTCCCTTTATGGAGTTTTCGTCCAATGGGCTCCCCATCCCGAGAGGGATGCATCTGTAGTCAACAGGGTCCAAGAAGGTTGGACCGTGGACCTTCCGTCTTTCAGGTGCAACCACCACTTGAGGGAAAAAGACGGGTCCTGGGGGAGAGTCGAATCTTCTTGCTGAATGTAAGAAGGGAGCGATCCCAAGCCTCTAGTAACTCCTTCTGGAGGGGACGGAAGTGCCACAAGGCCCATGGGACTGCCTCCACTGCGGAAGACATCAAGCCCAGGATCTTCATCAATGTTCTGATGGAGGCTATCGGCTTTTTGAAGAGGTGCCGGACTGCCGCAACCAGCTTCTCCTTCCTTGCTGGTGTCAAGGAGATTTGCAGGCGGACTCAATCTAGGAAGTAGTTTTCTCAGAGGAACTTCCTTCGAGTTGAAGGGATCGTTTTTGACTTCTCCCAGTTTATAAGCCATCACAGACTCTGAAAGCTGTCTGTAGGTATTGGAGCAGAACAGACTCTGACTGGGCCTTTATCAACCAGTCGTCTAGATAAGGCACCAAGAATATCCCCTGAAGCCTGAGGGCGGCCGTTATGGGGGCCACTACCTTTGTAAAGGTGTGGGAAGCAGAGGAGATCCCGAAGGGTAGTGCTGTGAATTGAAAGTGCTTCCTGTGGCCGGAAACTCCTACGGCAATCCTTAGAAAAAAACCTTCTGTGTGGAGGTAAATAGAAATATGCAAATAGGCGTCTTTTATATCCAAAGTCACAAAAAACATCGCCTTAGAGGAGAAAGGTGGTGACAGACTTTATGGTTTTCCTATGGAAGCGCTTCTTTTTGATGAAGCGGTTGAGGTACCTTAAGTCTATTATCATTCTCCACTTGTCTGCCGGTTTTGGCATCAGGAAGACGGGAGAATAGACACTGGATCCTTCTTCTAGAGAAGGGACTTCCACCAGGGCTCCCTTGTGAATGTACTCTCGGATGAAGCATTCCAGGGAGGCTGCGAGTTAACACAAACCGATCCTGAGGAGGACGGAGGAACTTCATTGCATAACCTCTTTGGATTACCTACCGGACCCATGGGTCTCGAATTTTTTCCTGCCCGCAGTTGAGAAAGTGGGAGACACGACCTCCGACAGGAATCTCGGCCACAGGAAAACTGCTTCTGATGTCAAAAGCTAGGCTTGACTTTTTTATCATCAGACTTCGGAATCTCCGGCCGGCGCCTCTAGAGGAATAACTAGAGCCTCTCTGGACTGCCTTCCACGACGAGGCGGATAGCCTCTACCACAGCCAGAGCCAGACCTACCTCTGAAGGCCTGGGGTAAAGGTTTACCCTTCTTGTCGGCCAAGCCCTCTAGGATCTTGTCTAGGGCACAGCCAAAGACTCTACCCGGCTCAAAGGGTAATGCGCACAAATTATACTTTGAGGGGAACACAGCTCTCCAAGGTTTTAACCATAGAGGTCTTCCTGCTGCAGTGTTCTTGGTAAGTGCCAGGGATTTGGCCGCCAGCCTTAATTGATGGTGGGAGGCTTCCATTAAATATTCAGCTGCCAGGGAAACTGAGCCTAGAAACCCTAGCAGCTCGTCTCTGGAGACTCCAGAGTCGGTCACTTTTGAGGTGGACCAGGTCAGTACATAATTTGGCTGACACTTCACAGGACGCAACCGCACAGCGGTCTTTGGCGAGGCAGCTGAATAAGCCTTCTTGAAGGTATTGTCGAAGCGCCTGCCATGGCGTCGTGCAGATTTGCTCCATCATCTGATGGTACCTTAGTGCGGCAGGACAGTTTAGCCACCGCCATATCCACCTTGGGAGGAGGACACCATTGATCCCATTGAGCAACTGGGAATAAAGCGCTGAACCTCCTAGGAACCACAAGAGGTTTTTCAGGACTTCTCCACTCTGAGGACATTAATTTTTGTAATGTCTGGTCCACTTGGAAGACCCTAGGCCCTCTATAGGTGGACGCGGAGGCTTCCCCATCAACATCACGATCCTTAGACCGGATGGACTTCAGCAGCCGGCTTAATTTTTCGAGTGGAAGCACGGCCTGCTGGGATCTTCAGTGGAATCGTCAGATGAGAGTGTCTCGTCCACTATCTGATAATCTTCATCAGAGATCCGTAAGGAGGATTGTGTCTCAATCTGCGGTCTCTTGGCAATCTGGGCGATGGAAGAACGAATCTCCTTTAAGAGATTCCTCATAAAGTCCTTTACCCAAGTAACAACTTCTTATAGAAGGTACTTCCTGCAGGGTCCGCGACACTGGTGACAGCGGGTAAAATCATAGCCGTCAGGTAAAGGGGTATTGCAATCCAAACACGTTAGGTGTTTCAAGTTTAGAGGAATTTTTCCTCCTAAGCGCATCACCATTACGTGCTGCAGAAGATGACATCTGAAACATCAAACAGCCACGTGACACTGAAACAGGGAAGATCGCCAAGCATCGCATAAAAACCCAAGGGGTACCTGTTTTTTTTTTTTAATCGGTCACTTGAAGAGAGAAAAAAACCGTCAGAGAAAAAAACCAGCTACCGCAACCCGCAGCAGAGGAGCTAGAAACCACTCACTCAACAAATAAAGGACTGCATTCAGACCTTTTAAATGTAATCCAGCAGCGAGGGGAGGAAGCCAACAAAGAAACATTTATACAGCACCAAAACAAGTCAAACGCCATACTGGAACATAGAGGAGCATAAGCCTAAGCCAGAGGCTCAAAATACAAGCAGCAAAAATCAATTCTATATTTTGCCTTTAAATTTTAAATTTCCAAACTTACCGCACTTTTTCCGAGAAAACCGGAAGTAGGGCGCGGTGGTGCGCAAAGGCTTCCTTCCCCTGGGAACACGGAACCGGAGAAAAGTTCCGGCCGAGGAGGTTCCCCGCTTACTTCCGGGATCGCGCTGCCTGCAGATGGATGCCGGATAACGCTGCGCTGCGGTGCGAAGGCCCGAAGGACCGGAGGTTTTTTCTTTGGGACCGAGGTACCCCAAGAAGGTAAGCCAGGAGTAACTAAAACCCCTAGCAACGGGAGATCACAAGAGACCTCCGTCCACCTGTTCCACACAGGACAGAAAAAAACACAGTGGAGGGAGGTCTCTTGTGCCCTCTTATAGGGCTAGTAGGAGGCACCTTTTTGGTGCTAATTAAAGGTTCCACCTGTCCTAAACAACACACAGGGGCAGAGATACCCCATATTGTGCTGCTGTCGGACGTAAGGGGAATAAGCATTGAATACGTCACCAGTTTTCTAAGTATATATATTTGTAAAGGTGCTAGTGACATGAAATTCTCCCCAGATGTTGGTAAAAGCCCATCCAATCCACACAGGCGAAGAAATCAAACCAGAGATGTCCATAAATTATGCGTAATAATAAGGTCATGTGATTGGCTCAGTCATTCTAGAGCATTATTTTCTTTCTCCTTGGCTGTGTGTTTGGGATCATTGTCTTGCTGAAATCTATGCCCTCATTTCATCTTCATCATCCTAGTAGTTGCAGCAGATTTTATCCAGAATGTCTCGGCACATTTGTCCATTCATCCTTCCTTCAATTCTATGAAGTTTGCCAGTGCCATCTGCAGAAGAACAGCCCCACACCATGATGTTCCCACCTCCAAACTTCACTGTTGGTCTGGTGTTTTGGGGTGATAGGCAGAGCCTTTTTGGCCTTCAAACATGGTGTGTATTATGGCATCCAAAGAATCTCATCTCATCTGACCAGACTATATTCTCCCAGTATTTCACAGGCTTGTCTTAAACCTGCTTTTTGTTCATTAATGTAACCTTGCTTGGTGAGCGTGCCTACAGGCCATGGAGGGTGAGGCCATTACTTATTGTAACTGTTGGTTCCAGGTCTTTCTGTCGCTTTCCACAGATGCTCTTTGACTCTTGGACAACTCTTCTGATAATTGTTTACACTCCTCTGTGTGATACCTTGCAGAGAACTCCTGGTTGTGGCCGGTTTATGGTGAAATGATGTTCTTTCCAGTTCCAGATTATGGCCACAACACTGCTCACTGGAACCTTTAGTAGTTTAGAGATTCTTCTGTAACCAAGACCATCAGTATAAGGTTGTGAAGATCTTGAGACAGCTCACTGGATTTACCCATCATGAGATGTCTCTTGTGGGGCCCCTTAGTAATGAGACACCTTTTTATAGGCCATCAGGTTAACCCGCTGATATTACATGTCACTCAGTGTCAGGATTGCTTTCTAATTCCTGATAGATTTCGGCTGCTCTCAAGACTTTCCAGGGCTTTTTGCTCCTCTTTTTTATTCTTCATGTGGTCAATACTTTTTCCCGGTGTTATATCTCATTGTTACACATCATTTACGGACATTTATGATTTGACTTCTTCGCCTGTGTGGATTGGTTGTTACCGACATCTGGTGAAAATTTCATGTCAATAGCAGCTTTAGAAATAGATTTACTTAGAAAATTGGTGACGTGTTCAATACTTATTATACCCACTGTATTTAATGAAAAAAATTAAACTCTTGATCAAAAAAATCCTTAAGAAAAGTACAGTATACTGCCATCTTTATTGACCCCCCCTTCACTGTCCCCTACACAATATATTGCCTCTTTACTGCCTCTCATACAGTATTCTGCCCCTTTTATTGGCCAACACATAGTAATTGCCTCTTTACTGGCCCCCACACACTATACTACCCCTTTATTGCCCCCATACAGTATATTACCTCCTTTACTGACCCACAAACTACATTATGCCTCCCTTTCTGGCCCCCACACAGTGCCCCTTTAGGCCGCTACCTACTATATTATTCGAGCAGTTAATGGCCACTATTCATATTGCTGCATATTATGTCCTGACACTGAACAACGCCAGGACACAACATATGAAGTTTATTCAGTGCCAGGCACGGACAAATGAATATTGTAAATATCCAGATGGTAACAGACTATATTACAAACAAAGGTTAAAATGTAGTGGTGGGACAGGCCCTCTTCCCCCGGCCCCATAACATCTGCTACAGCTGCTACAACCATAGTTTTGCCACTGGTCATACAAGTCTGGCCCACTACACTTGGGAATCCTGGAAAGGCAGAATTGGGGGAGTCTATATGGCCCAACCTTTGTGCAGCGGTCAGTTGGCATGCAGACAGTTCAAGAGGACCCAACCTGGTGGCCCGGATGACAGACTGAGCAGAGACTGAACACTGTAGTCTAGAGAGACCCAGCAGCGCACCCTACGCCGGTGCAGGGGATATCAGTACAACGGTCTTCATATATCTCCCCAATATCATTATCCTTCTTCCTCCATTCACATGTCCAAGTTGTGGATCTTTTTGAAACACCAGAAAACTACTTGAAACTCGCTTGTAATTTCTGTGTCCATTACTTGCACGTTATAGCCTGATGGGTGACTACATGGAATGGAAAGAGAAGACCAGTCTGGAAGGTTACCGGACTAGTGGATTGGATTACTGGACTAGTGGATTAGATTACCGGACTAGTGGATTGGATTACTGGACGAGTGGATTGGATTACTGGACTAGTGGATTGGTTTAGTAATTTTGGAGTTAATACCTCTCAGCTCTGAAGTTCTCTCCACAGGGGCTGCTCTACAATGTCTACAGATTTCCTCATCATTTATGGTCCCCAGATTTTTGCCTTATTGTCTTTGGAGTCTGTAAAGATTGTGTTATTGTCTTCATGACGAATCCTTTTGAGACGTCTCTCAGATCCTCGTCTAGTTATTAATTCTTGTTTTCGGAGAAGGCGACTTATCTGCACAGAGCACAGGTGAGTCTATCAATGCTGGAGACAGAAGGTGGAAAAAGTGGGGTCACCATGTTAGTACAGGTCACCATGATACACGGGAGTCTCCTCACCTAATCCATAGTCACATTCCAGCACATCAGGAGGGTTTGTCACATAGTTGGGTTTACAGTGTTCACCCTCATGGCTGACAGTGTTCTTCAGTATAGGATGGGTATATATATTTAATATTGTATAATGGAGGGTGACGGTACCTATAGTCAGACGTGTTCCCTGTCTGTATCCTCATAGACCATAACAAACCCCTCACTGTAATACACTGTAACAAGCCCTTCATCTATATGAGCAGGACTAGATTATAATAGAAGCCTTGTTTTTTGGTTTTGCTTTCATGGTATGCACAGTACAATATAAATGACATGGTGACTTTATTCTACTGGTCGGTACGATTACTGACATGATATGTAATATGGATATAATGTCACATTACTAGTTTCTGCTCATGTAGCTGTATGAAGGATCTTTTGTGGCTTGTGGTGTTGTTTTTACTTTTCAATAATTTTCATTGAAATTTGAGTGACAAAAAAAGAAAAGAAAATTCTCACCAAGAATTTACCAAGTGACAATGAATAAAGTCCAGAACATCATCAGTCACGGCCAATGTAACATGGACAAATCACAAAGGGCAAAATTGGGATTGGGAAGTTCTATCACAGTAAGATAATACGGAGAGCTGCACAATCTGTCTAACCTAAGCGCTGCTCTGCATTGTCCATATGGCCACAGGCTTAACAGAATAAGCAACTTGTATAGGCACAGAGTAGCTCAGGAAGGGACATCATATGGTGGGGGTTACCCTGCCCAACCATGATATCTCATGTGTAACATAAGAGTGGAGATCTGGTCCTAGATCATGAAGGCTGCGGAGAACATTGATGTCAGAGAGACAAAAGGGAAGTGATCTTATTCCCCAAGTAATCTCCATATAGCGCCAAACAAACAAGAATTTGTCTTTCATATCCAATATTTTGTGTGATGGTAAATTTATTGATCTGGGTTGTATTTTGATTAATCTTATAAAAGAAAAATATTCCATAATGTCTGATCATCTCCATTGTGTAGGAGAGAGATGTATCTGGATTTGTCAATATGATGTCTTATGTGTCCAGAGATATTAGATGAGACCCCCCCAGCGTCACCCCCTCAATTGCCTCATGATGCCTAAGGGCTTGTACCAATGGCTTTATGGCTACAATGAATAATAAGGATGACAATGGGCAGCCGTTTTTTTATCAAACATATCGGACAAGACTGTATTGGTGTACACCATTGCCGAAGAGGATGAGTAGAGCCCTGAGATGACCTCTAATATATTACCTCTAAACCACATTTTGTCTAATACCAAGAAGGCAAAGGACCAATTAATACGGTCAAATGTCTTCTCGGCATCCAAGACAACCGCTAACAATGGAGTACATATAATTTCCAACATAGAGGGAATGTATAGGTTCTCTTGTGTTGTCTGGGGTCTGACAGCCTTTAACAAAGCCGACTTGATCTGTGTTTAGCAAAGTCTGTAGACCGGAGGCCGATATTATTACCAGCAATTTAGAGTATATTTTAATATCCGAGTTCAGCAATAATGCAAGCTGAAAATTTTGTGGGGAATCTGGTTGTTTACTGGACTTTGGCAAGGTTATGGTTAAAGCAGATGGACTCTCCAGGGAGAGGAGATCCCGGCAGTGTCTTATTGCAGAGATCTATTAGAGAGATAGAATATTGCATTGTAATATTGCTGATATTGCAGGATCTTCTCCTCCACCTGTAGAGTGTCAGCAGCGCGGTCAGAGCACTTAATAAGTTCAGTCGTGAAGGGTTTGGTCTAGTCCTATATGTCTATATAGAAGGGATAAATCTGAAGGTTATAAAGCTATTTGGAATATTCTATAGAACACTTAGATATGTCTCTGGGATCTACCAGCGGAGCTGCCATAGTTGGCTATAGCAAGTTTGGGATTTTTGTCTTAGTGTGCCACATTTTCAGTTTTTGGGCTAATAATTTACCTACCTTATTGCTTTGTAAGAAGTGTTTAGCTTCAGGCTGAGACCCCACATTGCGGAAACGCAGCTTTTTTGTTGCAGATTTTGTTACGGTTTTTGGAGGCAAATCCAAGAATGGCTACAAAAGGAATGGGAAATATATAGGATTTGCAATATATTTGCAAATAAATTCTTAAAAAATCAGACAATGTTATTTTCTGGATTAGTTTTCTCATTTTGTCTCTCATAGTTGAGGTCTACCTATGATGACAATTACAGGCCGGCCTCATCTTTTTAAGTGGGAGAACTTGCACAATTGGTGGCTGACTAAATACTTTTTTTTCCCCACTGTATATGTCTATCAAGCAGGAAAATAAACTGTGAGTAACTGAGCTCACTGGGTCTTGAACCTTTGACTTCCCGGCCATGTTCTGCAACCTTAACCATAATGCCATTAAGAAGCCAGTTTGTTCTTTGCTTTGCTTAGTCTGGTCTTTTCCATTGGAGTAATTGGCTTATGGATCTCACCTGCTCTGTGGCCAATCACAGTTTTTGCTAGCCCCATATACAGTAATACCTCGTACATTCACGAGGTTAGGTTACAGAGCGGGTCGCGGATCGCGAGGAATCGCGAATGTTTGGTACAAGTGCTTAGAAGCGCTTACAATGCCGATTTCTAATGTTTAACCCCTAAATATCAATAAACTTTATCCTACAGTACTGTACAGTATACTAAAGTACTAAAGTATACTAAAGTATACTGTACAGTACTGTATATTAATACATTCATTCATTTTTCTTATACACTCACAGTAAAATGAAACTAATTACCGGGTACGTAACGAACAGGACGCTACTACCCAATAGCGAAGGTGTTTTTTTTTTATTAAATTTCACAGATCTGAGAAAAAAGAGCAAAATCTATATATGTTAGTTGCCAAAAAAATATCGCAAATCTGTGAATTCGCAAATTCGGAAACGCGAGTGTACGAGGTATTACTGTAAACCCACAGCTTTCTCCATCTTGTTCCTGATTATTCTGGCTGTCTGTTCCCTGTTTACCCTGATCCTCACCACTACTCTACTGCTCCTGTGTACCGAACTCTGAAAACGTCTGACCATGGCTGATCCACTGCTCCTGTGTACTGAACTCTGCATACGTGTGACCATGGTTTCTTCTACTTCTGAGGTACTACTCCTGCATCTTTTACTATTTAAGTACTGTACCTTTACCTCACCAATTGGACTCCAGATCTGATAACTAGCATCGTTACACTATCCTTGGGTAGTTATGATGGAAAAGTAAAAGTAAAATTTCTCTCTGGTCCATGTTGTGCTCAACAGACATCAAAAAGATCTTCCCTTTGCAGAAAGAAAGCAAGGGAAAGGTTTGTCTGCCTGTTGGGATTAGTGGCATCCATGGCCCTATCAATGAGATTATTGAAATCTCTGCAAAGGTTCCTTGTTGTATTCTGCAAGTTATATGGATCATCTTGTCCCAAAGAGATATGGATGGTATATTTGGAGTGTATATGTTAATAATAGTGTACGTCACATTGTGAAGTGAGCAGACAAGTGTTATGTGCCTGAAAGATAACAGTGAATTAATTCTGCTGATATCCCGTTGTACAATATGGGTCTCCTGAACTCTGAAGGCATCTAATCAGACAGATAAAGCTTCCTTCTACAGAAACGTTCTTCTCTGGGGACAGTTCAAGCCCCGCACACAAGAGAAGTGAATTTCATTACAAGTAAAACCAATCCATAGGCTCTTCCTTCTACAAAGCTCCACTGACTATCTTAGATAGCAAAGTTGTCACTAATAAAATACGACCATTAACTGAACAGAGAAAAACACAAATCAGACTTAAAACATGTAAAGAGAAGTAAGTCACAGTCTGGTGAGATGACATAAAGCTCCATCTTCAGAGTCTAAGACTATGCTCACACCTGCACGAGAGTGTATAATGGAGACTCCATCGCAGATTCCGCTGAAAATCAGTATAGGAAGAAGTCCTGCATGGACAACTTTTTCCTCTGCCAGTTTCAGTTTAAAAACGACGAACACCCGACAGACCGCATTATAGTTCATGGGGTCCTCCTGGCTCAGTGTGTCACCGCCATTTTAATGGTCTGCATCTCTTGTGAACCTAGAGTCAGTTTCCCATGCCTGAGATGACTTTATTTGGGATCAAAGGTACGGCGTTTGTCTCTGCAGGGTTGTGGAGGGCCGTCTTCATCTTGAGGCGTTGTTGTCTGAATATTCCAGAATAACTATAAAGCCTTGCCTTCCTCCATAGTCTTCATAACATGTAGAGTTCCCTCCATTACATAAGGATTTTTACTGGAACACTTATAGAGGATTTTATGGTGACAAAGTCCAGGCTCCAGTTCTCTCCAAGGTTGTAGCTGAGAGATCGGTACATCGCTGTATACCCTGATAGGGCTCAGGCCTAGATCTTTGCTTATGAGATAGAGTCCTAACCTTTCCTTTATATATGATGGATGTGATATTGTGCACGTCCATCTCTGGGGATATTATCATTCAAATGTTTCAGGTGACAAGCTCTATGATCCCCATCTATGATAAGATATGTCGGGGCACAGTCTGGGAGCATTTAGTAAAGTCCTGAAGATATGTTGTTAAATCCACAGGAGTTATGTTTTCTGGGATCCCCCGGAATTACATATTGTTCCAGTAAGAATGGTCCTTGATATCGGCCATCATTGTCTTTAACTGTTCAAAATCATCAGCTAAGTCATTGAAAGTAGTCTGTAAGGCTGTTGTCTGACTTTTTAGGGGACTTTTGCCTTTCTTCATGTTTCTACCCTTTTTGTTCTCAACCCCTGAGAGTAAAACAGTATAGAAAATGGATTCAAAGTAACGGTTTTAGTTGCTCGGTGTAGGAGCTCAGTGTTCCAGCTGCCATTTGGTTCAGCTGCCCCGTCCCTATGATGTGTAGTTTTTATTAGTATTATTTTGGGGGGTAAATACAACATTTATAACACTTTCTATTCTGTTGCTTGGGAGGCAGATTTTTGTTTTTGCATTTTTTGTTTTATGGTGTTCACCGTCAGGATAAATAACCCAATATTTTTTATAGTTTGGGTTATCACAGCTCAGGCGATGCTTATTGTGTGCACAATTTTTTTTTTTTAATGTTTTTGACTGCGTTAGTCACACTAGCACCCCTGCGGGTAATACAGAAGCGGCTCCTGCGCATTTACTATCCAAGTGCTCTACTGACCACACGGTATTTACCATTAATCCTTGTGCCAGTGCCATGAATGCACAGCAGTGAGTATAGTTGTGACAACCCATATTCATAGCCGGGGATTCTTTACTGTAAGAGCAGTGAGGCTATGGAACTTACAACCACAGGATATGGTGATGGTGGATTTATTGTGCAAGTTCAAAAAGGGTCTGAATGACTTTTTTAAACTGAATAGGTGAGAGATTTTAGATTTTTGGTAAATACAAGTTGATTGAGGGTTTTTTGTTTTTTTTTACCTTCCTGCGGATCAACACTGTAGGGTTATAGGTTGGATTTGATGGACCTGACTCTTCATCCGACCTCATTTACTATGTTATCATGTATTTCATCTTCAGGTTACACATAGTCTAATAGTCCAGCTGAGATCACAGCAAAAAAAATAAATGTTTGGAGTCTCCTGCAGGAGAAGATGCTGAACTCCTCCTTCTATCCCACCTACTTCCTACTGGTTGGTATTCCAGGTTTAGAACATGAACATATCTGGATCTCCATCCCTTTCTGTATCATTTATATATTTGCATTGCTTGGAAACCTCTTAGTGATGGTCGTCATCCTCGTGTCTCCGAGACTCCACCAGCCTATGTTTATATTCCTCTCCATGTTGTCATGTAATGACGGCCTCCTTTGTACAAGCTTTGCTCCCAAAATTTTGTCTGTTTTCTGGTTCAATGATAGAGCCATTAGCTTTAATGGATGTCTTCTCCAGATGTTCTTCATTCATTCCTTCTCCAGTATTGAATCAGGGTTCTTGCTTTCCATGGCTTATGACCGCTACATTGCCATATATAAGCCTCTCAGATATAGCTCCATAATAACCAGTAGGCTCATAATCAGACTAGTCATTGTGTTCCTGGTCAGGGCAGTTGTTTTGGTCGGTCCTTGTATTGTTTTGATAAAGGAGTTTCCTGGATTCAAGACCAACATCATCAGACATTCCTACTGTGAGCACATGGCTGTGGTGAAGCTCGCTGATGCTGATATCCTGGTCAATAGTATACTTGGCCTATTAGTGGCTTTCACCATTCTTGGTGTTGATTTGCTCTTAATCTTCTTATCGTACATCATGATTTTCAATGCATCTTCCGTCTTCCATCTAAAGATGCTCGTCTAAGAACATTTAACACCTGCACCCCTCATATCTGTGTATTTCTAAGTTTTTATGGCATGGCCATATTCTCTTTTTTTATCCCACCGATATGGTAAGCACATTACGCCTTTTATCCACATTATCTTCTCTGACGTCTACCTCTTGGTTCCACCTCTGCTCAATCCACTTATCTATGGGATGAAGACAAACCTGATCCGTGAGGAGATCTGGAAAATCCTACAAAAAAACTTAAGATGAATTGTAGGATGAGTTATGACTGGTACGTACAGATTGTCCTAGCACGTAATGTTGGTGCGGCTGTCAGGGGTTAATTCACACCATTCACTCATTCTTGCACTCAACCTTCAATCACACTGTAAATTCAGTCCACCCTTCACTTAGTCCATACACTTTAGATAAACACATAGGCTGTGTCAGTGTTTTTGCCATTACTACAGCACTTTGTTAAGGGGCCTTTTTTCTTGATTACCAATACATACAAACATAGATTTTTTTCAGATTACCACAGGCTGCATCATTGGTTTTGCTGTTATAGCGGCCCTTTGTATGTATTGGTTAACAAAAAAACCCTTAACACATGGAGATTTTTCAGACTACCACAGGCTGTCAGTGTTTTGTTTTTTTTTTTTGTTACAACTGCCCTTTGTATGTATTTAAGAAAAAAAAAACACTATTGTCAAAAAAACCCTTAAGAAAATATTTTTCACTAACAAGACTGACTTTGTTAGTTAATACAATATAAGACATTCTGTGGACAGTCACAGATGTGTATTGCAAAAAAAATGACAACAATATTAGATTATAGGCAATGAAAAGGTTAATTACCAGTGTCTGTATTACAGCAGTCAGAAGCTCACAGCACGATGCATAAATTCTCCCTCCCTCCACTCCTATGATTTCTCTATCTGCCCAAAGTTAATTAAATCTAGCTAAACTTTGCTCCACTTCTCCTCCTCCTCTTATTATTCTGTATTTCTTTTGCGATGTTGCTGTTGTTTTTCAGTATAAAATGGAACTATTGATTTGGATTATGCAGTGATGATGATAAGACAAGAGTCTCTCAGCTTGAACATATACCAAAATGACTCTGTCTTCCTCTGATAATATTCTATATAGTTTATATGACATCAGAACTGTAAAGTTTCCTCCTACCACTAATTATTGGCTGCCAGGTGATATCAAGTGATGCCAGAACCACAGACAACATGTGTCTCCTTTGTATTGCATGTCATGATGGCCATTGTAGACTAATAGAAAAGTATTCAGATTCATTAAAAACCAAACAATTTGGACTATTCGGCTTGTGATGAATCGGCTCGCCAATCTCTTATCCTAAGCAGAAAACTACCACCACTATTGGGTACACTGTAGGCACCTCAGCACTGCACCAGCCCAGGAGGAGAGTTGAAGAATTTTGGTCGAGTGTCTAGCAACTATTTACAAGTTCAAATATTACTACTCCTAACCTTTGGGCTTCCTCCAACAGGTTGCTGCAGACATATGGGGCAGTAACACTACAAAAAGGTTACTCATGTCTCCCCTATTGCCAGCTCTCTTGCCCAAATATCTGCCCGGGATCCCCACAGTGCTTTATTTTCTGCTGTCTTGTGACACACACAATGGTCGCTTCAATCAATCACTGGTAGGAGATGTGACACATCTCAGGATTTGCTGAATAAATAAAGAGAAACTGTCCCGGCATCAAAAAGCAAAAACCTTTTGCGGGACCTAAAGCCTGGATAAGAGAGGACCCTGGCAATTGACACAATCAGCCTGTGATGATTCCACTTAAATATGGCTATAACTCAAAGATGTATTTTGATCTCTGGGTATCGTATCTCCCTCTTGATTCTATTTAATTTAACTGTGCGTAGCTCTAATCCTAGGTGTGTGTTGTCAGTAGTGGCAACAATGTAACAATAGGGCTTTGTATCCATCCCAGAATAGCTCCATTGAGTTCCTACATAGCCTGGGTGATCAAATACACATGCATTGTTTGGCCTGGGCTGTTGATCAGACATGGTTGATAACATATAGAAGGCCCAGTGGCCCAGCTGCGCGTGTGGTTCCAGGGGTGGACGGAGGGCAAGTCCGTCACCTCACAAGAAAGCCTTGCAGACCTCATGCTTCAAGAGCAGTTCTTGACCATTTGTACCAAGGAAGTGCAAAAATACCTCCTGGACCGAGAGCCCAAGGACCTTGAAACAGCCGCAGCAATGGCGGATCGTTATGTTGCCAACCAGTTGCCGTGGAAACCTGCCAGTGACGGCTGGAGGAGGGGTAAGACATACTCTGTCCCGGGTGGTTCCTATACGTCCCCTGCCCCTCGAGCTCTGAGCTCCTCGGCGACCTCTCTCATACCCCAGGGAGAGATCAGGCGGTGCCACGCCTGTAATCAAACGGGACATTTACAACGAGACTTCCCCAACCGCCCTAGGAACCCCCCTGCTCCCCAAACTACAGCGGCCAGCCCATCTGTGTATATGGTTGAGAGGGAGGGGCCCCAGCTTAATGCTAACCGTCAACAGGTCACTGTGGGGGACAAAGTGGTGATGGGATTCCGGGACACTGGGGCAGATGTTACGCTGATACAACCGGATTTGATCCCCCCAGACAGTATTATTCCCGGGAAAACTCTGACCCTACGGGGTATTGGATTGGAACGTTTTACTGTACCCATGGCTTGTGTTCATTTAGACTGGGGTGCAGGGAAAGGAATGCGGGATGTGGGAGTGATGTCTGAGTTGCCTGCCAATGTACTGTTGGGGACAGATTTGGGGCCTATGACGTGCCAATATGCAGAGGGGGCTGATAACCCTCACTCTGAAATGTCTCCTCATACATTCTGTGAAAATGCTACTGTAATTGTAACTGTGAATGTTGTAGATGAACTTGCCATGTCCAAAGGGAAGGCTAAACCCCTTGCTGAGTTCTTTCCTACAGGCTGTGAAAATGCTAATTCTACTGTCTCTGGGATTAATGAAGGTGTAAAGGAGCTGAGTGAGGACTGGGCTGTAGACCCGCCCACATCTGCGGGGGCCTCACCCCCCCCAGTCTGTGTCCCTATGTCTGCCAGTCCTCCCTCCAGCTCAGTGTGATAGAACCAATGCTGTTAATGATATTGCAAATGTCTGCCATGAAACTGTGGATGTTGTACCAGGTGGTTCGGTGTCTCTCTGGGCTCTCCGTGACGGTCCGGATGTAGGACGGACTGCTGGTATTGCGGTGGTTACCCGCAGTCAAAGTGTCAAAGGGGTGGAAAGCATTCCAGCCTCTGCACCGGTCCCTCCGTCACTCGGACGCCTTACTGAGACCGCCTTGAGAAATTACCCCACCCTAGAGCCGGAAGGGTCCAGCAGCTATGTAACATGCACCTCTCTTTTGTCTCACTCCAGCCAAGAGTTCAGAGATGCTGTCCAAGCTGACCCTAGTCTGGAAATATTGAAGGCGCGTGCCGCTCAACCACCCTCGGAGTCTGACAAGGCCCGAGTCTACTGGGATCAAGGGAGGCTATATTGGGAAACGATACCTACCCAGGGGGAGGAAGGTCAGCTAAATGAGAAACAGTTAGTGGTACCCCAACTGTACCGGAGAGAGTTGTTGCGGATCACTCATGACATTCCATTGGCCGGTCACTTGGGGATTGCCAAGACCAAGTCTCGCCTTTAACCAAGGGTATAAAAGATGGGGTAAGAGGTCATTGAGAGAGACTACAAAGACTACAAAGAAGAGACTACTGAGGATATACTGTGATGAGCAGGCAGGCTGGAATGCTGCTGCTAGGAGCCTCCACTGGTTATCTCCACATGCTATGTGTGAGTGTTGGGCTATAGAGCCACATCAAGGATATGTGTGGTAAAGTAATTATTTCACTTTTATTCCCTTTTTATTTTAAGTACTGTATATTGTAACTAGTAACTGTTAATGCTTGCATACATCTGCAAATCTATTCTGAACTGCATATGTTAGATGTTAATACTGACCCATTTAGGGATTAATAAATATATAAAATTTAGAAAGCTTGTCTTGTATTTATCTTGTGGACCCAGCACTCACTGGCGGTGAGTGTGGTTTTTAGTAAAGAAGTCTCAGGTGTGGGCCAACGCGGTGTTGGCGCACTGAGGATCTTTCACACAGCCCATAAAGAACTTTAATACGATCAAATAAACAAGTAATAACCGCTACATTTTTTCACATTCCAACAAAACACTACATCAGGTAAGTCTCAGGATTTGACTGGCTGAGAGAAACTACCCCAGGTAGTGTAGTGCAGAGGGGAACCCGTCACTTGCCTGGATCAAAGCAGCTGAGGATAGGAGAAAGGTGAATAATCTTTGCTATTTTGACTCCTCTATATGTAGTCCAATTGAATTATTCCATATGTAAATGAGCTGTTGGGTGTAACTGGGATGTGGCCATGCCTACTGGTGCACTCATTTGCTTTAGTTGTCACAGCTCAAAGAAAACAGGTTCTCCAGTAGGCAGTCAAGAATTGTCAGTAATGACTTCTATTAGACCATATATGGGATTTGAAAGTCATTATGGTGGTCATTAAAGGTCATCAAGTATAAGTCATGTCATTGGGTTGCCCAAAATGTTGTTTTGATTAATACTTGGTGGTTTTTCTATAAAGTATAAAGGCAGCCATACTTACTAAATAACTCAAGAAGACATGATCTCCCTGGTGCTAGTCTGTAAAGACTTCTGACCCTACATTGTCGTAGTCGCACAGGTCATCCAACTGTTCTTATTATCTGCACTCAACTTCCTTTGGCCCCTACATGTGTTTACACCCTAATGTCCTAACATACTGCAGTGCTGTACAACCTCCCAAGCAACACCATGCACTGCTGACCTGTTACTACTCTTTTATTTGTTCTATGTTTATACTTTTTGTACAGAATATTCCCAAGCATCCTTCACCCCACCTCAAAGTCTCAAAGTGAAATTGTCTCAAGGCTTGTAGAACCTTACATGGATAAGTTTCAATAGACATCACCAAAAACATAGAACAGAAAAGATAACTTTATTTCTGGAATATGCAACAATAAAAAATCCATCTGGATATCGCCAGAATTACAAGGACCACAATATCTAACCATTTGACCTTTCTGTTCAGATTACAAAGATGCTCCAGGGTCCGAGAAGAAACCTTGCCTGGGTGAATATATCCATCCTTATAATGAACCAAATATGGAGCACAGACGTACTTTTCTATTCCCATTGTATCACCAGAACCCAAACTTGTGAAACTGAAGCTGAACTTTGGATACACAGCTTAGTCTTTAGTTTTATTTTGGCTAAAATGATGGTTAGACCAGTCCAAAATGTAGGCAGAGCTGAGTTAAATTTTTTTGGTTACAATTTCAAAGTTTTTTATATATTATATATTATTAACAAATCTCATATTGATTTATATTTAACAGACTGGATTTTATTGTGGATTATTTACTATTTCACTTACTAAGGTTTATCTTCAATGTCACGTAAACATTGGCCAAATACAAATTATATGAGAAGGAAAGGTGACCGACACTGGCCCAATCCAGCCCGACCCCACCAAAGGAGGCATTGAAAAAATTCCTATATTGCTTTTGCATTTATTCAGGGTTTTTTTTTTCTCTGACCATTCAAATGAAGTTTCAAATCAATTTGGACATGTGAATTCACAAAGAAGGATATTGGGGGAGATTTGAGAAGACTGGTGTAGCCAATACCAGTCTTCATATCACCATTACCTTTCACTGGTTCATGTGCCTGCACACTGAAATCTATGCCAGTTTGGAGGAAGAAAAATTGTGAATTTTTTATGCCTTGTATGCCAGAAGATTGACATCTAAGGCATAATAAAACTTCCCCATAGTCTTATGGTTACTGAGCTGCCGAGACACCGTCCTCCTAACCCGGGGCCCTCCGCTGAGTCTCTCTGGATTCCAGTGTTCAGTCTCTGCTTAGTCTACCACCATGACATGCAAGTTGCATCCTCCATTTTCACACCAACTGACCAATGCACAGGTCAATGCAAGGTTGGGCCACATATAGACAAAACGGCCCTTCCAGTATTCTCAAGCTTATTGAGCTGGCCGGATCTGTATAACCAGACATTGGAGAACCTACCACCATAGCAGCTGTAGTGGTTATCAGGCCTGTGGCATTAGTGGTCTCGCCCCCCCCCCCCCCACTGGTTTCTATTTTTCCTTTTTAATTAGTCTGTTACCTTATCGATGGCGGCCAAGTCCTAAACAGACCTTTATCTCCAGGTAGCTTCATATGAAATGCGGTCAACAGTATAGTATAAAAATTCATTTAGTTACTGGCCTCATCCCCATCTCCAAATACTTCTCTACCTGCTTCTGTAAACAGTCCAAAATGTCAATTCTTGAGGACTAGTCACATTCCCCACCTAGTTAAACATTTCAGAAACAAAAATCCTTTTGAGATAAACCTTATTTATGACTTGGAAAACCATTGTCCTGCGGTGGACGGACCCTCGCCTGCTGAAATGGACCACCTGGAGGAGACTGACCAATACTGTATCATAATTCCTATATATAACACAGGAGCTGCCCTATGACATTCAGTATGGCGGATCCCATGGTGGTTCTCTATTCTACACCCTTCCACCTCTCAAAAAACTAAATTTAACCATGATCTTACTTGCTGTCCAGCCTCCCCTGTGCCCCTCACAACAGCTACTTGAATGATGTTTACTGTATATGACTTTAAGGACGCAGAGTTTGTACTTTCCATCATTATAACCCGGCTGGTCCTACTAGCTGTTATTGATGTTAGAGGGGGCAATACACGGTATTAAGAACTGGGGTGTGTGAACTTTTGAACAGGGTCATTTTGATGTTTTTGGTTGTCATTATGATTTACAAAGAGAAAACACAGAAGTTTGACAATAAATGGCTTCAACCAACCACTAACCATGAGGGGAGGAAAAGGTTTTGTGTTATCATTCATATTCTCTGAAAAAAAGGCCAAAAAAACAAAAAATCTGCCGGGGTATGTAAACTTTTTAGCACAACTGTATGTCAGAATGTGTCCCCTAGTGAGTATGCGGACAGGCCCTGTAATGCCGCCGGCCCCATAACTTCTGCCACTATGGTAGTTTTGCCACTGGCATACAGGTCTGGCCCACTACACTGGGAATACTGGAAAGGCAGAATTGTGGGAGTCTATATGTGGCCCAACCTTTGTGCAGCGGTCAGTTGGCATGCAGACAGTTCAAGAGGACCCAACCTGGTGGCCCGGATGACAGACTGAGCAGAGACTAAACACTGTAGTCTAGAGAGACCCAGCAGCGCACACTCCGCCGGTGCAGGGGATATCAATACACCAGTCTTCATATATCTCCCCAATATCATTATCCTTCTTCCTCCATTCACATATCCAAGTTGTTGATCTTTTTGAAACACCAGAAAACTACTTGAAACTCGCTTGTAATTTCTGTGTCCATTACTTGCACATTATAGCCTGATGGGTGACTACATGGAATGGAAAGAGAAAACCAGTCTGGAAGGTTACCGGACTAGTGGATTGCATTACTGGACTAGTGGAATGGATTATTGGACTAGTGGATTGGATTACCGGACTAGTGGAATGGATTACCGGACTAGTGGATTAGATTACTAGACTAGTGGATTGGTTTAGTAATTTTGGAGTTAATACCTCTCAGCTCTGAAGTTCTCTCCACAGGGGCCGCTTTACACTGTCTACAGATTTCCTCATCATTTATGGTCCCCAGATTTTTGCCTTATGCTCTTTGGAGTCTGTAAAGATCATGTTATTGTCTTCATGACGAATCCTTTTGAGACATCTCTCAGATCCTCGTCTAAATATTAAGTCTTGTTTTCGGAGAAGGCGACTTATCTGCACAGAGCACACGTGAGTCTATCAATACTGGAGACAGAAGGTGGAAAAAGTGGGGTCTTCATGTCACTGCTAGTACGGGTCACCATGATTCATGGGAGTCTCCTCACCTAATCCATAGTCACATTCCAGCAGATCAGGAGGGTTTGTCACATAGTTGGGTTTACAGTGTTCACCCTCAGGGCTGACAGTGTTCTTCAGTATAGGATGGGTATATATATTTAATATTGTATAATGGAGGGTGACGGTACCTATAGTCAGACGTGTTCCCTGTCTGTATCCTTATAGACCATAACAAACCCCTCACCGTAATACAATGTAACAAACCCTTCATCTATATGAGCAGGAATAGATTATAATACAAGCTTTGTTTTTTTGGTTTTTTTTCATGGTATACACAGTACAATATAAATGACTTGGTGACTTTATTCTGCCGGTCGGTACGATTACTGACATGATATGTAATATGGATGTAATATTCCATAATGTCTGATCATCTCCATTGTGATTGGGATAGAGATGTATCTGGATTTGTCAATATGATGTCTTATGTGTAGAGAGATATTAGATGAGACCCCGCAGTGTCACTCGCTCAATTGCCTAATGATGCCTAAGGGCTTGTGCAAATGGCTCTATGGTCACAATGAATAATAAGGGTGACAATGGGCAGACGTTTTTTTATCAAACATGTTGGACAAAACTCCATTGGTGTACACCATTGCTGAAGAGGATGAGTAGAGCTCTGAGATGACATCTAATATATTACCTCTAAACCACTAAACCACCTCTAAACCACTTTTTGGCTAATACCAAGAAGGCAAATGACAAAGTAATACGGTCAAATGTCTTCTCGGCATCCAAGGCAACTGCTAACAATGGAGTACATATCTTTTCCATCATAGAGGGAATGTATAGGTTCTTTTGTGTTGTCTGGGGTCTGACAGCCTTTAACAAAGCCGACTTGATCTGTGTTTAGCAAAGTCTGTAGACCGGAGGCCGATCTTATTACCAGCAATTTAGAGTATATTTTAATATCCGAGTTCAGCAATAATGCAAGCTGAAAATTTTGTGGGGAATCTCTTTGTTTACTGGACTTTGGCAAGATTATGGTTAAAGCAGACGGACTCTCCAGGGAGAGGAGATCCCGGCAGTGTCTTATTGCAGAGATCTATTAGAGAGATTGAATATTACATTGTAATATTGCTGATATTGCAGGATCTTCTCCTCCACCTGTAGAGTGTCAGCAGCGCGGTCAGAGCACTTAAGTTCAGTCGTGAAGGGTTTGGTCTAGTCCTATATGTCTATATAGCAGGGACAAATCTGAAGGTTATAAAGCTCTTTGGAATATTCTATAGTACACTTAGATATGTCTCTGGGATCTACCAGCGGAGCTGCCATAGTTGGCTATAGCAAGTTTGGGATTTTTGTCTTAGTGTGCCACATTTTCAGTTTTTGGGCTAATACTTTACCTACCTTATTGCTTTGTAAGAAGTGTTTAGCTTCAGGCTGAGACCCCAGATTGCGGAAACGCAGCTTTTTTGTTGCAGATTTTGTTACGGTTTTTTGAGGCAAATCCAAGAATGGCTATAAAAGGAATGGGAAATATATAGGATTTCTTAGTCTTCTCCCTTCTGCTCAATCCACTCCTGGCTTTGGCTCAAAATCTGCAACAACAAAAGCTGCATTTTCGGGTGTTTAAATGACTTTCCATAATCCTGCACCAAAAAACGATGTAGTTTATGGCTGGAATTGGGTATTTGGATTGTTCTGTTCTTTATAGCGTTGGTTTTATTTCCGTTCTCTAATTTGGTGAGTTTTGTAAGTCTATCTATGAAGGCTTCTTTCCTGCCTTGTCATCAATCCACAAAGTATACAAAGTATATGGGTTCTCAACTGAACGCTAGAAGTTCCTTCTCCAGCTCCAGTTTATACACAGAGTGGCTTAAAATGAATGTATTATTTCTCCAAATACGGGTATTATGGGAAGGAAATTGCTCCTCCACCTCTAGAGTGACAGCTGCGTGGTCAGAACACGTACTAAGTCCAATAGTGGAGATTTTGACCTGAAACAGCGTACTTGTCTATAGAGCAGGAAAAAAAAACTATCCTTGGGTAGTTATGATGGACAGAGGAGAATAAAGTAAAATCTCTCTCTGGTCCATGTTGTGCTCAACAGACATCAAAAAGATCTTTCCTTTGCAGAAAGAAAGCAAGGGAAAGGTTTGTCTGCCTGTTGGGATTAGTCACAAGACATTATGGGAAAGGAGCTGGGGAGCTCATGCGCCCTCTATTGGATGTAACAAATCCTCAATTTGCTTTTGACTCACCGAGCCTTGAGACAGCAAAAGGGATTTTAGCCAAGCCAATTTCACTTATCTGCATACAGCGCTGTTTCCGGATTGTTGTCCTTCATCAGTACAGAGCAAAGTGAATTGGCTGGCTTAGTGGGAGGCATGGTGGGTGGGCAAGAACCCCGGGGGCCCAGTGGGGGTTTTGCCTTTGCCCTCTCTTGCTCCTTCCGGCTTTGGGGGGCTGGGGGGGCGCTCGCCCCCTTTTTTGTTTTAACAAATCCTCAATTTGCTTTTGCTCCCGGCCTTGGCGCGGGGTTTTAGCCAGCCATTTCCTTATCTGCATACAGCGCTGTTCCGGTTGTTGTCCTTCATCAGTACAGAGCAAAGTGAATTGGCTGGCTTAGTGGGAGGCAATGAGTGGGTTAGGGACAAGAATCTCTCACGTTGAGGAGAGCACCAGTAAAGGTGTGTAGAGATTTTAATTGCCTTTTGCCCTCTACTTAGCATCTACATATCACAAGGCATTATGGGAAAGGAGCTGGGGAGCTCATGCGCCCTCTATTGGATGTAACAAATCCTCAATTTGCTTTTGACTCACCGAGCCTTGAGACAGCAAAAGGGATTTTAGCCAAGCCAATTTCACTTATCTTGTTGGGATTAGTGGCATCCATGGCCCTATCAATGAGATTATTGAAATCTCTGCAAAGGTTCCTTGTTGTATTCTGCAAGTTATATGGATCATCTTGTCCCAAAGAGATATGGATGGTGTATTTGTAGTGTATATGTTAATAATAGTGTACGTCACATTGTGCAGTGAGCAAACAAGTGTTATGTGCCTGAAAGATAACAGGGAATTAATTCTGCTGATATCTTGTTGTACAATATGGGTCTCCTGAACACTAAAGGCGTCTGATCAGACAGATTAAGCTTCCTTCTACAGAAACGTTCTTCTCTGGGGACAGTTCAAGCCCCGCACACAAGAGAAGTGAATTTCATTACAAGTAAAACCAATCCATAGGCTCTTCCTTCTACAAAGCTCCACTGACTATCTTAGATAGCAAAGTTGTCACTAATAAAATACGACCATAAACTGAACAGAGAAAAACACAAATCAGACTTAAAACATGTAAAGAGAAGTAAGTCACAGTCTGGGGAGATGACACAGCGGGACTGTACTTAGAACAAGGGGATCAGTTTGGATGAGGGTGAAACAAAAATCAATAAATGAGTAAAGCTCCATCTTCAGAGTCTAAGACTACGCTCACACCTGCACGATAGTCTATAATGGAGACTCCATCGCAGATTCTGCTGAAAATCAGTATAGGAAATGTCCTGCATGGACAACTTTTTCCTCTGCCAGTTTCAGTTTAAAAACGATGGACACTCAACAAACCGCATTATAGTTCATGGGGTCCTCCTGGCTCGGTGTGTCACCGCCATTTTAATGGTCTGCATCTCTTGTGGATCTAGCGTCAGTTTCCCCTGCCTGAGGTGACTTTATTTGGGATCAAAGGTACGGCGTTTGTCTCTGCAGGGTTGTGGAGGGCCGTCTTCATCTTGAGGCGTTGTTGTCTGAATATTTCAGAATAACTATAAAGCCTTGCCTTCCTCCATAGTCTTCATAACATGTAGAGTTTCCTCCATTACATAAGGATTTTTACTGGAACACTTATAGAGGATTTTATGGTGACAAAGTCCAGGCTCCAGTTCTATCCAATGTTGTAGCTGAGAGATCAGTACATAGCTGTATACCCTGATAGGGCTCAGGCCAAGATATTTGCTTACGGGATAGAATTAGAGATGAGCGAATTTCTCTAAAATTTGATTCGGCAGCTTTGTCGAATTTCCCAAAATATTTGATACAATCCGAATTACTTTGCTGCGAATCACATTAAAAACAGCTATTTTCCTGGCTGCAGAGAGCCTGGTGATATGGAAATATACATTTTACACTAAGGACACGTCGGAATAGCCTTCAGAAAGTCTATTCTACTCCTACCTTTGCCGTTGCATCATGCCCCTGCGATGTCCTGGTCTGCCAGGCATGCACAGAGCCGCTCAGAAGAGAATCAAGATGGGCACCAGACATGCGCACAAATGGTCTTGTATGGGATATAATCAAGATGGCTGCCGGACATGCGCAGAGCCAATTGGAATAAAATCAAGATGGCTGCCGGACATGCGCAGAGCCGCTCAGAATAGATGTCCGGTGGTCATCTTGATTCTATTCTGTGAGGCTCTGCACATGTCCGGTGGCCATTTTGATTATTTTACTACACGAGCGAGGAGGACCAGGACATTGCAGGAGGCGTGATGCAATGGCAAAGGTAGGAGTAGAATAGCCTTTCTAAAGGTTGTTCCGACGTGTCCTTAGTTTAAATTCGATTCGATACCACGAAGCGTGAGGAAATCCGGATTTGATGTGAATCGAAGATTTCCTGAAATTCGGAACGAATTCCACTTCGTCAGCTTCGAGTCGCTCATCTCCAGATGAGTCCTAAGCTTCTCCTTTATATGATGGATGTGCACAATATCACATCTATCTCTGGGGATATTATCACTCAGATGTTTCAGGTGACAAGCTCTATCTGCCCCATCTATGATAAGATCTGTCGGGGCGCAGTCTGGGAGCATGCATTTAGTAAAGTCAGTAATGCTAAAAAGTTTCCTTCCCCCGGCAGATTTTTTGGTTTTTTTGGCCTTTTTTCAGAGAATATGAATGATAACACAAAAACTTTTTCTCCACTCATGGTTAGTGGTTGGTTGAAGCCATTTATTGTCAATCTTCTGTGTTTTCTCTTTTTAAATCATAATGACAACCAAAAACATCAAAATGACCCTGTTCAAAAGTTCCCATCCCCCAATTCTTAATCCCATGTATTGCCCCTTCTAACATAAATGACAGCTTGAAGTCTTTTGTGCTAGTTGTGGATGAGGCTCTTTATTTTCTCAGATGGTTCTCCAGTTCCTGTAAGTTCCTGGGCTGTCTTGCATGTCCTGCTCGCTTAAGATCTCCCCAGAGTGGCTCGATGATATTGAGGTCAGGAGACTGAGATGGCCACTCCAGAACCTTCACTTTCTTCTGCTGTAGCCAATGACAGGTCGACTTGGCCTTGTGTTTTGGATCGTTGTCATGTTGGAACGTCCAAGTACGTCTCATGCGCAGCTTCCTGGCTGATGAGGACAGATTTGCCTCCAGTATCTGCTGATAACGCGCTGCATTCATCTTTCCTTCAACTTTGACCAAGTTTCCTGAGCCTTTGAAGCTCACACATCCCCACATCATCAGTGATCCACCTCCGGGCTTTACAGTAGGAATGGTGTTCCTTTATCATAGTCCTTGCTGACACTTCTCCAAATGTAACGTTTATGGTGGTGGCCAAAAAGGTCGATTTGTGTCTCATCATTCCAAATGACCTTGTTCCAGAAGTTTTGAGGCTTGTCTCTGTGCTGTTTGGCGTATTGAAGGCGAGATTCTTTGTGGCATTTGCGCAGTAATGGTTTTCTTCTGGCAACTCGAACATGCAGCCCATTTTTCTTCAAGTGCCTCCTTATTGTGCATCTTGAAACAGACGCACCGATAGTTTTCAGAGAGTCCTGTATTTCAGCTGATGTTATGTGTGGGGTGTTCTTTGCATCCCGAATAATTTTCCGGGCAGTTGTAGCTGAAATTTTGGTTGGTCTACCTGACCGTGGTTTGGTTTTTACAGAGTCCCTGAGTTTCCATTTGTTAATCACAGTTTGAACATTGCTGACTGGCATTATCAATTCCTTGGATATCTTTTTATATCCCTTTCCGGTTTTATACAATTAAACTACCTTTTCCCGTAGCTCCGTAGACAATTCTTTTGCTTTCCCCATGACGCATAATCCAGAAACGTCAGTGGCTGGAGGAAAGATGCAACAGTCTGTCTGGATCCCAGAAACTCAATCAGCTTTTATGCACACACTGATTACAAGCAAACAGGTCACAGGTGAGGAGGTTACCTTTAGTAGCCATTCAAACCCCTTTGTGTCAACTTCTGGGCAAGTTATCAGGCCAAAATCACCAGGGGATGGGAACTATTGAACAGGGTCATTTTGATGTTTTTGGTTGTCATTATGATTTCAAAAGAGAAAATACAGAAGTTTGACAATAAATGGCTTCAACCAACCACTAAGCATGAGTGGAGAAAAAGGTTTTGTGTTATCATTCATATTCTCCGAAAAAGGCCGAAAAACAAAAAAATCTGCAGGGATATGTAAACTTTTTAGCACAACTGTATTTATTCAGGAAAAGATATTCTGTTCAGACACCAAATCACTAGAGAGCTGTGTCATCTGGTTCATGACAGATCCCAGGGGTACTCACATAGAGCATTAGTCTGAATATGATGCATTAATAATGCTGGTGTCTTCTTTTCTAGAGTTGTACTTTGGCCCCCCAGAGGCTTCAGGGCCCTATAAGTATTGCTGCCTTTACATATCCTATAGCTGCGCCCATAGATTGGATTTGTTCAAAACCTTTACTGAAGTGTCAATATCCATCTCTGAGTGCTGTGTAAAGGATCAGGTCACTGGAAGAGTAGTAAGAAAGGCAATAAGGAGGTGGAAAGTTTCTTCTATTCCTGTTTTTCCTTTATAAATTGCTCCTACACAAATAAGAATACAGCATAAGCCTATAGTGAGAACATTTAGGTTGAGGGACCAAGACAATGGCAGCTTCAAGTCATGTCCAGCTTAGACCAGAACAAAAACTGATGTTTGGATTCCTCACCGTGCAGGAGAAGATGATGAACTCCTCCTTCTATCCCACCTACTTCCTACTGGTTGGTATTCCAGGATTAGAACATGAACATATCTGGATCTCCATCCCTTTCTGTATCATTTATATATTGGCTTTTCTTGGAAACCTCTTAGTGATGGTCGTCATCCTCGTGTCTCCGAGACTCCACCAGCCTATGTATATATTCCTTTCCATGTTGTCATGTAATGATGGCCTCCTTTGTACAAGCTTTGCCCCCAAAATTTTGTCTGTCTTTTGGTTCAATGATAGAGCCATTAGTTTTAATGGATGTCTTCTCCAGATGTTCTTCATTCATTCCTTCTCCAGTATTGAATCAGGGTTCTTGCTTTCCATGGCTTATGACCGCTACATTGCCATATATAAGCCTCTCAGATATAGCTCCATAATAACCAGTAGGCTCATAGTGAGCCTAGTCATTGTGTTCATGGTCAGGGCACTTGTTCTGATTGGACCTTGTATTGTTATTATAAAGATGTTTCCTGCATTCAAGAGCAACATCATCAGACATTCCTACTGTGAGCACATGGCCGTGGTGAAGCTCGCTGACGCTGACATCCGGATTAACAGTATACTTGGCCTATTAGTGGCTTTCACAATTGTTGGTGTTGATTTGCTCATAATCTTCCTATCGTACATCATGATTTTCAATGCCGTCTTCCATCTTCCATCTAAAGATGCTCATCTGAAAACATTTAACACCTGCACCCCTCACATGTGTGTCTTTCTAAGTTTTTACAGTATGGCCATATTCTCTTTTTTTATCCCACCGAATTGGCAAGAACATTCCTCCTTACATACACATTTTTTTTTTCTGATATGTACCTCCTGGTTCCACCTCTGCTCAACCCACTTGTCTATGGGATCAAGACAAACTTGATCCGTGAGGAGATCTGGAAAATCCTATGGAAACATTAAGATGGATTGTAGGATGTAATGACGCTTCCAGCAAGGGTTTTTAAGGGTGTAGTAGATGGGGCTGGACATTTTTCCTGATGAGAGACTTTGGAATGGGTCAGGGTATCTGTGACACCAAGCCCTGGAGATACTCTGAGATCACGCATTAGCATAGGATGCCAAGCACTGTTGTAAGTCCTGCCAATGTTATTTCATGGTTTAAAAGTGTTATCCGGTTTCTATTATTAATGGCCTATCCTTATGGATCCTGCAGATCATCTGTCCCGATGCAGCATGGCGAGCTGAGAAACAGTACCAACTGCAGTTGGTGCGACTTGAAATGCGTAGTTCTACAGCCAAAAATTATGAGTTGCAGACAGTACCAGCTAACTAGGGAGCAATGGGCTCGTACTTGACACCAGACCTCAGAAGCAAGGCCTTGGAAGTGTTTGCAGCTCTTCCCCTAGACCAAGTTTTTTTTTTTTTTTGCTTCAATGCATCAGAAGGTATATGTTAAACTCAAGTGTTTCCTGTCTGCAGAAATTATAATGCAAAATCCACAGTTCAGGTTACAGAGGAAGAATACAGTCACAGGGTAGAAGTCCCAGGTGCAAATTTAATTGTGGTCACTCTAATTAGCATGTCAAGTGTACTGATCGTAGCAGACATTGCTGCTCCGGATTATCAGAGAGCTTGCTGATCAAAAGTCCTACGTTTCCAACAAAGGAAAATTATGATAGACCAGTCACAGGTGGGATACTATAGTGGGGCAGCGCTGCAGTTTGTATGGCAAAGAAGCACCATGGCCCTCCCATGCATTCTTGCTATCGGTGATCTCTGAGGGGCCCAGGAGTTGGAACCCAGGAGATCTAATACTCATGGCCTATCCTAAGGATAGGTCATCAATCTTAGAAACCGGATAAGGAAGTAGGTGTGGGTGAGAGGTATATAAAAAGCCATGAGGCACAGGACCTCTTTGTCAGATTCTTTAGAGCCACATTTAGTGTGGGGTCTGTGCCTGTCTTTCTTCTGTGGTGCTCCACCGTGTATGTGTGGATGTTTGTATATGTCTTTTTGTTTAGCACTGTACCCTTTTTGTGTATATTAAATCTAAAATGTAATAAGTTTGTCCTTTGGCTCAAAATGTCCCCATAAGTCCGAAGAGATTAAATATTGTTTAGCTGTGCTACCATTTTGTGTACTAGTTGTGCATAGTTTGGGCATTTTGATGTCTCGTCTACCCATAAGTGGTGGCAGCTCTGTATGTAGATGCACGATTGTAGGAGTTGCTTCACTCCTGTCTTTCTTTTTTCTCAGATCTGCTAATTCGCTTTTTACATTTTTAATAAAATGGTCAATGAGAATCATGTGGGGTTATTTTGTTTTAATGAAAATTTTATGTATTTGTGTTTTTTTTTTCATTATTACTTTTCCTTTAGTAATGACATCTGTCTAACTACGGCAGGGCTTAATGTTAACCACTGTTTTCTAAATAGGCTACCTCACTACCACCACCAGGGGTTCCTGGAAGAGCCTCATATGGTCCAGTACCTGACTATCTAGTGATGGTCTGGTACTGCAGTGACTTCTAGGCTAAAAATATTGGGTCTGGTAATGCTAGACCTTTGCCACTTTATCATATCTGGCTGGTTATGAAAAATTGGTGTTAGCCCACATAGTTTGTATATATTATTAATTTGAAAAAAAAATGTGGGTCCCCCATATTTATAACCAGCCAAATAAGATAAAGCAGTAGCATTCTGGCATTAACAGGGTGTGAAAAACATTGGTTCTGAGCTTTCCCAGCCTAATAACACCAACTTTCAGAAGTCAGGTACTGATGGGAAAACCAATCAAGATTTTATTTGTTTTGGGTCGAACAATTTTGGTACAGACCACAGATTAAATTGGGTTACAAAATAATATAGAGAGGGTGCGTGACCTGCGGTGCATGGAGAAGGACATGTAGTCTTTAGACACTGGCCAAATAAGTGGCACACACCAGCACACAGCAATACCGGCACAAACCTTCCTGGCATCCCACTGACTGCGATGGTTTGCAGTTGAAAAAAGAAAAGCCTGCCAAAACAGGCAAAGTTCTTTCCTGCTACTATGTCTGAGAACACCCAAGATGGCGTGCCTCACCACTCCGTCTGCACAGAGAGCATTACCAGCCATTCTGGAGCAATCATCAGTGAGTACTATACACCACACTCCCGATGCACTTTTGCTACTGCCTTCATCATCCAGCAGCCCGGCATCCCATTGCTTGGTGGAATCGCCTAACCACCAAGCTATGCCAGCCTCACCTGTACTATCTACGATAATGGCTCCATCCTTGCCAGTCAGCCCGTGCTCCTATAACCTCCTAACTAATTCCTCCTCAGGCATTATATCAGGGTACTCCTCTAAACCCATTTCTTAGGCGGCAATGAAGGCCTTGTTTGCGGATTTCAAATCGGCTATTCACGCTGAGCTGCAGAACCTTATTGGGACTTTTCAAACTGAGTGATATTCCCTAGGGCACCGTACATCCCATATAGAAAACAAGATGGCTGAACTAGCGGCAGCGCATAGCGAATTAGTGGATGTTTCTAATGACATGGAGGAGGAAGTAGAAGCTTTAAAGCTAAAACTAGCTGACATTGAGGACTGATCTAAAACTGTGGACAACAGCCCTGAAGAAGCCTTAAAACCGTTTGGTTAATTTTTCTTTAGTATATGCCTACCTATTTTTTATTATTTCAAGATTGTGGTGCTACCCCTGGTGGTCCATTGTAGTGGCCCTCAGCATTTCTCACTGACACTCCGGCTCCTACATCCATTTTCTTAGTCACCATGGAATTAAAGTTATTATCATTAAATGTGAGAGGTCTCAGCTCTCCCTATTAAAGGGCAATGTTGTGGGAAGAGGCGAAGGCTTCTGACTCTGATATTATATGTCTCCAGGAGACACACTTGAATCAAGATGATGCCTCTCACCTCCGCCATAAACATTATCCTATACAGGTGTTTTCTCATGCAGTGAGGAAGAAATGTGGAGTGGCTGTCCTAATACAAGATACTCTAGCCTTTACCATTGACCAGAAAATAGTTGATGCAGAAGGGCGTTATGTTATTTTACTATGTCATATTAACAATGTTCAATATACATTAGTCATGGTCTATGTCCCTAACAAAAGATCATTCGAAATTCCTTTGAATGATCTTGTCCAAAACTAAGGAGGTAGCCAAGGACCACTTAATGGTTGTAGGGAACTTTAATAAAGTATTATGGCCCTCAATGGATTCTACTGCTCCTCAGACCATGTCGGGACCTACCCCTACTTTTTGATGTGTGTTGTCACCAACTTCATTCTGAGCAGGATTATACCTTTTTCTTGAATCCACATCAAGTTTACACTATTTACATTATTTTTTAGTGGATAAGTTGATTCTTCCTCGTGTGCGGGCATATGCACTAAGAATTCCAACATGGGCTGAACACGCACCATTGTCCATTGTTGTGCAGGAATATTACTCTGCCTGTCCTGATTCAGTCTGGCGTCTTAATAATTATATCTTACAACATTCCAAGTACAACGAAGCCATGACCTCCTCCTTATATGAATACTTTAACTTTAATGATAACAGCCAAGTGAATTACACTACCCTTTTTTGTGATTCATCAAGACAATGTGATTCCTCTATATTCTGACAATTTCACTATACTTTCAAAAAATATTTCCCCCTAGAGCAAATACCAGCACTACCACCAGTAGCACACTCCCTGCCACTACTACCTCCACCAACCCCCATGTTTTCCACCTATACCACCTCTACATCCAAAAAACACTGGCAGTTTGCATCCAACTCATCAAGAAGAGGTAGAAGAGGAAGTCTTGGGCTATGAGGAATATCTCTCTCAGCAGATACCACAGAGAATGGGACTACTAGAGAATGGGATCTGTGTCAGTAAAGAATACATGGTTGACAGTACAAAAAGACAGCATGATAAATTGCATGTTACAACAAAATAGGAGAAGAGAGGAGGAGCACAGAGAACTCTGACTCAACATTTGTGTTTCATTGCTTTAAAAAATGTCTTCTCACGAAGTACGACAATACTGCGGCTACTGGTGGGGATGCAAAGACTGAAATAGTGTTGCTGTTGCCACCCAAATTCTTATTATTAGTACTTGCACGACTGTTTTCTCCTTTCCCTCCTTTTCTTTTCCCTCTGCCCAGTCATTTTACTACACACTGCTTAATTATAATAGTGATTTGGATTAGTTCTCACACTGTTTGTGTCTCTTATTTTTGTTTTGCTTTTATACAAAAAACTATTTCAAGAAAAATAGCAAAGCACTAAAGGCACTAAAAGAGTGGCCTGGTCAGTGAGAAGTGACTAAAACTGTGTCATTCATCTTGTTTGTTTGTTTTTTTGTTTGTTTGTTTTTTTCTTTTGCTGTTACAAACCCCTTGACATACAGAGATTTTCTCAGGTTACCAGGCTCCATCACACTGATTGTTGGGTCAACAAAGAAACCCTTTAAGTAATGGAATTTTTTTTTAGATTAGCGCAGGCAGAATCAGTGTTTTGGTATTTGAACAGCAGTTTGTATGTATAGTGGGTGAAATAAGTATTGAGCACATCACTAATTTTATGTGTAAATCTTTTTCTATAGGTGCTATTGAGATGAAATTCTCTCCAGATGTCGGTGACAACCCATCCAATCCACACAGGCAAAGAAATCAAACCAGAGATGTCCATAAATGATGTGTAATAATGAGAAATGACACCAGGATAAAGTATTGACCTTTCTTACTGACATGTATGTAATACTTGTACAAAAGCCTTTGTTGGTGATGAAACTTCAGGACGCTCCTGTATGGAGACACTAGTGGCCACATTGTCAGGTGGGATTGTGGCCCATTCTTTCACACAATCACTCTTCAAATCCAGAAGGTTCCTCCATGGCCTCCTCCTATGAACTCTGACATTTAGTTCCTTCCAAAAGAATTTCTATTGGATTCAGCTCAGGGAACCAGC
Source organism: Leptodactylus fallax (assembly GCA_947044405.1). NCBI lineage: Eukaryota > Metazoa > Chordata > Amphibia > Anura > Leptodactylidae > Leptodactylus > Leptodactylus fallax. Next base: position 58,789 of record CAMRHE010001049.1, on the reverse strand, counting down.
TCGGCTATTCTAGAGCTTTATTTTTTTTTCTTCCTTGATTTTGTGTTTGGGATCATTGTCTTGCTGAAATGGCCGCCCTCGTTTCATCTTCATCATCCTGGTAGTTACAGCAGATTTTTATCCAGAATGTCTCGGCACATTTGTCCATTCATCCTTCCTTCCCTTACATGACGTTTGCCAGTGCCGTATGGTGAAAAACAGCCCCACACCATGATGTTCCCACCTCCAAACTTCACTGTTGGTCTGGTGTTTTTGGGGTGATATGCAGAGCCTTTTGTCTTCTACACATGGAAGTCTATTATGGCATCCAAAGAGTTCAATGTTGGTCTATTCTGAGCAGACTATATTCTCCCAGTATTTCATAGTATGTTCAGCAATGTAGTCTTGCATGGTGGGCGTGCATACAGGCCATGGTGGGTGAGGCCATTACTTATTGTACCTGTTGGTTCTAGGTCTTTCTGGAGCTCTCCACAGGTGCTCCTTGGCTCTTGGACAACTCTTCAGATAATTCTTTTCACTCCTCTGTGTGATATCTTGCAGGGAGCTCCTGGTTGTGGCCGGTTTATGGTGAAATGATGTTCTTTCCAGTTCCGGATTATGGCCCCAACACTGCTCACTGGAAACTTCAGTAGTTTAGAGATTCTTCTGTAAACAAGGCCATCAGTATAAGGTTGTGAAGATCTTGAGACAGCTCACTGGTTTTACCCATCATGAGATGTCTCTTGTGGGGCCCCTTAGTAATGAGACACCTTTTTATAGGACATCAGGTGAACCCGCTGATATTATTTATCACTCAGTGTCAGGATTGATTTCTAATTCCTGAAAGATTTCGGCTGCTGTCAGGACTTTCCAGTACTTTTTGCTCTTCTCTTTCTTTCTTCATATGGTCAATATTTTTTTCCCTGTGTCATATCTCATTGTTATACATCATTTACGGACATTTATGGTCTGATTTCTTTAGCTGTGTGGATGGGTTGTTACCGACATCTGGTGAAAATTTCATGTTAAGCGCACCGACTTAGAAAATCGGTGACGTGTTCAATACTTGTTTCACCTGCTGTATATAAAGGGGTTTTCCGGGCAAAAAATGTTTTTTTTTTTTTAAAAAAAAGTCTGCTAGTGCTATTAATGGGTTAATAAATGCACCCATATACCTTTAGAAGTGTTTTGAGTGATTTCTGGGTGTCTCTGCGAGCTCCTGGCATCTTTTGCATTTGTTTACATGGTTCAGCTTCCTGCTACGTAACTAACACGCTAGCTACCTCTCACCTCACTCCCTCCCTCCCATACACGCCCTCCCTATCTCTAGCTATCCCACTCACAAATACTAGCCCTTCCCTACCTTCTCAGCTCAACTCCAACCCCATTATATACTTACCTCTCTTCCTTCCAGTCTTCCTCCTGCAGGACGCCCATCCTTCTTTTCTGATTGCCGTGTGTGCTGTAGACCCAGCAAAGCTCTGTAGCCGACAATCCACCACTACTGTACAGGTCTGTGATGTTGCTCCTATGCCTGCACAATAGAGGTGGATTATCGGCTGCACAGAGCAGCGCTGGGTCTATAGCACGCACGGCAGTCAGAAAACAGGGAGGAGCCGTCCCGCAGGAAGAAGCTAGGTAAGTATGATGGAGTGGATGGGGGGTAGTAGTAGTGACGTTCCGTTTCCGGAAACGGGATCATCACCAGATATGGATAAATATACATTTTTGATAAATTGTTATTTAGAAAGTGGGGGGGGGGGGGGTTTAGATTAGTGTAGGGATTTCCATTTATCCCAGACAACCCCTTGAAAAAAAAATTAAACTCTTGCCCAAAAAATCCTTAAGAAAAGTACAGTATACTGCCATCTTTTTTGACCCCCCCTTCACTGTCCCCTACACAATATATTGCCTCTTTACTGCCCCTCACACAGAATTCTGCCCCCTTTATTGCCTGCCACATAGTAATTGCCTCTTTACTGGCCCCCACACACTATACTACCACTTTATTGCCCGCATACAGTATATTGCCTCTTTTACTGACCCACACACTACATTATACCTCCCTTTCTGGCCCCCACACAGTGCCTCTTTGGGCCGCAACCTACTATATTATTCGAGCAGTAAATGGCCAATATTCACTTGCTGCATATTATATACCGACACTGAACAACGCCAGGACACAACATACGGAGTTTATTCAGCGCCAGGCATGGACAAATGAATATTGTAAATATCCAGATGATAACAGACTATATTACAAACAAAGGTTAAAATGTAGTGGTGGGACAGGCCATCTAATGCCCCCGGCCTCATAACATCTGCTACAGCTGCTACTACGGTAGTTTTGCCACTGGCTATACAGGTCTGGCTCACTACACTTGGGAATCCTGGAAAGGCAGAATTGTGGGAGTCTATATGTGGCCCAACCTTTGTGCAGCGGTCAGTTGGCAGGCAGATAACTCAAGAGGACCCAAACTGGTGGCCCGGAAGACAGACTGAGCAGAGACTAAACACTGTAGTCTAGAGAGACCCAGCAGCGCACCCTCCGCCAGTGCAGGGGATATCAGTACACCGGTCTTCATATATCTCCCCAATATCATTATCCTTATTCCTCCATAATATTAATAATAAAACATTTTATTTATATAGCGCCAACATATTCCGCAGCACTGTACAATTTGTAGGGTTCAAGTACTGACAAAAAAGATACATTACAAAGAAATAGTCAATTCACACACTGGGACTGAGAGCCCTGCTCGCAAGAGCTTACAATCTATGAGGTAGAGGAGGTGACACAAGAGCTTACAATCTATGAGGTAGAGGAGGTGACACAAGAGCTTACAATCTATGAGGTAGAGGAGGTGACACAAGAGCTTACAATCTATGAGGTAGAGGAGGTGACACAAGAGCTTACAATCTATGGGGTAGAGGAGGTGATACAAGAGCTTACAATCTATGAGGTAGAGGAGGTGACACAAGAGCTTACAATCTATGAGGTAGAGGAGGTGACACAAGAGCTTACAATCTATAAGGTAGAGGTGACACAAGAGCTTACAATCTATGAGGTAGAGGTGACACAAGAGCTTACAATCTATGAGGTAGAGGGGGTGACACAAGAGCTTACAATCTATGAGGTAGAGGAGGTGACACAAGAGCTTACAATCTATGAGGTAGAGGTGACACAAGAGCTTACAATCTATGAGGTAGAGGTGACACAAGAGCTTACAATCTATGAGGTAGAGGTGACACAAGAGCTTACAATCTATGAGGTAGAGGAGGTGACAAAAGAGCTTACAATCTATGAGGTAGAGGAGGTGACACAAGAGCTTACAATCTATGAGGTAGAGGAGGTGACACAGGAGCTTACAATCTGTGAGGTAGAGGGGGTGACACAGGAGGTAGCAGGGGCGGCATCGGAGGTTGCATTACTTATACAATGGTCAGACAATTGTGTAATAGAGGTTACTGCCATTACACATATATAAAGCTGTAGGAGCCGTCACCAGTCGTGTCCTGTAACGTGCAGACGGTGCCTGGACATATAAAGTTAGTCTGATACGGCCTCATATCCTGTGAGGTAATGCGGGAGCGTGAACAGAGGAGGGGACATTTTAGGGATTTTAACTACGGAAGGGTTTACATTAGGAGTTGTGAAAGGCCTGTCTGATAAGATATGTCTTTAGTTTACGCTTGAAGCTGTGGAAATTGGGGGTTAATCTGATAGTCCGGGATAGAACATTCCAGAGAAGTGGTGCAACTCGGGAGAAGTCTTGTATACGAGCGTGGGAGGTTCTGATAATAGAGGATGTTAGTCTTAGGTCATTGAGTGAGCGGAGAGTACGGGTTGGGCGATAGACAGAGATGAGGGAGGAAATGTAGGGAGGTGCAGCATTATGGAGAGCCTTGTGGTGAGGGGGGAGAAGTTTATATTGTATTCTGTATTGAATAGGCAGCCAATGTAGTGACCGGCACAGACCGGAGGCATCGCTGTAGCGTCTAGACTGATAGATGAGCCTGGCCGCCGCATTCAGAATAGATTGTAGAGGGGAGAGTTTAGTAAGAGAAAGACCGATTAGTAAGGAGTTACAGTAGACAAGGCGAGAGTGAATCAGGGCAACAATAAGTGTCTTTAGTGTATCTGTGGTAAGGAAAGGGAGGATTCTGGAGATGTTTTTGAGGTGGAGATGACATGAGCATGCGAGTGATTGGATATGGGGAGTGAAGGAAAGGTCTGAGTCAAACAAAACCCCGAGGCAGCGGGCATACTGCCTATGAGTTATGGTAAGGCCGGAGACTGCAATGGAGATATCAGGGACAGATCTATTAAATGGTGGAAACAGCAGTAGTTCAGTCTGTGAGAGATTCAGTTTCAGATAGAGCGAAGACATGATATTAGAGACAGCAGAGAGACAGCCACTGGTGTTCTGTATTAGTGCAGGGGTGATGTCACGGGATGACGTATATAATTGGGTGTCATCAGCATAAAATGGTACCGGAAGCCAAATCTAGTGATGGTTTGTCCAATGGGGGCTGTGTAGAGGGAGAAGAGCAGGGACCTAGGACCGAGCCCTGAGGAACCCCAACGGCAAGGGGAAGAGGGGAAGAAACAGAGCCTGCAAATGATACACAGAAAGTGCGGTCAGAGAGATAAGAGGAGAACCAGGAGAGAGCGGTGTCTGTGAGGCCGACAGAGAGCAGCATAGTGAGGAGGAGTTGATGGTCAACAGTGTCAAATGCTGCTGAGAGATCTAGAAGAATAAGAAGAGAGAAGTCACCTTTGGATTTAGCCATCAGGAGATCATTGGAGACTTTTGTGAGGGCCTTTTCAGTAGAGTGCAGAGTGTGGAAGCCAGATTGTAAGGGGTCAAGAAGAGAGTTAGCAGAAAGATAACGGATTAAACGAGACTAGACCAAGCGTTCCAAGATTTTGGAGATAAAAGGAAGGTTAGAGACAGGTCAATAGTTAGCAGCACAGGACGGGTCAAGGGAGGATTTCTTCAGTAGTGGGGTTATGACAGCATGTTTGAAAGAGGATGGGAAAATTCCATAAGAGACTGGAGAAGGTGTGAGGGGAAAGGGTCACTACTGCAGGTCGTAGGGCGAGAAGAAGAAAGAAGCTGAGATACTTCCTCCTCTGTAACAGGTTCAAAAGATGAGAATGAACAGCCTGAAGTGCGGCTGGTGAGGGGGTCAGTGCCATCTGGGGATTGGGCAGTTATTTCCTGACAGATCTTATCAATTTTATCATGGAAATAAGTGGCCAGGTCATCTGCGCTAAGGTCTGTGAATGGCATCTGCACCTTAGGGGTAAGTAAGGAATGAGAAGTTTCAAATAGCCTTTTAGGGTTACAGGAGAGAGAAGAGATGAGAGTGGTGAAATAGGCTTGTTTGGCGAGGTGAAAGGCAGTATTATAGGTTTTAAGCATAAATTTAAAGTGGAGGAAGTCTGCAGGTGTACGTGATTTTCTCCACAGACGTTCAGCACACCTAGAGCACCGCTGAAGAAAACGTGTCTATGGCGTGTGCCAGGGTTGCTGCTTCCTGCGTCTAACCTTTCGAGTGGAGGAGGGAGCCGTCTCATCCAATGCACTCTTAAGGGTTTCATTATAGTGACTGGTGGCCAGATTGGGGCAGGACAGTAAAGAGATGGGGGACAGAGAGGACTGTAGAGTATCTGAGAGGTGCTGGGTGTTAATAGCACGTAAATTCCTATATGTATGATGAGAAGGTGTGTCCTGTGAAGGAGAGAAAGCACTGATGGTGAGAGACAGAAGGTTATGGTCAGAGAGTGGCAGAGAAGAGTTAGTAAATTTAGAAACTGTGAGGAGTCGATGGAAGACAAGATCAATGGTGTTGCCATCTATATGTGTGGTGGAAGAGGAAAGTTGTGAAAGACCAAAAGACTTGGTTATTGAGAGAAACTGTGAGGCAGTGGGGAGACAGGGGGCGTGGGGTGACGTCACCCTGTGAGGGTAGGAATTTCACTGGATAAAAAGAGGGGGAAGCCAAGAAGCGAAGTGATCCAGAAATTGGTAGGGTGAACCCAGTGGACGGTAGATCACAGCTACACGTAAGGAGAGTGGGCGGAAAAGTCTGATAGCATGGACTTCAAATGAGGGGAATGTGAGTGAGGGTACCGGTGGGATGGCCTGAAAAGTGCTCTGCGGTGACAGAAGTAACCCAACCCCTCCACCCTTCCTGTTGTCAGGCCTAGATCCAAGTTGTGGATCTTTTTGAAACATCAGAAAACTACATGAAATTCGCTTGTCATTTCTGTGTCCATTACTTGCACGTTATATACTGATGGGTGACTACATGAAATGGATAGACCAGTCTGGAAGGTTACCGGACTAGTGGATTGGATTACCGGACTAGTGGATTAGATTACCGGACTAGTGGATTGGATTACCGGACTAGTGGATTAGATTACCGGACTAGTGGATTAGATTACTGGACTAGTGGATTGGTTTAGTATTTTTAGAGTTAATACCTCTCAGCTCTGAAGTTCTCTCCACAGGGGCTGCTCTACACTGTTTACAGATTTCCTCATCATTTATGGTCCCCAGATTTTTGCCTTATGGTCTTTGGAGTCTGTAAAGATTGTGTTATTGTCTTCATGAAGAATCCTTTTGAGACGTCTTTCAGATCCTCGTCTAGTTATTAAGTCTTGTTTTCGGAGAAGGCGACTTATCTGCACAGAGCACAGGTGAGTCTATCAATACTGGAGACAGAAGGTGGAAAAAGTGGGGTCTTCATGTCACTGTTAGTACTGTACAGGTCACCATGATACATGGGAGTCTCCTCACCTAATCCATAGTCACATTCCAGCACATCAGGAGGGTTTGTTACATAGTTGGGTTTACAGTGTTCACCCTCAGGGTTCTTCAGTATAGGATGGGTATATATATTTAGTATTGTATACTGTCTATATTTTGTATTCCCTGTCTGTATCCTCATAGACCATAACAAACCCCTTACTGTAATACACTGTAACAAGCCCTTCATCTATATGAGCAGGACTAGATTATAATAGAAGCTTTGTTTTTTTGGTTTTGCTTTCATGGTATACACAGTACAATATAAATGACATGGTGACTTTATTCTGCCAGTCGGTACGATTACTGACATGATATGTAATATGAATATAATGTCACACTACTATTTTACTATTTTCTGCTCATGTAGCTTTATGAAGGATCTTTTGTGGCTTGAGGTGTCATTTTTAGATATTATTGAAATTTGAGTGACAAACCAAAAAATAAAATTCTCACCAAGAATTTACTAAGTGACAATGAATAAAGTTCAGAACATCATCAGTCACGGCCAAGGTAACATGGAGAAATCGCAAAAGGCAAAATCTCTGGATTAGGAAGTTCTATCACAGTAAAATAATACGGAGAGCTGCACAATCTGTCTAACGTAAGCGCTCCTCTGCATTGTCCATATGGCCACAGGCTTAACAGAACAAGCAACTTGTATAGGCACAGAGTAGCTCAGGAAGGGACATCATATGAAAGGTGGTTATTTTAATGTCCAAGTTTAGCAATGAAATAGGTCTGAAATTTTGTGGGGAATCTGGTTGTTTACTGGCCTTTGGCAAGGTTATGGTTAAAGCAGACGGACTCTCCAGGGAGAGGAGATCCCAGCAGTGCCATATTACAGAGATCTAGTAAATAGAGAGATAGAATATTACATTGTAATATTGCTGATATTGCAGGATCTTCTCCTCCACCCGTAGAGTGTCAGCAGCGCGGTCAGAGCACTTAATAAGCTCAGTAGTGAAGGGTTTGGTCTTGATCTTTATGTCTATATAGCAGGGATAAATCTGAAGGTTATAAAGCTCTTTGTTATATTCTACAGGAACCACCAGCTTAGCTGCCATAGTTGGCTATAGCACGTATGGGATTTTAGTCTTAGTGTGCCACATTTTCAGTTTTTGAGCTAAAAATTTACTTGTGATTAATATTCATCTTTAGGCCCGGTTCACATCTGCGTTCAGGTTTCCGTTAGTCGAATCCGCTTGCAGAACCCCCCCCAAACGGAAACCTATACGCATAAAAAAGTAATTTACCTGGGAAAGCCAGGTAAACCGCTTTTTATGCATATAGGTTTCCGTTCAGGGGGGTCCCCAAGCTGACTCCCCAAACGGAAACCCGAACGCAGATGTGAACCGGGCCTTAGAGTGTTTAAATGACTTTCCATAATCCTGCACCAAAAGACGATGAAGTTTGTGGCTGGAATTGGGTGTTTGGATTGTTCTGTCCTTCATAGGGTTGATTTTATTTATTCTCTAATGTAAGTCTTCTGTGAGTCTATGAAGGCTTCTTTCCTGCCTTGTCAATCCACAAAGTATATGGGTTCTCAACTGAATTTGTGTTGAATTGGAAAAACTCTAGAAGTTCCTTCTCCAGCTCCAGTTTATTATACACAGAGTGGCTTAAAATGAATGTATTATTTCTCTAAATATGGGTATCATGGGAAGGAAATTGCTCCTCCACTTCCGCCTGTTCGGATTAGAGGCATTCATGGCCCCATCAATGAGATTATTGAAATCTCTGCAGAGGCTCCTTGTTGTATTTTGCAAGCTATTTGGATTCTTGTCCCAAAGAGATGCTAGTCCACGCCCTCATAATCTCCCGCCTAGACTACTGTAACACCCTTCTCCATGGCCTCCCAGCTAACACTCTCACCCCCCTCCAGTCCACCTTAAACTGTGCTGCTCGCCTAATACACCTCTCCCCCCGTTCTCCATCGGCCGCCCCCCCTCTGCCAATCCCTTCACTGGCTACCCATCGTCCAGCGAATAGAGTTCAAACTACTAATGCTAACATACAAAGCCATCCACAGCCTGTCCCCTCCATATATCTCCGACCTAATCTCCCGCTACCTGCCCGCACGTAACCTCCGATCCTCCAAAGACCTACTACTCCACTCTGCTCTTATCTGCTCTTTACACAATTGTCTTCAAGACTTCTCCTGTGCATCCTCCATACTCTGGAACTCATTACCAAGACACATAAGACTGACCCCCACAGTCACAAGCTTCAAGAAGGCCCTGAAGACTCACCTATTCAGGAAGGCCTACAACCCCAATAACACTACTGTCACCACACCGCCATCTGTACAACCTCCAATAACACTACTGTCACCACCCGCCATCTGTACAGCCTCCAATAACACTACTGTCACTGCCATCTGTACAACCTCCAATAACACTACTGTCACCACCATCTGTACAGCCTCTCCCTCACCTTCTGTCTCTATCCCTCTTCCCTCATAGATTGTAAGCCCTTGTGGGCAGGGCCCTCTATCCCACTGTGCCAGTGATCACTGTTAGTATTATATTTATTTTGTATATTTTGTGTACTTAATGTAAACCCTCAAATGTAAAGCACCATGGGATTAATATAATAATGTACAGCACTATGGGATTAATATAATAATGTACAGAGCACCATGGAATTAATATAATAATGTACAGAGCACCATGGGATTAATATAATAATGTACAGAGCACCATGGAATTAATATAATAATGTACAGAGCACCATGGAATTAGTATAATAATGTACAGCACCATGGAAGTAATATAATAATGTACAGAGCACCATGGAATTAGTATAATAATGTACAGCACCATGGAATTAATATAATAATGTACAGCACCATGGGATTAATATAATAATGTACAGAGCACCATGGAATTAATATAATAATGTACAGAGCACCATGGAATTAATATAATAATGTACAGCACCATGGAATTAATATAATAATGTACAGCACCATGGAATTAATATAATAATGTACAGAGCACCATGGGATTAATATAATAATGTACAGAGCACCATGGGATTAATATAATAATGTACAGCACCATGGAATTAATATAATAATGTAGAGAGCACCATGGAATTAGTATAATAATGTACAGCACCATGGAATTAATATAATAATGTACAGCACCATGGGATTAATATAATAATGTACAGAGCACCATGGGATTAATATAATAATGTACAGCACCATGGAATTAATATAATAATGTACAGAGCACCATGGAATTAATATAATAATGTACAGCACCATGGAATTAACGGTGCTATATAAATTAATAATAATAATAATGAGATATGGATGGTATATTTGGAGTGTATATGTTAATAATAGTGTACGTCACATTGTGCAGTGAGCAGACAAGTGTTATGTGCCTGAAAGATAACAGTGAATTAATTCTGCTGATATCTCGTTGTACAATATGGGTCTCCTGAACTCTGAAGGCGTCTGATCAGACAGATAAAGCTTCTTTCTACACAAACGTTCTTCTCTGGGGACAGTTCAAGCCCCGCACACAAGAGAAGTGAATTTCATTACAAGTAAAACCAATCCATAGGCTCTTCCTTCTACAAATTTTCACTGACTATCTTAGATAGCAAAGTTGTCACTGATAAAATACGACCATTAACTGAACAGAGAAAAACACAAATCAGACTTAAAACGTAAAGAGAAGTAAGTCACAGTCTGGTGAGATGACACAGCGGGACTGTACTAGGAATAACTATAAAGCCTTGCCTTCCTCCATAGTCTTCTTAACATGTAGAGTTCCCTCCATTACATAAGGATTTTTACTGGAACACTTATAGAGGATTTTATGGTGACAAAGTCCAGGCTCCAGTTCTCTCCAAGGTTGTAGCTGAGAGATCGGTACATAGCTGTATACCCTGATAGGGCTCAGGCCAAGATCAGGCCCGCCTTTCTGACAGTGGGGCAATATCTTTGCCGAAATTAACAGCACTGATATCTCCAGTGACGGGGCTCATACCGGGGAAACAGTGCGCTGAATTCTGCGCACTGTCGGCTTTCTAGCGGTATATAATACTGCACATCTATGAAGACGTGATAGGTCCTCTTGAAATGTCACCGTCAGTGGTGCTGCACTGTTGTGTTTGTGTGGCATTTCTGGTGAAGTATATTGTGCCATGGTGGCTATTGTGACTGATGCCTGGTTGTACAGCCTTTGGTTGGCACTGTTGGGGGTAGTTGTATTAGTTGTTTTCTTTGTGAAGTATTATTTAACCTACCATCTCTTCCATTTTATCCCCCAGTCCAGCCGCGTGTGGTGGTCAATGATCACATAGAAGTATTAACCTGCATAATGATATGATCAATGGCCTCTGCATGCAGGTGGGGTATTATCTGCATGTGGATGCCTTGGGGGTACTTGCTTAACTTTGGCTATACTTGGTTGAAATTTCTTGTGACTAGGGGGTACTTGGTATGAAAAGCTTGAGAAAGCCTGCTTTAATCGACCCATCCCCTTAATGATCTTGGTCACCTCTTCTGCAGCTGCTCCTTTTCAGCTATATCTTATATACAGGAGCTCTCAGATATCTTATGTATTATCTGGATGCAGTCGCACCAGTACTGGGGTAAAGTAATAGGTTTAATATTTTAGTTAGTGTTTGGTGCAGCAGACTGGCATTGAGTGCAATACTGGTCGGTAATGACATACAAATCTCCATTGTAGACTCACACATTACTTGGACATATATTTTCCAACATTGCACCTCAACATTTTACTGTCTTTTCATTTACCCAGGATAAGACATTCTGTTCAGTCCCCAAATCACTACAGAGCTGTGTCATCTGGTCCTATGACAGATCCCAGGGGGACTCACATAGAGCATTAGTCTGAATATGATGCATTAATAAAAATGGTGTCTTCTTATGTTCTAGAGTTGGACTTTGGCCCCCAGAGGCTTCAGCGCCCTATAAGTATTTCTACCTTTTCACCTCCTACAGCTGCGCCCCTGGATTGGATCTGTTCAAGACCTTTACTGAAGCCTCAATATCCATCTCTGAGTGCTGTGTAAAGGATCAGGTCACTTGGAGCTTCAAGTCATGTCCAGCTTAGACCAGAACAAAAACTGATGTTTAGATTCTATACCCTACAGGAGAAGATGCTGAACTCCTCCTTCTATCCCATCTACTTCCTACTGGCTGGTATTCCAGGTTTAGAACATGAACATATCTGGATCTCCATCCCTTTCTGTATCATTTATATATTGGCTTTGCTTGGAAATCTCTTAGTGATGGTCGTCATCCTCGTGTCTCCAAGACTCCACCAGCCTATGTTTATATTCCTCTCCATGTTGTCATGTAATGATGGTCTCCTTTGTACAACCTTCGCCCCCAAAATTTTGTCCATCTTCTGGTTCAATGATAGAGCCATTAGCTTTAATGGATGTCTTCTCCAGATGTTCTTCATTCATTCCTTCTCCAGTATTAAATCAGGGTTCTTGGTTTCCATGGCTTATGACCGCTACATTGCCATATATAAGCCTCTCAGATATAGCTCCATAATAACCAGTAGGCTCATAGTCAGATTGGTCATTGTGTTCATGGTCAGGGCAGTTCTGATTGGTCCTTTTCTTCTTATGATAAAGACATTCTCTGCATTCAAGACCAACATCATTAGACATTCCTACTGTGAGCACATGGCCGTGGTGAAGCTCGCTGACGCTGACATCCGGATACACAGTGTATATGGCCTATTTGTGGCTTTCACAATTGTTGGTGTTGATTTGCTCTTAATCTTCTTATCATACATCATGATTTTCAATGCCATCTTCCATCTAAAGATGCTCGTCTGAAAACATTTAACACCTGCACCCCTCACATGTGTGTCTTTCTAAGTTTTTACATCATAGCCGTGTTCTCTTTTTTATCCCATCGAATTGGCAAGAAGATTCCTCCTTACATAAACATAATTTTTTTCTGACCTGTACCTCTTGGTTCCACCTCTGTTCAACCCACTTGTCTATGGGTTCAAGACAAACCTGATCCGTGAGGAGATCTGGAAAATCCTATGGAAACATTAAGATGGATTGTAGGATGTAATGACTGTTCCAATAAGGGTTATTAAGGGGCTGGACCTTTTCCTGATGACAGACTTTGGAATGGGTCAGGGTATCTGTGACACCAAAAGCATAGGAGAGCATAATACTGTATATGGACATTTTAAAGAAACTACAAAAAAAATAGAAATTTCAATGTCAAGCACTGTTGTAAGTAATGTCAATGTTATTACATGGTTTAAAAGTGTTATCTGGTTTCTATTATTAATGTCCTCTCCTTAGGGACCTCTGCAGATCATCATCCCGACACAGCGCGGCAGTTGGTTGCAACTCCTAATGCGTAGTTCTACAGCCAAGAACCATGAGTTGCAGACAGTACCAGCCACCCAAGGAGCAATGGACTTGTACTTGACACCAGACCCAAGAGGAAAGGCCCTGGAAGTGTTTCTAGCTCTTCAGACCAGTTTTTTTTTTTTTTTTGCTTCAATGTGTCAGAAGGTATATGTTAAGCTAGAGTGTTTCCTGCCTACAGAAATTATAATGCACAATCCACAGCTCTAGCTGCAGAGGAAGAACAAAGTCTCAGGATGGAAGACCTAGGTGCTAATTCAATTGTGGTCACTCTAATTCGCATGTCAGGTGTGCTGATCGTAGCAGACATTGCTACTCTGGATTATCAGAGAGCTTGCTGATCAAAAGTCCTACATTTCCAACAAAGCAAAATTATGGTAGCCCAGTCACAGGTGGGATACTACAATGGGGCAGCGCTGCAGTTTGTATAGCAAGTGAGCAGCATGGCTCTCCCACGCTGCCTCGTTATTGGTATCTAATACTGATGGCAAATCCTAAGGATAGGTCTGAGAAATTGGATAACCCCTTTAAGAAATTAGGTTTGGGTGAGGAGTCCATAAATAGCCTTGAGGCACAGGACCACCTCTTTTTGTAATTATTAAATCTAAAGTTTATGAAGTTTGTCCTTTGGCTCTAAACATCCCCACAAGTCCAAAGACTGTAAATATTGTTTTTGTGTGCTAGTTGTGCATAGTTTGGGTGTATAGATGTTTTGTCAGTCGATAAGTGGTATCTTGAGTGGTGGCAGCTCTGTATGTAGATGTACGATTGTAGGGGTCGCTTCACTCCTGTGTAGCCTAGTGTGACAGGTGAGCTGGAAGGAAGTGTGGAAACGGAGTACCCCTTTTTATGATCACAGGTGTGTGTGCGGTGAGTAAGGTGTATGGATACCCCACAGAATTGGTATACATTATTACTATTCCTTTAGTAATGACAACTGTCTGAGTGCAATAACTATAGCAGGGCTTGGTGTTAGCCACTGTCTTCTAAATAGGCTAGCTCACAACCACCAGGGGTGCCGGGAAGAGCCTCTAGTGATGGTCTGGTACTGGGGTGGTTGCAGGCTAAAAATCATGGAACTGGTAATGCTAGACTTCTGCTGCTTTATCATATATGGCTGGTTATGAAAACTTGGGATTAGCTCACATAAGATTTTTAGAAATTATTTCTTAAAAATATAACCAGCCAAAAACAATAAAGCAGAATCAGTCTGGCATTAACACGGTGCAAAAAACATTGGTTATGAGCTTTTCCAGCCTAATAACACCAGCTTTCAGAAATGAAGTACTGATTAGAGATGGGCAAACCAATCAAGATTTGCCTTTTTTGGGTTCGAGTTGGTCAGTCCCAAGTCCCAACAGCAGCACTGAACATCCTCTTGGCCTCAAGCCAGACAATATAAAACTCCCATTGCGAATTGGGCCAGCTCCTTCCACTGCTTTAACCTTTTGGCCCAGAATTTCATGGGGTCAGAGTTACCTGCTGTACTATAGGTACAGCCGGTATGTGTCAGTTGCCTATTGTGGGTCTGGTTGGCGCTGTGAGCTGAAAACTTTCTAGTTCATTATGTTCCAAATACTGTACTGAATATTAATGCTGCTGCTTTTACTCCTGCTACTTGTAGCTGTTGGACTGGTAGAGAAGCTGAAGTGTTGACTGAGTGAGGTAGACTGGGAGAGGGCAGAGGCCACCTGGGTACGTGTGTGACTAGAACTCGCAGTTGTCTTCCTAAAAGCTGTGGCAACCTGCATATGCAGTCTATCCTGATAATTTTCCAATTCTGTTTCCCCTTAGAGGCAGGGAACAATTCCTCATTTTGTCTTTATAGTAAGGGTCTAAGATCACTGCCACCCAGTACTCATCCCTCTGCTTGATGCTAATATGCTTGTCACTGTGTAAGTAGTGGAGCATACATGCTTCTTGGCCAGCGTGGTAATTGTCATCATCATCATGTTGAAATAGATAAGGGTCAGCCCCCTCCCCTGGCTGTGCCTGTGACATATCAAGGGCCCCTTCTGCATCCAAAGGAGAGTCTTCCTCCTCTTCCTTCTGTGGTATCCAAGAGGATGCAGGTGTTATAGTAGGACCTAATAGGGGTAGTACTCCCTCTGATAGCAGAGCTATTGGAATGGTCATGGTAGCTGTAGTGGTGGTCCAAACTGTGGGCTCGTCTCATAAGACACACAGCAAGTCAATTGTCAAAATTGGAACAGCTAAAGACACAAAGTCCTCTGTTACCCAAAAGTCTCTTTACTGAGGAGAACTTCCATAAAGTGCAGCCATTTCTTAAAGCCCTACTGTCTCTCATGTACAATACAGTGGGGTGCATGTGAGGAGGACTACCATAAAATGCAGCCATATCTCATAGCCATACAGTCTCTCCTTTACCATAAAGTGAACTGACTGGTAAGAGCTGAGGCTGACACAGAACTTTCCTCAGATTTTGTAGTCTCTGGTTTTGGGGAGATCCAGTCCAGATTATAGCTACAGAAGAGGGATCTTCACCGGCTGGCTCCCGGTAGGTGACTAATTTGGGGTAAATGTAGTTACTCACGGTTACTGGGCTGCGGTATTCGATAGCCGGAGGCGGACCCTAAGAGACATGGGCCTAGAAACCATGGAGCACTGGACGTGACCTGAGGCCTATTTTAAGGTCCAGGAATGCAGAAAGGCTCCTTTCTAGCTGCTCCTTTCTGTCAGAATCACTCCCTCTCTGTATGGACTGGTGAAGGGTCCGAGCAGAATCTGTACTTTACATGGCCCATGAGATTCACCATGCAGCTCCTAGGTTTGGCAGGTGTTGGCCTAGCAGGAGTTGCTGTTACCTCACACAAGAGACTCTTTAGAACAAGGCTGGACTGGTTTTCTGTCCTCTGTTAAGAGGAAAGCGGGACTAAAGTCTCCGTCCACAGCTTTCTAGAAGCTTCTCTGTAGAAGCTCGTGCTGTGTATGGAGTGATTGAGATCCTACCATCACACGCACCTACAGTGGGGAAAAAAAAGTATTTAGTCAGCCACCAACTGTGCAAGTTCTCCCACTTAAAAAGATGAGGCCGGCCTGTAATTGTCATCATAGGTAGACCTCAACTATGAGAGACAAAATGAGAAAACAAATCCAGAAAATCACACTGTCTGATTTTTTAAGAATTTATTTGCAAATTATGGTGGAAAATAAGTATTTGGTCACCTACAAACAAGCAAGATTTCTGTCTCTCACAGACCTGTAACTTCTTCTTTAAGAGGCTCCTCTGTCCTCCACTCATTACCTGTAGTAATGGCTCCTGTGTGACATTGTTATCAGTATAAAAGACACCTCAAACAGTCACACTCCAAACTCCACTATGGTGAAGACCAAAGAGCTGTGGAAGGACCAGAAACAAAATGGTAGCCCTGCACCAGGCTGGGAAGACTGAATCTGCAATAGGCAAGCAGCTTGGTGTGAAGAAATCACCTGTGGGAGCAATAATTAGAAAATGGAAGCCATACAAGACCACTGATAATCTCCCTCCATCAGGGGCTCCTCGCAAGATCTCACCCCGTGGGGTCAAAATGATCACAAGAACGGTGAGCAAAAATCCCAGAACCACACGGGGGACCTAGTGAGTGACCTGCAGAAATCTGGGACTAACGTAACAATGGCTACCGTCAGTAACACACTACGCCGCCAGGGACTCAGATCCTGCGGGGCCAGACGTGTCCCCCTGCTTAAGCCAGTACATACCCGGGCCCGTCTGAAGTTTGCTAGAGAGCATTTGGATGTTCCAGAAGAGTATTGGGAGAATTTCATATGGTCAGATGAAACCAAAGTAGAACTGTTTGGTAGAAACACAACTCGTCGTGTTTGGAGGGAAGTGAATGCTGAGTTGCATCCAAAGAACACCATACCTGCTGTGAAGCATGGGGGGGCAACATCATGCTTTGGGGCTGTTTCTCTGCAAAGAGACCAGGACAACTGATCCGTGTACATGAAAGAATGAATGGGGTCATATATCGTGAGATTTTGAGTGCAAACCTCCTTCCATCAGCAAGGTCATTGAAAATGAAACGTGGCTGGGTCTTTCAGCATGACAATGATCCCAAGCACACCGCCAGGGCAATGAAGGAGTGGTTTTGTAAGAAGCATTTCAAGGTCCTGGAGTGGCCTAGCCAGTCTCCAGATCTCAACCCCATAGAAAACCTTTGGAGGGAGTTGAAAGTCCGTGTTGCCCAGCGACAGCCCCAAAACATCCCTGCTCTAGAGGAGATCTGCATGGAGGAATGGGGCAACATACCAGCAACAGTGTGTGCCAACCTTGTGAAGACTTACAGAAAACGTTTGACCTCTGTCATTGCCAACAAAGGATATAGAACAAAGTATTGAGATGAACTTTTGTTATTGACCAAATACTAATTTTCCACCATAATTTGCAAATAAATTCTTAAGAAATCAGACAATGTGATTTTCTGGATTAGTTTTCTCATTTTGTCTCTCATAGTTGAGGTCTACCTATGATGACAATTAATAATAATAATAATAATAATAATAATAATCCTTTAATAGTCCCACAATGGGGAAATTCAGTGTGTTACAGCAGCAAAGATAAGATAAGATAAGCAGATACAAATACAAATACAACATGTACAGGAATGTTCCAAGGTGAGAGGCATTACATTAATAGCAGACAGACAGATAGGGCGTAGCAGAGGGGGGGGGGGGGGATTTAACAGGCAGAGAGATTACAGGGGGGGGGGGATTACAGGCCAGCCTCATCTTTTTAAGTGGGAGAACTTGCACAATTGGTGGCTGACTAAATACTTTTTTTCCCCACTGTACATAGAGTGAAACAAAGGTGTCAGCAGAGTAGCACATGGCAATGAAGTCAGGAAATACAGATTATACAATAGACATAGATACCCAGTATTGGTACATTGTGAGAAACCTTCTACCATATGACAACTACTCCTATCATGGAAGTAAGGAATGTACTGAGACACTACACTTCTCTTCCAGTCTAGGAGTCCCAGTTCTTCCACCATAATGACCCTGACCCTAATCTTCATTCTACTCCAGTTACCCCTGTAACAACCCAGGGCGATGATGTTGATTAAGAGGTGGTAGCTGTTCTTCCTCTTCTGTCTCTCATTGTATGAGTGTGTATCCTGTAAGATATGTAATAAAGTGATAATAAAGGGATCATATCACTGATCCTGCAGTTGTCCCTTCTAATTTGGTGGCCTTTACAAAGGACATGAGAAGCCAACGCACTTCTCTCTTAAGCTTCCAATGACAGATCTCAAAATAACACATTGTCCATGTGATCTGCTGCATGCAATAATCCTTCCCTGTCTTCTGGTGCTCACACAGATGTTCTAGCATGTTTAAAGTGGAGTTCCACTGAGTTGGAATGTCACAGATAAGGCGGTGCAAAGGCAGAACGTTTTGTCGCTGCAAGTCCTTCAGGGAATTTTAGCGACATAAAGGGCTGAAATGCACAGAGACTTTTCTGCTCACCAGGAGCACCTCTTTTAAGGCACTATACAGGTTTATAAAGCAGTGAACCACCAGATACAGCTAATGTGTCACACAGAGACAATGCGTTATTTGACCCAACTGCAGTGCAGCATTTAATATTGGTACCATTGTCACTGGCAACCATGCCCGGTTGGAGTTGGTGAGGAACCATCCATTGGGATACTTATGGCCACTCCTGCTCAAAACATTGACCCAGTGGCCTGTGAAAGTCATGTATTGTCCATAATTGCTGCTCCACATGGTGACAGTGACGTGCAACTTTCCCCAGACTGACGTATCCAAGGAAAGGCCCACATTCTCTGACACATGACGATATAAAGCAGAGACAGATTTCCTAGAAAAATCTAGGCCATTTTCCATCGAGGTTGAGCACATGTCATCAGTTGGCGAAAGACAGCGAAATCCACTAAGCCATACGGCAGTGACTGCACCGCCAGCAGTCACAGGTGACCACCAGATGACTGGGCGTATATTGCTGTTTCCTGGACACAGGCGTGGAAGAGGAGGAGAAACAGTTGGTAAATAGAGATGGGTAAATTGGTTTGTAACAAACCAGATTTGACACTGGATATTCCAAATTGTTCATTTTTTAAGAAAAACAAATAATTTGGGATTTGTCTCAAATTAACTAAACACATGACTGTGCCAATTACAGTCCTCAGCGGTGACCCCGGGTGCATGGCATCAAAGGAGAACGCCGTACGCCACAAGTAGGAAGACACAGAGTGCTGGATGCCACGAGGAGGCCCAAAAGAGTTAATGGAGGGTGAGTATAAATGTTTTTAGTTTTGTCACCTCCCCTGGGCCTTCACTTACAATCTGATATCTGAAGAGATCCCAAAGTATAATAATTTCCCTTCTGGCTCTGTCTGAACAAGTTTGAACCGAAAAGGTACTCGAGGATCTTTATCGGTGATGATGATAACGTCGACCATGTGCTAGTGCTAGGTGTAGATGTGGCCTGCCTACCAGGAAGATCATGGGGAGGAGGAGAACAGTCTTGCTCACGTCCCCTGCCAATGCCACTGTCAAGTATATGCCAAATAAGCTGGTGATGCTTTTTTATGTGAGTACGTAGAGATGTCTTTCCTACATTTGTTCCTGCTTGGAGATCTTCTACATTGCCAAGAAGTTATCATTTGGCAATGTAGAAAAAAAATACCACATGGGAGATGACCATGTCTATTTTATGCTGCAAACACCAGCAGTGGAGATATGTCTGACACTATCACCACTAGAGATGGGTGAACTGACAAATTCTTTGTGAAACCGAATAAATGGAAATTTGTCTCAGGCAAAAAATGTCTGCCTCATTGTTCTCTGAGGCCTCTTCAGATCCAAAGTATAATATCTGAAGGTCTAGGGGAGGTGAAAAAACACATATACTCCCCTTCCCCCTTTTGGGCTTCCTCATGGCATCTGGCGCTCTCCTGGTGACGGTATGCACCCGGGGTCACCGTTGAGGCCACCAGCGGTCACATAAGCATGCCGAGCATCATGAGATCTCCTCCCTATAGATTATAAGCTCCTATGGTCAGGACTCTTACTCCTCTTCCACCTTTTATATCTCCTCTTATAGATTGTAAACTCATACGGTCAGTATTCTTGGTCCTCCTCCACCTCTTCTATCTCCATATATAGATTGTAAGCTCCTATGGTCAAGCTTCTTACTCCTCCTCCACCTCTTGCATGTCCTTTTATAGACTGTAAGCTCCTAAGGTCCAGTTGTCTCCAGTTTCTGCGCCCCCCCCTTTCTTTCACCAGTGGCAGGTGATCTGCAAGATGGGCAGTGTGGCTGGGTGGTTACCCCATGAGGACCTGCCAGGTAATCAGTATGTTGGCCAGCAAAGATATTGGCGCTAGGTGTGACCAAATGAACACCATATTGAGAACTCCGATGGTCAGGACTCTTACTCATCTTCCACTTTCTAAAAAGCTTACCATTTAACCATTTATAGACAATAGTTCTGAGATGACACAGAATCCCTGATCTATTGTCACTCTAGTTTGAGGGTATTAGAGTTAACCCCCTTCTCTCCAGAAGAGCCGTTCTCCTCTTCATTCATGGTCTCCTGATTCTTGCTTCTGCTTCTTGGCATTAGGGATCTTCATTATTTTGCCTGATGAGTTTTTCTAAGAATCCTTCGGGGACGTCTCCGAGATCCTTGAGCAGTTATGAGGTGTTGTACTCTGGTGAGTTCGCTCCTTGTGACTGTATCTCAATATAAGGCTGGAGACATCGTGTCAGTAACTGCAGTAAGTTTGCAGGATTTGCTTTCATAAGTTCCTGTTTTCGCTCTTTGTTCATTTTTTTTGCTTTTTTTTTTGTTTTTTTTATATTTAGGAATTTGACATATTTCCTGATTTTTACAGTGTTGTCTGGTTTATATGGTGACATTTTTAGGTTAGAGACTTCATGTTCTATTCTTCAGCCTGAAGATATTAGTGCCGTGAGGACGCCCTGTAAACCACCACCTCTCCCTCAAAGGAAAGGGCCACCGTGGACAACTGACGGTTCTGTGTTACAGTAAGTTGTGCACCTGAAACAGGATCATGTTGGACTATCTTATATCATTCCTGTAGTGTTCTTTTTGAACTAAATGGTGATATGGTTGCCGAAACTAACTAAGTTCCCATGTGCGGGATGATGTGCAGGATGAGGTGACCTCCGAGAGGTTGTCTTACATGACATTCAAGGTTACAAACCAGTCAGGTGCACTTGATGAAAAGGGTAAAGCTATAGGGGGTGCAGTGGAAACATTGGACCCCAGGCCCTGAGGGGGCCCCATAACATATGACATATATCACTATTCTAAACAGAACAGGGTAAAGAGGGGCCCCATTACAGATTAAGCATCAAGTAACGCCTCTGTTTGATGGAAAAACCAAGAAGAGAATTCATGTTCACATTGGAGATTATATCATTAGAGCTGTTGATTTAGGACATTCTATGCTGCAAAGAGAGGGGTCTCCCAGGTACCGCAGTCCACAGGGATAAGAGACACAGCAAATATAGTCCAGACTGCAAATAAAGGATAGTAAAATTGATCTTGTCACAGATATTCACATGATTTGTCACAAAGAGTTTTGATTTCAGTACAGCACTTTTTTCTAGCCCGGGGGCAAACGTTGAGAGCTCGAAGCAGGTTAGCTTCTTGCTGCAAAATCGCGGTAGTGTTGTAGTGGATGGTACTTAAATGAGTCCCATTCATACCCTGCAGAAAATAACCACAGCGCATTGTCTTGTACCGGGTTTTGAACACTCAGCCTGTCAATGATCTCTGTGTATTTGACCCCAGTTTTCAAAAGCCAGGGCTACCTGCACTAGAAATATGGCTGAAAGACGCTGCAATAAGACATTTCTGCACTGCTTTCTTCCTATCATGGAATGCAATTAAGGTCATGACGCTCGGTGTGCCCATGTGCCTGATAGTGACCCAATCACAGGCCTCAGCGGTGACCACGGGCCCATGATGTCACCAGCAGACCTCTGAACACTGCAAGGAGGCTCAAAATAAGCGATGGAAGGTGAGTATACATGTTTTATTTTTGTCACCTCCCCTGGGCCTCCACCTATAATACATTGGGGTCTGAAGAGAAAGTGGTGGCCATCTCTAGCTATGAATTGGTTAACTCATCTCTTCCATCTGCCATGAGCAAGAATAGATTGAGATGGGATTTTAGCCTTTGGAAGTAAATAATAATGTTTCCATTCACTGACAGTGTGCAGAGGAATCGAAACACAAAGTCTACTAGAAATACAATGAGGGGTTTCTGTCTCAGGACTGGACATGGGCTGAAAAAGTCAACCATTTTTACACACGATCTTCAGCTGATCGAGGGAAGGTTAAAACAACCCTTCATCAGTCTAAGAGTGCGATAAAGTTGAAAAATGCCACTCTGCCCCTTACTGGCCACTAGACTGAAGCCTGAATCCACATCCTACATTACTGCCATTGCTCTGTATATGGTTCTACCAGTGTCTGATCCTTTATTTCTACCATTGTTGGTTCTTCAGTTTCCACGACTGTCCTGACAGTGATATCTGGTGTTTCTTGTATTTTGTGGTGAATTTAATTTCCCGCAAGTGCAAGCAGTAACCTTATATTCTATGTGTAGTCCACAAACAGAATAACTTATCACGTCAAATCACTTAGGCACACTTACTTATTTCTACAGATATATCTTGTCCCTCCTCAGCCTTCTCTTCTCTAGGTAAAAGGTACAAAAGGTCTCGCTTCAAAGATAGGTTTGACCAACTGAATACATTTAGTTGGTCAAACCTATCTGTAGAGCAGAGACCTTTCGTATCTCGTACCTTTGGTCGCCCCTACTGAAAAAGCATAATATTTGACCTCATACTCACTATGCTGTGCCACTAGTTCTTGGGTTCAGTAACACCTTCTAACTAGAGATGGGGGCCCAGGAGAGGTGCCATAGAATAATTAACACCTCTCCCGGACTCCCTTGTGGTGGCCGGTGCTCCGTAGCAGTTCTCTTTGGTCATTTTCCGTCTTCTTCTGCCCTCCTGGGTGATGTCTCAGCCCTTAGGAATCAATGAGGACTGTGATTGAGCCTCAGCAATCACATGGGGAACGCCAATATCACGACAGAGCCTGTGACGTCCCCAGAAGGTCAGAAATTTCCCACTATTATCTGAGTATCCCCTATCTCTCTTGATCTGACTGAGATGTTCCTATTTGTCTAATCGTTCCCCACCTTTTCTCACTGCCTGAACTTTTTACTGCCTATGAGGCTATAATGATGTATTACTGAGTTATCATTGACCTCTGACCTATAGTTCCTCAGGATTAAGTGTCCTCTCTCGTGAGGACTGCTTGCAAGGCATTATGGGGAAGCTGACCTGATCCCTTAGATCAAATGATCCTTCTTCTCTGCCTTGTCTATACTTTCACATAGTGGCCCCCATTTTAGCCAGTTTGTGTGAACTGAACTACAAAAAGTTTGGATTTGTTTGAATGTTTTGCAAAGTTCAGGTGGAATTGGTTCCTTATGAACTGGTTTGCTGATCCCTAAATGTGTGTAATCCACAAATACATAGAAAGTCCTAATAGCTCAAACAGTAAAGGACTCAGCACTGGGGTTCTCCTAAAGCATTAACCCAACCTTACAATTAGCTATAGTCTCTATAAATGAGGATCAGTAAGAACAGGGTGACCTTGTGCAGAAGACCTTACATTGCTGTAGTGGTTAAGACGGTTAGTGAGGATTTAATGTCCAGTGTTGTGTACAGGATCAGGGGCACAGGAAAGGCTCAGATAAGTCATAGAGGTGAAGTGGATGGTTTCTTCTACAGTATGGATTGTTTCCTTCTTATTTCATCTTCTTAAATTGCTCCTATACAGTCAACAATGTAGTGTAAGCCTATAGGGGGAACTTGTAGCCCGTGCCAATCTCAGTGCCATCTCATCATAGTCAATACTAATTAATTCATCGGTATCTCATCTTCAGGTTATCAATGGTCAATCTAGCTGAGAACAGGACAAAAAGTGATGTTTGGAAACAACCCTGCAGGAGAAGATGCTGAACTCCTCCTTCTATCCCACCTACTTCTTACTGGTTGGTATTCCAGGTTTAGAACATGAACATATCTGGATCTCCATCCCTTTCTGTATCATTTATATATTGGCTTTGCTTGGAAATCTCTTAGTGATGGTCGTCATCCTCGTGTCTCCGAGACTCCACCAGCCTATGTATATATTCCTCTTCATGTTGTCATGTAATGATGGCCTCCTTTGTACAAGCTTTTCCCTCAAAATTTTGTCTGTCTTCTGGTTCAATGATAGAGCCATTAGCTTTAATGGATGTCTTCTCCAGATGTTCTTCATTCATTCCTTCTCCAGTATTGAATCAGGGTTCTTGCTTTCCATGGCTTATGACCGCTACATTGCCATATATAAGCCTCTCAGATATAGCTCCATAATAACCAGTAGGCTCATAGTCAGACTGGTCATTGTGTTCATGGTCAGGGCACTTGTTCTGGTCGGTCCTTGTCTTGTTATGATAAAGACATTCTCTGCATTCAAGACCAACATCATTAGACATTCCTACTGTGAGCACATGGCCGTGGTGAAGCTCGCTGACGCTGACATCCGGGTGAACAGTATATATGGTCTGTTTGTGGCTTTCACCATTCTTGGTGTTGATTTGCTCTCTATCTTTGTATCGTACATCATGATTTTTAATGCCGTCTTCCGTCTTCCATCTAAAGATGCTCGTCTGAGAACATTTAACACCTGCACCCCTCATATCTCTGTGTTTCTAAGCTTTTACAGCATGGCCATATTCTCTTTTTTATCCCACCGATATGGTAAGAATATTCCACCTTATATCCACATTATCTTCTCTGACATCTACCTCCTGGTTCCACCTCTGCTCAATCCACTTGTCTATGGGATGAAGATTAGCCTGATACGTGAGGAGATCTGGAAAATCCTACAAGAACCATTAAGATGGATTGGAGGACGAGTTATGACCGGTCATGAGAAGAAAAATAATGAAGAACTGTTATACAGGAATTCTGCCAATACCTTTATTCATGTCCTTAGGGAGGGTTGATGGGGCTGGTGTTGGTCACTTCTGCTTTTCAGATACTTTACATTTGGATAATATGTGACATGTGCTATAAACCTTAGTGCTCGTATTCACTTATAGGGAAACCATTCAGGGTTCAGGCTCAAGAGCATGAAGTTCAAGGTATGTCGGGCTCAGCAGCTATGGCACAGCAAAGTCATGTCCACAACATTGGAATGGCTGCCACATGAGTGACCGTGCAAATAAGATGACCTTGGTCGAAAGAGGTTTTTTTAGAAGGTCTCTCCCTATAGATCAATGCATGATTTCAATACATGCTTTTATGGTTTAATAAATGCCTGTACCTTTCACAGTGGCATCTCCCTAGAGATATATTATCCTTTCGGGCCCACAAGAGTGACCAGGAATTCCAGGATTTGGCAGTATCGGCACAGCAGAGATGAGTTTTCAGTACAGGGTTGTCAGAGTTGATTTGACTACACAGGAACAGATTTTCAGCTCATATTTAGATACAGGATGAAAAAGAAATTTAGAATCAGTATATAATTCCTATATAATTCTATATAAATATTCTCTACAGTGGCCCTGAGACCAGGTTGCAGGTGATTCAACTATGGCACCCAACTCTGATTGGTAGGATGAGGTTAGTTCAAGACACCACCTGGGCATATAGCTGTACAGTGCCCCATAGTGGCAGAGCATTGAATTGTAACATGGTACACAGCTCGCCCTGCACAATGTCTGGCTGTAGGAATGTACGGTGGAGGCAGAAAGCTACAATACAAGCATTATAGGGAAATACGTACAGAAAACATAAGGCTGATGCCAGAGAACAATAATTTAACCACTGACCTGTCTGGGCTGTGTGAAGCAGCCTTCTGCATCCTCAATGTGCACTACACCATCAGAACGCTCTCATAGGTTTTCATGTTGGATGAGGCTGGTTGTACCTGTGTGGGACCTTTTCTCTTCCATGGTGGACACATATTTCACCTCTACATGCACTAGGATCTATATGTACGTCCTGGGTCATGTGGAGATGTTTTTGTTTCACTCGACTCTGGGTTTTTTTCTACCATCCCAATACATTGTACAGAATATTTTAATGGTGCCATTAGAAAGTACAATTTTTCCCACTAAAAAAAAATAAAATAAAATATATTAAGGCTCAGTAAACTGAAATTTTTAAAAACGTTATGGTTTTAGGAAGGAGTGGAGTGAACAGCAAAAAATAAAAATGAAAAATGGCGGCGTCCTGTAGGGATTAAGACTAATTTTAGGTATATTTAACTTGACTCCTGAGAATGTAACAACAAAGCACGACTGCCACAGTTAAAGGGGTCATAAGGGGTCTGGTCACAAGGTGTAAAAAAAGAAAAATAAGCACTTGTGCAACCTATCACACCATTAATACGGGCCACATACTGTAGGACTCATTCTTGTGATCCTTGGTGGTCCCAGGAGTTAGACCTCCCCCCAGCACATCGGTATCCCTTATCCTGTGCAAACTAGTATAATTTTTCTTTAATCCTGACCTCAGAGAACTCGTTCAGCAGCACATTGATGGGAAGGGAGGCGGATATGAGATGTCCGACATTACGGTGAGAGGGTGTGACACCTATTAAAGACACAGCATGAACATAGTGCAAGTCCCACCTTACAGATGTAGCATGTACCCCCGGTCGATGTATACCCCAGGCTGAGTGTTCAAGAGTCCGCCTTATTTCTCAGTCCCCATTTATTGCTCATTACCACCCACTACTTATATTATATTCCATTCCTCTGGTTTCTGTCCCGCATTGTAGATTCTTGAGGCTGGTACTTTCCTAGAAGGACACGTCACCCCATGTTTTGTCGCCTCGCCCTCTTCATAAAAAGATCAGCCTATTATATAATAAGTACATTTTTTCTTTGGTACGGCATGTCTTTTCTTGGCATGGAAAGATGAAATCTGATCATTTGGCTCCATTACAAGGGAGAAGCTAAAGGAGTTTTTCAGGAATTCAGAAAACCAAGGTCACTGTAAAAACACGTCATCTAAGGAAGTAATGTGAAGTAAGTTATAACACAGCTCAGTGATAGTCATAGTGTGCTCAGCCTGCAAAATACACGGATGCAGGAATGTGCGATGACTGTAATAGGTAAAGAGCTAGAAAAGACAGGTCTGATACCAGAGGACACTAGGGGCTTCCTTTTGGTCTCCCCATGGGTAGTTCCAACTGACAAATTGTAGCTTTGGGCTGCAATCTTGGCGAAGTTCTTGATAAAGTGGTGGTAATAGTTTACTAGTCCAAGGAATGAGTGGAGATCACTGGTGTTGGTGGGTATGAGACTGAACCTTCATATCCACAGGTCGCACACCCTTCTTGGACATCCCATGTACCAGATAGTCAATGCATTCATGGAGAAGGTGGCACTTTTAGGGTTTCAGCTTCAACTCATGATCCTCCAGTCAGGATAGCACTCTGTCCAGCCTTTCCATAAGCTCCTCATACTTGGTGGAGAAGAGGATGATGTCATGCAGATAAATCAGCAACATTTTTGGTTTAGCTTCCCCACACACAGCTTGTGGATTGTGGCTGATGCATTGTTCAGGCTAAATTTGCAGTAACTCAACCAACCCTATAGGCATGATAAAGGCAGTCGTAATCTGTTTAGGTGACATGCACCTGCCAGTAGCCAGGTCTAGCATGGAAAATATTGGGCCCAACTTAGGGTTGTCTGTGTCTCCTCAATCCTAGGAAGGCTAAGCACCCCAAGTGGTGCAGACATTCAGTTGCCAGTTATCCACACAGAATCATAATGATCCATCCATCTTCAGCAGTACCATCAGGGAAGCCCGAGGGTTCTTTTTGGACTATATCACCCAGGTCCCTAGGACCTTGACTTCATGTACAGGATCGGATAAATAATTTGGTAGCATCAGCAGGCTGGTGGCATCTCCTCTCCAAAATCAGTCTCATGGCAGAAGAAAGTGCTAGTGTTGGCCTCTAGGAGCTAGACCAGCAGCTCCCTCTTTAACAGTGGAAGATGGGCCTGGTATACCTTTGAAATAGCAGAGATTATGCCCGTACTGGGCTCTTTGTGAGAATAGTGGTAGTCTGTCCTCAGAGTCTGAATATCCTGGGCAGTGTGAACTTTGGCCATGACCTTCCCTGTAGGTCAATGAGATTCATCAAGAACACCCTTACATGACCTCCCTATATGGTGTACAGTGTACATCCGATAAATACCCCCATTCTGATTCAGAACAGGCCCCAACATCACCTAGGCTACCTGTAGTCTCACACTAGTGCCCACTTTCATTTATGTAGCTAAGGGTATCTTCACTGTCCCCACCTTCCCGTGCAGTCCCTCAAGAATGACTTAGATCCAGCACACTTTTAGTGCTCATTGCAGAGCCATTTGCAAAGGCTTCTGAAACT
This sequence comes from Leptodactylus fallax, assembly GCA_947044405.1. Taxonomy (NCBI): domain Eukaryota; kingdom Metazoa; phylum Chordata; class Amphibia; order Anura; family Leptodactylidae; genus Leptodactylus; species Leptodactylus fallax. The sequence continues at coordinate 30,108 of CAMRHE010001049.1, read as the reverse complement.
GGACCACCTTGCAGTACTTTGACCCAATATCAGCCCATCCAGCAGCTTCAGGGCATTCATTAGGGACCAAACACCAAAAGGGCCAGAGTGGACCTGCGACCCAGTGTCCCCACCACATCCAGGGCTTAGGGCATTCAGTCCCTTAACCACTATCCATCCTAGTTTAAATTGTTCATCCACTGGGCCATTCTCCAGAAGAGGCACTCCTGGGAGCAGTGACTCTACCACCAGTATATCCACCATGTCCAAGGTGAGTACCACAACCTCCATTTTGTTCATGGACATTCATCCTCCGGTTTAACTGATGCTGTCCCCACCCCTGATTCCTGTGTTGCCCACAGTTCCTTTAGGGATTCCTGCAAGGAGGTCAGCGTCACCTGTGATGGCCTCCCCCTGAAGGGGATTCTTTCACAAGAGCATCATCATCCAGCAGAGAGCGAAACAACAGTCTCGGCTTCTTCCTCGAGCTCCCAGACAATCACCTCCTTAAGTACTTGATGAAATAGCTTCTGAGGTTGGGTCTTCAATCACTCCTATGGCATCCCCTTCAGGTAGTGGTCACTCAGTCCTATGATGAAATGGTCTTGGTGAGTTGATGCAGTCCATTAGCATACTGCACCAGAGTCTTGTCCTCTCTCTCTGCACTCTACAAAAACACTTCTTCTCAGTTATTTCCGGGTTGAGTGGACACATCTCCTTAAACTTCCTTCAGCACTGCCAATATCTGTTTGGCTTTGCTCTTGCAAGCGGTGGGCTGTTACATGAGGGTCTCTCTGCTCCTGCCCAAACGCACTCCACACCAATTCAGCTCTCAGGTGTGGGGATAGGTTTCACAGCCATGTGCCGGGTTTCAGCTTCTCTTTCAGTCCTCCAAGATTGTGCCAGTTCTATCATACTTTAGTACTCAAAAATCAAAGAAGATTGACGCCAAGCCACTTGTTACATGATGTCCTCACAATTGGACAAATCCAGACTGGTTAAACCCTTGCCTGATCACGTGATAATTCGTGAGATGGTGCAAGGTAGGGGTGGCAGGTGGGTGTGGTGTTGCGTAGATAACGTTGGAAGGTAAATATATGGAATCTATGGTGTCCCAAGGATTCACTGTACCAACCCACGCTCTTGGGAAATAACCCCCGGTCACAGATGATGATAGAAGGAATTCACATTTATTAGGGTGATAAGCACTGTGCTTATCACCCTAATATCACCATTTTACTATGTGTGTCTGCCTAGGATGGAAAGTTAGGGCTCGGTAGAATTATGTGCCATACACTTTTATTTTTAGCCCAACCATGGCTAAAAATTTACAAGATAATGGATCAGTTTCTTGGCTGAAGAGTGCCGCACACCATTGGGAATGGTCATCCATTTCAGCCATCATCATGAGCCCTAACGCCTACGGTATCTTTCAGTGTATCTTATCGCTCAAGGGTTAGGGCTCCCTTTTTATGTTCCCCCCATTTATCTCACTCTTTAGAAATGGAAGAATAAGAACGATCAGAGATTTACTAAACTTGTACGCAAGACATCGCTTACAAAAAGTGTAACATCCTGTCAGATTGCAGAGACTAGTCAAAAACACCGCACACCCTAATCTGGGCGGATAGAACAACCTGTATGACAGCACGCACATGCACAGCTCAGAAAGAGGGGCGAGACTTGGTCTGCAATTACTTTTATAGACACCTGAGCATGAATATTCCTTACACCTGTCAGCAATCTAGAGAACTAAAGGTTGGTAAGTGTGACTTGTGTGCCTAGTGTGTAGCGCTATACATATATATATATATATATACACACACTATCAGGGCTTCTTCTTCTGCAATGTACTTCTATGCCATGTGTGTACACTGCCTTGTATGGTAATTGTGAGTAAACACTCACATTTTTTTTTAAATAATATCCATAGTTGTACTTTTTATTTTGGAGAATATTTGATGCTTTGATCACTTTTTATTCAGTTTTGACCACCAACTATGAGAACTTAAAGGGTAACTAAACTTTTGGACAACTTGTGATTTTCTGGCAGTATTTGTGCCATTAATACATTTTGTAATAATTTTATTAACTAATTTTGCCTCCTTTCTGTGACATCCTGTCTCTCTCGATTCTTTCCCTTGTTTCTGTATTGAGCTGTTCCTGCCTCTCACTGAATGTTACTGTGTATGGAGGACGGGGCTGTGTAATATGAGGGGGGAGGGGTCATTTCATACAGTTATATCTCTTATATTATCTTCTTTCAGACTTAGTACTATATGGAAGAAGATAATCTCCTCTTTATATGATGCAAAAAGCAAGTTTGTAGGTTTTATACATATTACACAGCCCCGTCCTCCATACACAGTAATGTTCAGTGAGAGGCAGAAACAGCTCAATACAGAGGACAGAGGGAGAGAGAAACAATGCCGGATATCACAGAAAGGAGACACAATGTGTTACTAAAGTCTATTACACAAGGTATTACTGACACAAATACTGACAGAAATCAAAAGATGTCCCAAAGTTTAGTTACACTTTAAGTTTTGTCCAGATTCAGCTTTAGCTGGCAGTCATTCATCCATTCTTGTAGTTCAGCTGGCCATGAATTTATGGCTGGAGATGGGTCACTGACTCCTGGTTGAAGGATATATATATATATAGTTCGGTATCATCTACATAGCAGGGATAGGCGAGACTAAGAATCTAGATTAATTTGCCTAACGGGAGAATATAACCTGCAAACAGCATTGGGGACAGCATCGAGACCTGTGGGAATTCAGCCAGGAAGGAACTAAACCCCTGAAGAACTGGGGCATCAACTTCACATTCCAGTAGAACTGTTCAGATTGTTTGTTGTCTTTTCTATGCCAATCCATATAGCAGAGATAGTAGAGTCCCTGCACTAATGGGCAAATCTTTCACAGTTGTTGTGATTGCACCAACCAAGTAGAGGAAGATCGTGAGGTCGAGAGAAGTAGTAGCTGAGTTTACAGTGGTGGTGGAAACCTCTACCAGATCTCCCAGTTCTCCTCAAGGTCTGGTGCAGAGAATATGGAGCCTGCAGAGTAGATGATGATGATAGTAGTGTCCCATGAGGCACATCCCTGTAGTAAGCCTCCCTGAGCCTGATGATGGTTAGAGTGCCCTTAATGGTTAGTATAGGGCAAAGACTTGTACGACAGTGTTAAATGAAGGAATAACTCCACTTGGCTGGAGCTGTGGCTGAGTAATGGTACTCCTTAGGGTCAGTCAGTGTCTCACTTGCACCAGCAGTCTTCCTCTCAAAAGTGTGCATTAGACTCTCTAATCCATAAAATGCCAGCAGTGCCCAGGATGTGGGATGCAAGACATCAAAGGGAACCCAACCTGGCCTGAGGCTCATAGGCTGGATCATAGAAAGCAACACTTCCATGTAATGGAGGTACAATCCTTAGGAACTCCCCATGGCTGGAGATGAGGTTGGATGATAGTACTCCCTAGGGTCAGTCAGTGTCTCCCTCCTACCTGAATGGAGCACCAGTGCACTTCTGTGACTAATGCTCCATTCACTGCTTCTGGGTTCCCATAGATTTTAGTTATGGCAGCCCCAAAACAGTGAAAGGACTGGATACTTGCACTCCATTCACAAGGAGGAGGCATGGGAAATTTCAGTCCCCCAATCTCCTGGTCACTGGGGGACTCGGGGGTTAGACCCCTGGTGATCTGACACTTATCTCCTATCCTATGGATAAAGGGATAAGTGTCCTTAACTGCAAAACCCATTTATGATTAATTATATTTCTTTTTAAGTTCTAGAAATGGGGCGTGAAAATACTCACGTGGCCAATGCCTGCAGCGGAGAGATCAGAATTTACTCTCAGTCAGAGAAGCTGCACATACAAGAAATTGCCACTGAAGTGTCAACACAAGCCGGACTGAGCGTAAAAGACTTGGGCGCTTCTCTAAATAGTGGAATGAAAGTCAATGTGCTGTTAAAGCCCGAAACCGAGATTCAGTACATGAGATGTCCACCCCAAGAGTTTATAAATATCCCGGGTCAGGGAAGTCTCTATGTAACCATCACTTGTAACCGAGGATCAACAGAGGAGCTGATGTGTATGAACCTGTATGTACCGAGTAATCGCTCCATCATAGTCACCGATAATGGCCTGGTCAAGTTTGCAAAACACGGAAAATTGTGGATGGATGAAGATGGAAGATACTGGTGAGTAGAAAGACCGTAACATATAAATTATTTTACTATTAATTATGGCAGAATCGATTCTCCATTTTTTTATTTTACCTTTAATCAAAAAATTCACATTTTGGAGAATAAAAGGGATTTTCCCATGAAAATAACCAAATTTATACTTATAAGCAATTAATAGCTAAACATTTTTGAAAATATAAATAATTTACTCTAACCAACTTAGTGGTGACAAACAGTGTTGTCTGTTACCAAGGGATACAATCATGATTGCAAGAACTTTCTTTGTTTAGGGCAAAAAAAAAAGCCAATATTTCCTTATTGTAGCCAGGTTATCAGAAGGGACACTACATGTATGAGAAGATAACCTGACCACAATAAGAACATCATGGCTGGTTATCAGGAGGGGACACTACATGTATGAGAAGATAACCCGACCACAATAAGGACATCATGGCTGGTTATCAGGAGGACACTACATGTATGAGAAGATAACCCGACCACAATAAGAACATCATGGCTGGTTATCAGGAGGGGACACTACATGTATGAGAAGATAACCCGACCACAATAAGGACATCATGGCTGGTTATCAGGAGGACACTACATGTATGAGAAGATAACCTGACCACAATAAGAACATCATGGCTGGTTATCAGGAGGGGACACTACATGTATGAGAAGATAACCCGACCACAATAAGGACATCATGGCTGGTTATCAGGAGGGGACACTACATGTATGAGAAGATAACCCAACCACAATAAGGACATCAAGGCTGGTTATCAGGAGGACACTACATGTATGAGAAGATAACCCGACCACAATAAGGACATCATGGCTGGTTATCAGGAGGACACTACATGTATGAGAAGATAACCCAACCACAATAAGGACATCATGGCTGGTTATCAGGAGGACTCTACATGTATGAGAAGATAACCTGACCACAATAAGGACATCATGGCTGGTTATCAGGAGGGGACACTACATGTATGAGAAGATAACCTGACCACAATAAGGACATCATGGCTGGTTATCAGGAGGACACTACATGTATGAGAAGATAACCCGACCACAATAAGGACATCATGGCTGGTTATCAGGAGGACTCTACATGTATGAGAAGATAACCTGACCACAATAAGGACATCATGGCTGGTTATCAGGAGGACACTACATGTATGAGAAGATAACCTGACCACAATAAGAACATCATGGCTGGTTATCAGGAGGGGACACTACATGTATGAGAAGATAACCCGACCACAATAAGGACATCATGGCTGGTTATCAGGAGGGGACACTACATGTATGAGAAGATAACCCAACCACAATAAGGACATCAAGGCTGGTTATCAGGAGGACACTACATGTATGAGAAGATAACCCGACCACAATAAGGACATCATGGCTGGTTATCAGGAGGACACTACATGTATGAGAAGATAACCCAACCACAATAAGGACATCATGGCTGGTTATCAGGAGGACTCTACATGTATGAGAAGATAACCCGACCACAATAAGGACATCATGGTTGGTTATCAGGAGGGGACACTACATGTATGAGAAGATAACCTGACCACAATAAGGACATCATGGCTGGTTATCAGGAGGACACTACATGTATGAGAAGATAACCCGACCACAATAAGGACATCATGGCTGGTTATCAGGAGGACTCTACATGTATGAGAAGATAACCCGACCACAATAAGGACATCATGGCTGGTTATCAGGAGGACACTACATGTATGAGAAGATAACCTGACCACAATAAGGACATCATGGCTGGTTATCAGGAGGACACTACATGTATGAGAAGATAACCTGACCACAATAAGGACATCATGGCTGGTTATCAGGAGGACACTACATGTATGAGAAGATAACCCGACCACAATAAGGACATCATGGCTGGTTATCAGGAGGACACTACATGTATGAGAAGATAATTGAGCTACAATAAGTATAATTCAACAAAAAAAAAAAAAATAAGGGAAAAAAATTGTGTCACAGCGCCTCAAAGAAATAATTGAAAGGTGAAAAAACAAACTTCACATGAAATAGTGGTCTACCTGTCTTTGGAGACAGCTGCTACACATTCCAGGGACCAAACAACATTAAGTTGATGGTATTGCAATAGACAAGCAATGGGTAGAAAAAACTGGAATATGAGGACGTGCGCTGCAGTAGTATGAAGAAAATTGTGCAGGAGAAGGAACAGTTGTTTGATAATATTCCTTTAATGGTTCAAACAAACAGGCAACACGTTTCGATGCTAAACTGGCATCTTCGTCAGGCCAACTATACAAACGATACAATAAAATACAATACATGTAATAGATAGAAAGCATATAATATAAATAAATATGATAGAATGTAATAAAAATGGGAGGTCAGTTTTATGTCCAAAGAAGTTATGTATTAGAAATATTAAAATTATTATATGGGGGCCGGAGCCTGATTGTGGAAGGGAATGGTCGCATAGCTGCACAGCTCCAGGCCTGAGTCTCTTATAGCGACAAATTAGCGACGTGCCCGTGGATTATATTAACCCAAAAGACACTGGGAAAGCTGCCTTACTTCTAGGGATGCAGAGAAGAAGGAAATCTGCGGTAAAGCCGCAGAAAATATCAGATTTTTACTTCCCCCACGGAGGTGGGGGAAGATCAAAATGGCGGCGGCTCACACTCCAGCGCGGTCTCCGGGGCCTCGACTCCAATTCGAGACCCTCCGGAGGAGAAGCTCACGCTATCGGAACAGCGGAGAACGCTGTCAGTGCCGTCGCTTCATCAGCTGATGGAATGCGGAGGTCCGGAGGCGTCGGGGCCGTCTCCCCGGTGGGCCGGGGAGAGCGCGGTTTCGGGGCCTTCTCGGGCCGACGCACCAAGGCCTATAGGCCTACATAATGCAGAGACACCCACCTCGCCTCCTGCTAGCCCGGCCAAACAGAAGCCCAGGATCCAGACAGAGGAGCCCCAAGAAGGAGAGGTGAGCGATACTACACAGCACATACCGCCATCCACCGATTTTTTTGCAGATATTCCGGCAACAGAGAGTTTACTCACTGAGGCCTCCATGAAAAACATGCTTATGGCCTTCTGTAAATCACAGACAACAGACATGTCCTTAATGGTTAAACCGCTAGATAGAGACCTTCAGGAATTGCAGAAACGCACAGTTCATGTGGAATCTAAAATGGCGGAATTTGCCGCCTCACATAATCTTCTCATAGATGCACACAATGCGGTGGAAAAGGATGTGTCGTTTCTTAAATCTAAAATAGCAGACCTAGAGGATCGCTCGCGGCGCAACAATCTGAAATTCCGAGGGATTCCAGAGTCCGTATCTGCGAATAACCTCACAGTTTTCCTTCTAGATCTGATGCGCACGCTAATACCAAGTCTTACGAAAATGGAATTAACTATTGATAGAGCGCACAGAGTCCCAAGACCTTCACATCTGGATGAAACCATACCCAGAGATGTCCTAGCAAAGATCCATTTTTACCGCACTAAAGACATGGTGCTGCTGACCTCACTCAAAATTGGCCGTTTACGTGATCCATACCAGAAAACATCTATCTACTCTGATCTTTCGGCTGCAACACTACAACTAAGAAGGCAATTTATCCCTATCACTACAGCGTTACGCCAACATAATATCCTATACAAATGGGGATTCCCGGTTAGAGTGATCGTATCCCGAGACAACCTTACTTATGTTATCAACTCCCCGGAAGATGGCAAAAAGTTGCTAAATAAATGGGACATTGCAACCAGTGATCTGACCTCCAAACCACCACCTGGCCCTGTGTCAGATGGATGGCATCAACCGAAAACCCCAAGGCGTCCACCAAAAGGGCTGAACAGCTAGAGACTCACTCTACAACGGATTTCGTATGTCCACTATTGCTGAAATTATCCCCCCAAGATTACAACAGCCGCTGGTCCGCTGTACCACATTTCTTTTCCTTGTTTTGTTTCGGTGGCTTACCCACTGGTTTCTATGTCTCTACAGTTTGTTTGCTCTTCGGTTCTGGCACATGGGGCATCATGACTACACAAGGCGGGGACAATTCTGCTCCCTACCGCTACTGGTAACTTCTGAAGTGGGTGGTTGTGGTAAGATCTGTGAAGCATTACTAAATGTGAATTATGGTACTTAAAATTATGTCTATGAATGTCAGAGGTTTGAACTCCCCTCAAAAGAGAGCCAATTTGTGGCGAGAGGCCCGAGTTCAAGGCTGTGACATTCTTGCAGTTCAGGAAACACATCTTTTGGAGGTGGATGCCACTCGCATCAAGCATGCCTCATACCCACACATATTTCACGCTCATTGTACCTCCAAGCGCAGGGGAACACTAATAGGAATCAAAGATTCAGTGGCATTTCAGCTGGTGTCCTATTATGCTGACCCTGGAGGGCGATTTGTCATATTAGTTTGTATCCTTAATAATGTCACGTACACGTTGGTCTCGGTCTACGCCCCAAACAAAAGACAGATGTCATTCTTGGGGAAACTCATGAAAACAGTGGAGCGAAGAAAACGAGGATGCTTAGTATTAATGGGAGACTTTAATATGGCTCCAGATCCAGGGGTAGACACTACCTCTAGCATAGCGACACGTCATCCTTCCTTTTCGCAGGCTATATGGCGCCATGACTTATTTGATATTTGGCGTATCCTTCATAATACCGAAAAAGATTACACTTACTATTCAACTGTACACAATAGCTATTCAAGAATAGATTTATTTCTAATAGAAAAAGCTAGTATTCCCCTTGCCGTGCAGTCGGAAATTTCACAAATAACTTGGTCAGACCATGCAACAATAACCCTGACCCTAATGTAAAAATATGATTGCCCTAGAGCGTATATCTGGAGCTGCAATGAATTCTTAATGTTGTGAACCGAGAGCAAGGCAGGTGGTTTGGACTCCGCAACCAGAAATGAACGCACACGCGGTAGTTCAAGAAAAAAATATATATTTACTATAAGTTAATAAAGGCTAGTTAAAGGTAAAATGACAGGGCTAAAGACAAGCAAAATATACAATATAGCATGAACAATTTCAAGGCAAATTCTGCAATGGTTTCTACTTTTACTCTGTCCACTTCTGCAGTATGGACACTGAATGAACAATATACTCAAAACTATCCCTAACTGACCCTGACTTCACATTTGGGTGCACCCCCTTTTCCCCAGTGGTCCAGGTGGACCGCTTACAGTCCGTAGAAGCGCGCGGTGGGGCCCAAAGTCGGTCCTTTCTTTTATAGTGAAGCGTCCTCTCCTCACGGTTATCAGGATCTTGGGAGAAATGAAGTCCTCTTTAACAGACAGGGAAACCAACTGAATGCAATGTAATCCAACAGCAGATTCCACTCAGCACACTGACAGTCCTGCCGAATCCATACACTGAGCTGGGATGTAAGCCGGGATTTAGCAGGTGCCGTCCAGTACATCAACAGCACTGCGAGTCTCTATCTGTGGTATCCATATACACAGTCACAATGTCAGTCTCACTGATCAGCCACTGAGCACAGTTCCTTTCACGTGGACTCACTAGTCCTGTTGTCTCTTTACACTCTGTTTGTCTCTGGACCAAGATACAGCTTAGCTGTACAGAAAAAATCTCCACACCAGTTCAATACAACACTTGCCAAGATGGCTGCTGCTCTCTGTCTCGTCACTTCCTCCTTTTCTGCTCACACTCTGTCTGCAGAACAGGCAGGCTGACATAAAAAGGGGGGTCTCACTCCAGCATCATGTCACAATTACAATGGCTGCTGTCTTAAAGGAACAGAATCACAGAAATACATTCAACATTAACAGTTTATACAGACAAATGAAGCTTAAGACAACATTGGCTGTCTCTTACATATTCCCCCACTTTAAGATTGGCAGTCCCTGCCTATGACTGTATATCCAGAGGGTTGTACTTTTATGCACAGGGTGGTAGTATACCGATGTATGGCAGGCCAAACAAACTCATCCTGCGCATACCGAACAGGGGGAATACCAGCATTTGGCCTAGTGGTCCGTCTGAGGACCGGTGGTATATTATGGGGTGCTGCAGCTATGGGCTGAGAAGGACCAGTGGATTCCGCACCAGAGGGGGCACAGGCCGGAGATACAGTAGTCACAGGTGGAACATCCCCAGGAGCAGGGATCGGCCAACAATCATCCTCCTCGTCGGAGGCCCATTCCGCACCTCCATTCTCTGACTGTGGGAGCTCATTCACATTGGCAGGCCCATCGTGATTTGTCCCTTCAGAATGACACAGGCGCAACATATTTCGGTGAAGTACTCGAACACAATCAGTTCCTTCTTTCTGGACCTGGTACACTGCCCCCCCCCCCCCCCCCCCCCCCACCACCAACCACACCCCCCCCCCCCCCCCCCCCCCCCCCCCCCCCCCCCCCCCCCCCCCCCACCCAACCCCCCCCCCCCCCCCCCCCCCCCTCCCCCCCCCCCCCCCCCCCCCCCTCCCCAGAAAGGGGCCCCCCCCCCCCCGGCCCCCCCCCCCCCCCCCGGGCCCCCCCCCCCCCCCCCCCCCCCCCCCCCCCCCCCCAAGAGGTACCCCCCCACGGGGCCCCCCCCACCACATCCCACCACTATTCCCCCATACTCCGCCCCGACCCCCCAAAGAGAAGTGTATAAGGAGAGTACCCCGTTGTAGAATGGACCTGATTGTTATAGGCCCACACCATTTCAGACAAGAACTGAGGCCACTGTAACTTCTTGTCTTCCTCCAGAGTCCGCAGCATCTGTAGCAGAGTTCTGTTGAATCTTTCACAGGCCCCATTTCCCTGAGGGTGGTATGGAGTCGTGTGCGACTTCTTTATCCCGTAGTACGTTGAACTTCTTTCATTACGTGTCCCTCAAAGCAGGCGCCCTGGTCGGAGTGGATGCGTTGGGGGCACCCATATACTCGAATGAAATCTTGGCACAGAGCACGAGCTGCTGACTCAGCTGTCTGGTCCTTGGTGGCGGTTACCACCGCAAATTTGGTGAAGTGATCCACCATTACGAGGCAATACTGGTGTCCGCTATTGGATGGGCCCACCATTAGATAGTCTATCATGACGATTTCTAAAGGTTCCTGGGTCACGATGGTTTGCAGGGGAGCTCTCTGTTCTATTGCCTTATGGATCTCACAAGTTCGACAGCTGCGGCATACTTCTTCGACCATTTGACGAAGACCAGGGCAGTAAATCAGTCGCTGTAACCAACGAAAGGTCTTCTCATGACCAAAATGTCCATTCTTATTATGAGCCTCAACTGCCAAGGAGCGAGCCAGTTCACTAGGCACCACAATTTGGTATCGAATGTCGATCTCAGAAGGTAAATAGACCTTTCGGCATAGCACTCCATTTTTCATCTCCAACTTTTCCCACTGACTCAAAACAGATAATATCTCAGGTGTCAGTCGTTCTCTTTCCTCTCTACAGGGCTTCTGGCCTTTCTCAACACACTTGATCATCTGCGCCAGCCCCTCATGGGTCTGTTGTATCTGTGCCCATTCCTGTCGTGAGGGACCAAAGAAAGGAGCCATTTCAGTCCCCTCCATCTCAAACTGATTAGTGGCGGTCAAGGCCTGTGAAAATCTGCTGAAATCGGGCACCTCCACATGCTCCAACTCATGATCCACGTCTTCTGTGGGGGTCTGGGCAGTTACCCTAGAAAGTCCGTCAGCATTCTGGTTCTCTGTCTTGGACCGATACTTAATGCGGTAATTGAATGTAGACATTCGGGCTATCCACCTCTGCTCTAACGCCCCGAGCTTGGCATTTTCCAGGTGAGCTAGTGGGTTGTTGTCAGTCAGTACTAAAACTTCAGCACCGGTCAAATATTCAGAGAATTTCTCGGTCATGGCCCATACCAGTGCCAACAGCTCCAATTTAAATGAACTATAATTCTCGGGGTTTCTTTCAGAATCTCTCAAAGACCGGCTGCCGTACGCTATGACCCTCTCCTGGCCATCCTGAAGCTGGGAAAGCACTGCTCCAAGACCATACAGGCTTGCATCTGTATATAGCTGGAACGGCAAGTGGTAATCAGCATATGCCAAGATTGGGGCTGTTGTCAGTGCATCCTTCAATGCCTGGAAGGCTTGTTCCTGTTCAGGTCCCCACTTCACGGACCGGTTCTTTGGACCACCGGATGTGCCTCGTAGGAGAGCATTAAGTGGTGCTGCTACCTTGGCGAAATCCTTAATAAACCGTCGATAGTAACCGGCTACTCCAAGGAACGCCCTCACTTCTCGCAGGGTAGTCGGTATCGGCCAATCTTGAACAGCCGCTATCTTGTCTCTTGATGGTCTCACCCCTTCTCCTGATACGCGGTGACCCAAGTAATCAATTTCAGATTGGAACAACCGACATTTACTGGGTTTCAATTTGAGCCCATGTTCCCGCAATCTTCGAAATACTTGCCCCAACTGGTGGAGATGGTCTCCAAAGGTCGCAGAATACACTATAATGTCATCCAAGTAGATGAGAGTGAACTCAAAGTTGAAGTCACCGAGACATTTCTCCATCAACCGCTGAAACGTTCCGGGTGCATTTGTCAACCCGAAGGGCATCCGGTTAAATTCGTATAGTCCCATGGGCAAGATGAATGCCGTCTTCTCCTTGTCTTTTGTGGCCATCGGCACCTGCCAATACCCACTAGCCAGATCTAGTGAGGAGAAGTACCGGGCTCTCCCTAGCGCTGAGAGGGACTCCTCAATCCGTGGCAAGGGGTAGGAATCTCGTACGGTGCAAGCGTTTAACTTCCGATAGTCTACGCAAAATCGGATGGACCCATCTTTTTTTCTTACTAACACCACAGGAGCCGCCCAGGGACTCTGGCTTTCTTGGATGATCCCACCCTGTAGCATCTTAGCTAACAGTTCTTTCACTTCCTGATACAACTGTGGAGGAATTTGTCGGTAGCGCTCTCTAATTGGAGGGGTGTCTCCTGTGGGAATCTCATGGTAGATCCCTGTGGTACATCCAAAATCTTCAGCATACCGTGCAAAGGTGGCTTGGTTCTCCCACAACAGCTCATCTACCTTCTGCACCCATTCCAGAGAACATGAACTTACATCCATCTTCATCTGTTCTCGAATTGCACAGCCATTCCATTCAGAGGTGGGTTCCTCATCTTCTCCCATGGACACAGTTACGGTCCACTCATCCCTTTCAGTCGGCTTCAGCTGCATTGGAGTTACTTTCCTTACTTCCTCCGGAGTCACATAGATGTTAGCCAGCAGCCTCCCTGGGGTCAGGTCCACACTCTGGTCCTGAGTGTTTACACATCGAAGTGGTACTCTTCCATTGCGAACTATTGCCAAGGAACGGGCCACTAGCGGATCAACACCTCCTTCGGCTGCCTGCAGTGGTTCTACCAACACAGCTATGCCCTCTAGTTTCCGACAGGTGCCTACGGGCATGGACACTATTGTCTCCCGACTGGGTGGCAGTGTAACTTTTGTATGCAAAGGAACTGAAATTCGAGCCAGAGGACGCTGTGCATCTGAACTTTTCTGTAAGCCACATGTCCGGATCAGCCGCTGGAAAGCTGTTTGAGTAGGCCGATGGGTGGTGGTTTCTTTCCAATAACCGTGACCTTTCTTTTCAAAGAGGATCTGATCTAATTCTTTTAACACATTCATCCCCAAAATGACAGGGACCTTTACTTCATGTGACTCCTGTACCACCACAATGCCTTTCCTACCTAGATCTTGGCCACATACCCGGACATTCATCCAGGCCACTCCCACGACCGGAACTGGTAACTGGTTAGCTGCGACCACTCGTACGAATGTATGGGGATCATATTTCACATGTTGCCGGAAGTACCGTTCATAACAGTCTCTACTCAAGGTCGTTACTTGGGAACCCGTGTCAATCATCCCGGTAACCGGAATACCCTCCATTTCCACCTGTATGACAGGACTTGCAGCGATCAGGTCATCATCAGGGCATTCTCCCCACATAGTCTCCTTGTCAGTCTCCCCTACTACACGCCCTTCAGCAGCAGGGGACTTCAGTTTAACGGCAGTCTCTCATAAGTTTGTCGCTGCTCTGGACATCTAGCAGCAACGTGGCCCATCCGTCCACACTCCCAGCAGCGTATCCCCCGTCGTTCTGGCCATCTGTTTGGGCCCCTTCGGTAAGCCCCTTCGATTTCTCCTGAGCACTGCACTAAATGATTTGGACCCCTTCGGTAGGTCCTATCCTCACCCCTCCAGCGGGGTGGTGGGTGATTCTGACTTGCTGGGTGTGGATGGCTCACCCTTTCATCTCCAGTCTTCTGGAAGTCTGCAATTTTCATAGACTGCTCATCACAACGAGTGTGCAAGTGTTCCATTTGCTCTTGCAGTTTCTGCATTACTGTGAGAATTTCTTTAACCGTCCCCTTTTCTACTGTCTCTGAGCCAGAACTAGCCCCCTGTGACAAAGTAACTCCAACTGCGGTCTGCGGCCTCGGGACCATACTATTGGCACGGGAGATGGCCTCTACCTGTACATCATGGAATTTAGCATCAGTCTCTCGTCGTATAAAATCCTGCATAGTCACAGTTAAACTGCCGTCACGTATCCCCAGGACAAACTGGTCACGGAGAGTCCGATCAGGGTTACAGAAGGCTGGCGAGCCCCCTCTTTCCTTCCTTTGAATATCTCGGAGCAGTTCTTGTAGGGCATTTGCATATTGGGGAAGGCTTTCATTCTCCTGTTGTACCCTCTGGAAGAACCGAGCCTGCAGAGACCCCAGCAATGCAGTTTCTCCATAGATGGTTTCTAGAATCTGGACTACTTGCTCAAATGTCTGCCTTTGTTCAAATGGCCTCAGTATCACCGTGGTCTTAGCATCCCCTTGTAATGTCAATATTGCTAGCTCTACTAGTACTTCTGGTGCGGTCTGGTACATTCGCTGTATCATTCGTATCTGTTCCACCCACATACTCACTGACATATTATTGCCATCAAATTTAGCTAACTGACTCATTATAGCCCCTGCTGGCATTCTTCCTCCAGCACCATTCTCCCGAACGGGTGCGTCACCGTCCATTCTGGTAAGCGGATCCTGCCGACTACGCCAATTTGTGAACCGAGAGCAAGGCAGGTGGTTTGGACTCCGCAACCAGAAATGAACGCACACGCGGTAGTTCAAGAAAAAAAAAATATATTTACTATAAGTTAATAAAGGCTAGTTAAAGGTAAAATGACAGGGCTAAAGACAAGCAAAATATACAATATAGCATGAACAATTTCAAGGCAAATTCTGCAATGGTTTCTACTTTTACTCTGTCCACTTCTGCAGTATGGGCACTGAATGAACAATATACTCAAAACTATCCCTAACTGACCCTGACTTCACATTTGGGTGCACCCCCTTTTCCCCAGTGGTCCAGGTGGACCGCTTACAGTCCGTAGAAGCGCGCGGTGGGGCCCAAAGTCGGTCCTTTCTTTTATAGTGAAGCGTCCTCTCCTCACGGTTATCAGGATCTTGGGAGAAATGAAGTCCTCTTTAACAGACAGGGAAACCAACTGAATGCAATGTAATCCAACAGCAGATTCCACTCAGCACACTGACAGTCCTGCAGAATCCATACACTGAGCTGGGATGTAAGCCGGGATTTAGCAGGTGCCGTCCAGTACATCAACAGCACTGCGAGTCTCTATCTGTGGTATCCATATACACAGTCACAATGTCAGTCTCACTGATCAGCCACTGAGCACAGTTCCTTTCACGTGGACTCACTAGTCCTGTTGTCTCTTTACACTCTGTTTGTCTCTGGTCCAGATACGTAGCTGTACAGAAAAAATCTCCACACCAGTTCAATACAACACTTGCCAAGATGGCTGCTGCTCTCTGTCTCGTCACTTCCTGCTTCTCTGCTCACACTCTGTCTGCAGAACAGGCAGGCTGACATAAAAGGGGGGGGTCTCACTCCAGCATCATGTCACAATTACAATGGCTGCTGTCTTAAAGGAACAGAATCACAGAAATACATTCAACATTAACAGTTTATACAGACAAATGAAGCTTAAGACAACATTGGCTGTCTCTTACAATGTCGCAGCCAAAATATAAAGCAATTTTGGAAAATGACCTGAAGGAATTCTTTCAGATTAATGCTCCCTCAGTATCTAGCCCTGATATATTGTGGAACTCACATAAAGCCTTTATCAGAGGAACATTTATTTGATTGGGTCACATAGAAAAGAAAACTAGGTTAGCAGAAATTGACCGACTATTGCACCAGATAAAATCTATAGATAACGATAATAAAAATCTCCTTCCCCCTCCAATGCTGCAAAATTGGTGACGCTACGTCAACAATTGACAGCCTGTCTACTGCATAAATATGAGAAGAACCTGAAAAGGGTGAAAGCTACTTACTACTCTCAATCTAACAAAGCAGGCAAGCTCTTAGCGTCCAAGCTTAAACAAAAACATGCCAGGTCTAAAATCCCGTTTCTTCAGAGTAAGGATGCTGCACACAAAATCTATGATCCTAGTGGCATCGCCAACGCATTTAAAGCTTTCTATGAAGGCTTATATAATATTAAAGAGGACTCTTCTGTGATACCTCCGGCGAAACAAGACATTGTAAACTTTCTTGCAGGCGCCCAATTGCCCACACTCCCAAAAGCACAACTGGACTCTTTGAACGAGCCCATCACATCATCAGAGTTGCTGTCAGTAATTAAGTTGCTGCCATCCCGAAAATCCCCGGGCCCAGATGGCCTCACTAATGAGTATTATAAAAAGTTTTCTCCAATTTTGCTTAACCCGCTGTTGTCCTTCTTAACGACTGTGGTAGGCTCTGGCACTATTCCTGGGGACAATCAGGAGGCCCTGGTGGTGACGTTGCCTAAACCGGGCAAGCCTGCCACCAGCCCCCAAAACTTTCGACCAATATCCCTATTAAGCTCAGATTTAAAAATTTACGCCAAAATTATAGCAAATAGAGTAGCAGCTTGTCTTCCGAGCCTAATAAATTACGACCAGGTGGGATTCGTGAAGGAGAGGCAATCATATGACAATACCAGACGCATTTTGAATATTATACATCATATTAACTAAAAAAAAATGGAAGCAGTGGTTCTCGCATTAGATGCCGAAAAGGCGTTTGACCGCATTTGCTGGTCGTATGCCTTCCTGGTGATTAGGAGGATGGGGGTCGAGGGAGCTATTCTGCAAGCAATTGAGGCACTGTATTCTGCGCCTTCTGCAAGAGTATTCACTAACGGGGTAGTATCAGATCCCTTTTTAATAACGAACGGGACTAGACAGGGGTGCCCCCTCTCACCGCTGATATTTGTTCTCTCGATGGAACCGCTGGCCCAAGCAATTAGACTGGACCCAGAGGTGGGTGGCATTAATATACGGGACAAAACTCATCTTATATCATTATATGCAGATGATATCATTCTTACTTTGTCCAAGCCACTAAAGTCTATTCCCCGACTTATGGAGATTATAGCTAATTTTGGTCACTTATCATATTATAAATTAAATGTGGCCAAATCACAAGCTTTACCCTTGCATATCCCTCCCTCTTTACTACATCCCCTACAGTCGAAATATGACTTTGATTGGAGGAAGGAGGGTGTTCAATATTTGGGGATACAGGTGACACCCAATACGGGGGCCCTATATAGAAATAATTACATACCCATGTTGAAAACACTGCAGGATGAGATGGAGAGAATGTCCCCAATAGACGTGTCTTGGATGGGACGTGTCGCGGCTTTTAAGATGTTATTATTGCCCAGACTCCTATATCTGTTTCGCACACTCCTGATAGCCGTCCCAGTTTCGTTTTTTGAAACTATGCAAAGGATGATCTCAAAATACATATGGAATGTAAGGAGACCCAGGGTTAACAAAAGCTTCCTATTTAAACAAAGAGAAGCGGCAGGACTGGGGGGTGCCAATGGTTAGGAATTATTACATAGCGTCCCTAGTCACACAGTGCGCTAGATGGAGATTAGCTGATACCTCGGTTCCATGGATCCACATAGAGCAATCGTTCATATATCCTTTAAGACTGAAGGATACCTTGTGGGCGCCCTTCTGGAACATTCCTATGCCCGAGTCCCTGTCCCCAGTTATGCAAGCAGCTGTGACTGCATGGAAGCTGCTTCACGGGAAAGCAAATCCTACAAGTCACTTTTATGCCTCAGAGATGCCTTTGTTACTTATGGCCTGGGCGATAGAAGACCTAGTAATTTCGGAGTGGGAGACGAAGGGGATTACACAGGTCTCCCATTTACAATCTGATACCAAGCAATTTTTATCATTTACAGATCTAACACAGAAATTTGGAATTCATAGAGGTGACTTCCTTAAGTACTCTCAAATAGGGCATTTTATATCTAAGAACCCGATATCGACAGTACCCCACAGTAGTAAGGTATTCACCTGGATGTCGACTAAGATGAGGGGTTTAAGGTTTCTATACGATAGAATGGATGGAGTAGCAACTTTTACTAGATCTACACCATTCCGTTGTTGGTAGAGGGATTTGGGAAGAACCATCACCTTGGATGAGTGGGAACAAGCTATCAAACTTAGTCATACATCCCTAAAATGCAATACTCACATAGAAACGGCTATGAAAGTGACTTTAAGGTGGTACAAAACCCCATCCACTTTACATAGGGCATACCCATCAGTCTCTGAGGAGTGCTGGAGAGGATGTGGAGGGAAAGGAACCCTTATCCATATTTTGGGACATTGCCCCATAATTTGTGGATACTGGCATAGGGTCTTTGACATGTTTTCAGAAATATTTAATTTCCGCCTCCCCTACTCCTCACCTCTGGCCATCCTATCAATTGGAATTCCTGAGGAATTGAACAAATATAAAAAACTCCTCTGTAAAATCTTGACAATAGCTAAATTAATGTTGGTGCAAAGATGGAGATCAGTAACCCCTCCGTCAGACTCCACATTGTTGCTGGCTATTAATACTACATATACCTATGGGAGGGTAATTGCAAACATATGGGACGCATGGGCTAACTCTCGATTTGTTGCATAACGAGAGCCAGGAAGCAGGGAGGTTTAGGGAGTGGAAGTGGAATGGAACATATGAAAGGATCGTCTTTGAAATATGTCACGCTAACCCTGGAAATGTGCCTAAATGTTAGTGTTATTGTTACTGTTATCGCTTACTCAATTTCTGTTTGCTGTCTCATTGATGTACAATCCAAAGAATATGCCTTGAACAAATTATGTAAGAATGTATATCACAATGTATGTCAATATTCTCTCACATTTATTTTGAAAATCAATAAAAATTATTGAAACTAAAATTATTATATGAATAGGTAAATAAAGTTAAAGCTAATAGTGCAAAGGAAAGAGAGATATAACCAAAATCAGATGTAACCAATAACATGACCATGTAGCACTATGGCAGAGCCCATAGCCGGGGGGGAATAAAGGGGAAAGGTCAGACAAAATAAATGGGTGTGAGAATATAGATAAAACCATTATAATAAATACAGTATATTGGAATATGTGCTAAGAGATAAGTGCAAACATTAATTTATATTAAAACAGGCGAT
Organism: Leptodactylus fallax; assembly: GCA_947044405.1. NCBI lineage: Eukaryota > Metazoa > Chordata > Amphibia > Anura > Leptodactylidae > Leptodactylus > Leptodactylus fallax. The sequence continues at coordinate 10,357 of CAMRHE010001049.1, read as the reverse complement.
AAGTTTGATTATCCTAACTATAAAGAAAGGATGTATAATGGGCCAACATAATATGATGGTAAATAGCGAGAGAAAAGTCTCAAGGTAAAAAAATATATCATAGTAACAGAGAAGAAGATAAAAAGTCCAATAGAAAACAATAAAAATAGAAATAAAAATAAAATAAAATTAATACATAATTTGTAATGTGTATAAATCATGTTCAGTACTCACCCAAAAAGGAGAATATCTCAAACTGCAACGCCGTTACCATATTTCTCTCTGCTATATGTATATTTATATATGTTGGCGGTATTTCCTTATATAAAGGAGCGATTTCCTCCTTAGCCTCATCCCTTGACAAAGCAATTTCTAGCAAAACACGCATCGGGGTGCGTTCCAGTGTGGTATGTAGCTTAGTCCCCTTTCTTTATCTCTGGCTGGGATGTCGCTTTGTCTATGTTTCACAAGGCATTATGGGAAAGGAGCCGGGGAGCTCATGCACCCTCTGTTGGTTGTAACAGATCCTCAATTTGCTTTTGACTCACTGAGCCTTGAGACAGCAAATGGGATTTTAGCCGAGCCAGTTTCACTTATCTGCATACAGCGCCATAATGCCTTGTGATATGTAGATGCTTAGTAGAGGGCGAAAGGCAACTCAAAACTCTACATACCTTCACTGGTGCTCTCCTCAAGGAGAGATGTCCTTGTCTATGTTTCTTCATACTTTTATATATACAGTGACCAGTTTCTCTTTCCTTATATTACATACTATGTTATTACTAGTGTCATCATCTCCCATTTAGGAGAATTACTTTATACTTCATAGGGAGGGTTTTATTTGGTCACTGTTCAGACATATGACTTTTTTATAGTGAATATATTGGCCACATTCCATCTATGTTATTATCCAGGGACAGAGTCCTACTACCATGTTAATACTCTATGTGAATATATTTGTGTGTCCCCCATATATGTAATTGTTGTCATTACTTGTTTTATACTTTAATAATATTTTTACAATTATAATATGTGTGGAATTTATTTTGTTTTATTATAGTGTATGACACTGTCAGGATACCTAGGACTATATATCGAAAATACATAGTGTATGACACTGTCAGGGCTCCGAGGACTATATATCTATAATACATAGTGTATGACACTGTCAGGGCTCCGAGGACTATATATCTATAATACATAGTGTATGACACTGTCAGGATTCCTAGGACTATATATCTATAACACATAGTGTATGACACTGTCAGGACTCCTAGGACTATATATCTATAATACATAGTGTATGACACTGTCAGGGCTCCTAGGACTATATATCTAAAATACATAGTGTATGACACTGTCAGGGCTCCGAGGACTATATATCTATAATACATAGTGTATGACACTGTCAGGGCTCCTAGGACTATATATCTATAATACATAGTGTATGACACTGTCAGGGCTCCTGGGACTATATATCTAAAATACATAGTGTATGACACTGTCAGGGCTCCGAGGACTATATATCTATAATACATAGTGTATGACACTGTCAGGGCTCCGAGGACTATATATCTATAATACATAGTGTATGACACTGTCAGGATTCCTAGGACTATATATCTATAACACATAGTGTATGACACTGTCAGGACTCCTAGGACTATAAATCTATAATACATAGTGTATGACACTGTCAGGACTCATATTACTATATATCTATAACACATAGTGTATGACACTGTCAGGGCTCCTAGGACTCTATATATATCTATAATACATAGTGTATGACACTGTCAGGACTCCTAGGACTATGTATTTATAAAACATAGTTTATGACACTGTCAGGACTCCTAGGACTATATATCTATAAAACATAGTGTATGACACTGTCAGGGCTCCTAGGACTCTATCAGTAAAGCATAGTATATGAGAATATATAACAAAATTAGATTTGGCATTGAAATGGTGACCTAGCCAGTGTATTTGTAACAATGTAAGACTACACACTGCTATGATTTTTCTATCTGCCTAAAATTATTTAAACCTAACTAAACTGATCTCCTATAATTCTGTAGTACTATGTGGTGGTAGATGCAATGTTGGTGGGTTTTTTTCACTATCACTGTGTTGCTATCATCTCAAAAAATGTTTCTTCTTACTGTGCAATATCTTACATGCTAACATGACATCATCACTGTAACCTCTCCACCTTCCACTCTTGATTGGTTGGGAAGCTCGCTTAGGTCACAGAGACCATGTGATCCTCCTCCCGGCACCTGCCATTTTATAATTTAGTCAGAGATGAAATTTAAAAGTTTTGTTTTCATTAGAAATTTGGGTAGAAGCCGTTTCTTTCATCACTAATCATCATCAGTCACCAAAGTCCCTGATCAGTCACAATCTGATCTCCTGCTCCTGGGCACACACACTCAGGTCACTGTCCTTGGAAACCAATAATCAGTTATGGATGGTTTTTTTTATACAGCTATCCATTATATCATGTATTTATTGTCTTTGGGTGACATATATTTTTTTCTTTTTAGGCCATGAACCTGGAAGACCAGTGAGGAGCCGTGTCTGCGGTGGCGCTATTACTGTATTACATTGATTAAAAAATCACTAAGCAAAACCAATCACTTATCTTATATTCATCCTCCGTACATATACACACATGGACAAAATTGTTGGTTCCCCTCGTTTAATGAAAGAAAACCCCACAATGGTCACAGAAATAACTTGAATCTGACAAAAGTAATAATATATAAAAATTCTATGAAAATGAACAATTGAAAGTCAGACATTGCTTTCCAACCAGGCTTCAACATGAAACAGGCCTGGACAGAAATGAGGGTTCCCTTAGCGTAATATTTAGTTGCACAACCTTTTGAGGCAATCCCTGCAATCAAACGATTCCTGTAACTGTCAATGAGACTTCTGCACCTCTCAGCAGGGATTTTGGCCACTCCTCATGAGCAAACTGCCCCAGTTGTCTCGGGTGTGAAGGGTGCCTTTTCCAGACGGCATGTTTCAGCTCCTTCCAAAGATGCTCAATAGGATTTAGGTCAGGGCTCATAGAAGGCCACTTCAGAATAGTCCAATGTTTCCCTCTTAGCCATTCTTGGGGGTTTTTAGCTGTGTGTTTTGGGTCATTATCCTGTTGCAAGACCCATGACCTACAACTGAGACCAAGCTTTCTGACACTGGGCAGCACATTTCTCTCTAGAATCCCTTGATAGTCTTGAGATTTCATTGTACCCTGCACAGATTCAAGACACCCTGTGCCAAATGCAGCAAAGCAGCCCCAGAACATAACAGAGCCTCCTCCATGTGTCACAGTAGGGACAGTGTTCTTTTCAAGATATGCTTCATTTTTCTGTCTGTGAACATAGAGCTGATGTGCCTTGCCAAAAATTTTGATTTTTGTCTCATCTGTCCATAGGACATTCTCCCAGAAGCTTTGTGGCTTGTCAACATGTAGTTTGTCAAATTCCAGTCTGTCAGATTCAAGTTATTTCTGTGACCATTGTGGGTTTTTCTTTCATTAAACGAGGGAGGGACCAACAATTTTGTCCATGTCTGTATGAGCTGTAATGCCCCAATTCTTCCTCAGGTCAGGACTTCATGGTCATAGGTCATACATGATTATAGCATAGAGCATACTGTATTATCACATAGAACAGTTTGTTCTTTTTTTTTTTAAGCTCTGGGTGACAATGCTGATACTGGTGAGTGTAATCCTCATCATATTATAGGTTACAATTAGCAAGCAAGAGATAAGACAGGAAGACAAGCCAAAGTCATTGAACCAGAGGATGAGCAGAAAAGAGGCAACACTATCACAGGCAATGAGCAATGTCAGTGTCAGATTAAAATACTCGAGCTCAGCCCTTGACTGGATGCTGAACTAGAGCCCTGGTTGGCTGTGTCCCATGCCTCTGACTGTTTGAGAAGACCCAGCCAGAGTTTGATAGGTAATAACAGAAACCATAAATGACATTTGTGTCATAAGGGCAGGTATAGAATCTCCCCCATCATGGCTGCACTAAAGGGAACAATGACTGCTGGCTGGGGAAGGACTAACATGGTTATTTAGATATCTAATAACCTTGCAGGTAGCCCAGAGTTATGAGGGACTATAGGCGTGATGTCACTTATGACTGGCGGTGATGCATAGTTATTATATACACGTGTAATTCATGGTGAGGAGAAGAGAGAAATTAGATTTAATTACAAGTTACAGATTATAAATTGATAGAAAGAGATAGGAGTCGATACTAGTGTTAGGAGTGAGTACTAGTGTTAGGAGTCGGTATTAGTGTTAGTAGTGAGTACTAGTGTTAGGAGTGAGTACTAGTGTTAGGAGTCGGTATTAGTGTTAGGAGTCAGTACTAGTGTTAGGAGTCGGTATTAGTGTTAGGAGTGAGTACTAGTGTTAGGAGTGAGTACTAGTGTTAGGAGTCGGTATTAGTGTTAGGAGTGAGTACTAGTGTTAGGAGTGGGTACTAGTGTTAGGAGTCAGTACTAGTGTTAGTATTTAATCAGTCTGTGTTAGTATTGGTGCCCCGCAGTACTCTTTTGTTGTGTACAATGCGCTACCCATATTTTCTCATATCAGGCCTCACGTTGCGGAAATGCAGCATTTTTTGTTGCAGATTTTGCTGTGGTTTTATGAGCCAAAGTTAGGATTGGCTTGAAAAGGAATGGAAAATATAAAGGAAGCTCTTTAAATCCTTCAATAGGTGGCATGCCACTGACTGCAGCACAGTTGGAATTTTATCTTTAGCACCGACCGTTCCTGAACAATCAGTTCTGTATTTTGGTCTCTGCACCCAATCTGTTATTTAGGCACTTTACTGTCTGGTGGGAGGTCCTTGACTGAAGCAGGTAGTCTGGAACCACCCACCTGACAGTATAGAGCCTGATTAGCATATTGGGTACTGAAAGTAACAAAAATGATTGCTCAGGAATGATGGGGTTAGAGAAAAAATTCCAACTGAATTAGTGGAGCACGGCCTATTGAACTATACAAGGAAGTGGAGGCAATGCAGATGGTGAACGGTCCTTTGTGAGAATAATTCCAGGGACTGAGCTCAGAGCAAGGAATTCTTGTTTTCTCAATTTCTACCTGTACGACAGGCCAAACCAGAGAGACAGTGTTTCTGTTTTTCACTTTTTGCCTTCCAAAAGCCATAACTTTTTTATTTTATGGTTCAGGACAAATTGTAACTGATAATGGCCCCATTTATTACTCTGAGCAATGTTCTGGGAAGCAGCAAAAACACCGCCTGTATCACACGTCCTCCTGATCAGGGACGGACAGGATAATAAAAAAGTGTCCCTATGTTATAAGTAGGGTCAGAGTTATTGGCCTTGGGTAAGCGCAAGTAGGTGGGGTCAGGGGTCATTACATCACCAAGAGTTCATTCACGTCTGGCTATTTATGAGTTAAGTCGCCGTTCGACATTTTTTGTGGTTTGTCCGAAGCAAATTGCAGAAGTTTTGGTTTCATTAGAATCCGAAACTTAGAAAAATTCGGGTCAAATGTTGTTTAGCCCAAAACAATTCCTTCATCTCTCCCACTGTGTAAAGCAGACACAGTCCTGTGTGACGTATAATAATTTTCTGTAACTACTTACATAGACCTGTTACCTCTCCCTCCAAGTTACATAGGACTGTCTGCTTTACATACAGGGAGAGGCAGCAGTCCTATGTAAGTTACCCTTTCAGCCTCACACTAACTTACATAGGACTGCTCTATTTTCCTCCATGTAAAGCAGACAGTCCTATGTAAAGTCTGTTACAGACAAGTGGGCTCCGGTTGTCAGATAACACTCACACTAGAGACCATCTCAGTCTCTCTCTGGGCTCTTCTCACTCCTTCATACTAACTGCAGCACATGCGGATGCGCACGAGCAGGTCATCCAGACCAGGACCACCGGCATTGACCTGTGACCTCGCAATGCTGCTTCCTTAAAGGCATAGAATGGATCCCTGGAGTTAACCTGGATGCAGCAGAGCAGATTCTGGTCAGTGGCCTCAAGGTATGTGAGGGAGCTCGGCCCATTCTCGGTAGCCTCTCAGAGTGCCCGGTGGAGTACGTTGCCAATTCACCCCTGATCTTCTTCATTCTCATCTTTTGATCCAGTTACAGAAGTGGAAGTCTCCCAGCTCCTTTCTTCTTCTCTCCCTATGACCTGCAGTAGTGATCCCATCCCGTCCCACCTACTCCAGTCTGTGTCCCCGGCTGTCACCACTTACCTTACTAGAATATTTAACCCCTCTATCTCTTCTGGAGTCTTTCCTTCCTTCTTCATTACACATGCATTGCAGTGTATTGCGCATCAGCAGAGAAATGACTTGAAGTTCCTGCCCAATGCAAAATATATACCAGGGACCCCATTTACCATGTGCTACATATAATACTGGTGTCTTCTTTTGTTGTAGAGAGGTCTTTGGGCCGCTAAGGCTCTAGGGTCCGGTAGCAATCGCACCCGTATAGCTACGCCCCTGTGCATCAGTCCTCACTCTATTACACCCTATATAACTGCTCTGGGGCCACGGCACAATTGACTATGGCATCTGTGGAGTTAAACTACCTGCATGCACACAGGGGGTGTTCGATCAGTCACCCCTAGCTTATCTGGCATCGGTATAAGATAAGTAGGTAAGTAAGTAAATAAGTCAGGAGTGACTGCTGGAACAAGCCCAGTTTTAGCTTAGCGATGCCGAACAAACACAACATGGATATTTTTTTTCACTTTTATTGACGTTCAGCATGTGATTGGCCCTGTAAAATACCAATTTGGCTGTGGGCTGCCGCACACTCCTTGATTTATGACACAGAGTGCACTTGGGTGACACCAGAGAACAGCAGGAGTCCGTTGAGTAGATCAAAGCAAAAAAAGGTTTAATCAAAACAACTAGTTGGGTTACAGATAAATCTATTCCTAAAACATAGGTTAAAGTTTAAACAGAAGATCAAGAATTAGAACAAATAGAATGAGAGCAGTTGTGAAAAGGTGTTAGTGCTCTCCCCCAATACTCCTAAAGCCTGCTTTTAAAGGCTGAGAGAGCCTTACCCCTGTCCATCATAATTCCTCATATGGATAAGTTTTTGGTATGATCCCTCCATAGATTATGGATCATTCCCCTTTAAGAACATGGTCCTCACTTAGGCTCGTATGACTTGTTGTGTGTTATACTGAGACCTTCCTTTTTCCATAGACTTAGCACAGAGCCTATTTTAAACATAGTCTGTCAAGAATGCCATGCCACATACAAATGTTATTCCATGACCTTTTCCATTTTTAGACTCTAACTTTAGACTATAAGATTTAACATTTCCCCCTGATTAGGATTAGATATATATATATATTATCTAATCCTAATTTACCCTACTCTAACTCATTTACTCATCACTCGTATCACATTCATATCACATTCACTGAAGGGTCATGTGATAACACTTTGTCAGAATGTTCATTCTTTGACTCAATGTTTATGACAGAACTAGTGTACTGATTTCTTTTTAACATTTCCTGTAGAATTCTGTCACCTTTTCCAATTTCCTTTTTTACTTGTCTATGTATCTTCTTAATACTACACATTATAAAAATTTGATACGATATACATAACACTACAATAATAAATATAATAACAATAGGATTAGTTAATACATTTCCAACTGCCATTTTAGCTGATAACTTTGACCAAACACCAACAGACTTCTTAAACTTTCCCCACCACGATGATCCTGACATGGTATTCCAGTCATGTTCTATATCATCTAATTGACCTTGCTGATGTTTAAAAACTATTTCAGCCACTTTTAACTGTCTTGTTAAAGCATCTAGTAGACCTTTATCTTTTTCAATCTCTTCTGTCCACATTTTCCACGGAAATTTATCAATTTGAGATAGATTATATTGCATTGGAAGAGGTTTCAAATAACTGCTATCTATGGAAGATATACTAAATCTTCCCATATTCATCTTAATAGCGTTCACATATCCTTCAATACAATATAATCCTCTAGTCAAATTCTCAGCATGTACACATGAAGGAAAGAATGCTGAAACATTTTCCTTTTCAGACATAATTTGTATACACACTTTCTTTTGACCAACTGGAGTCACAATATCATGTATACTATGTATAATCTCAATTCTAGCATGACATGTACTTTGATTATGAAAACAAGAATGATAGATAATCTTATCTTGTTCTGGTAAACAAATTACCTTGGAAGCAAAATGTAAACATGAAGAGAGGTCTAATTGTTCAATTGAATCTCCATTATATGCAAACTCTATAAATTCTAGATTATAATGGATCACTTGTGTATTACTTACAGGAACCCCTAACGAAGTTACTGGAACCAAAATTTGCTCATTTCCTGATATTGGGATTAGTGATGTACCAATACATACATCCTGACTACAACCCAACCACTTGTTTACCCATAACTCTGTATGACCTAAACTAAAATTGTATATTACAGGTAGATTTCTTAATAAACCCAACGGAGTAACACCACTCTGTAAAGCCTGAGCCATTATCTTTAAGTTAGTGGAATATACAACCTGAATTTCCAGACAAGCTCTGGCTACTTGTTTTTCCTGTTCACTTTCCATTAATGCTAGAGTTGCATCTTGAAGATGTGACACAGAAGATCCTAATACAGTTACAGAATTTACAACCATCTTTTCCAAAAGTTGATTTAAACTTTTCTGGACTTTTACTCCCTTTTTCCCTAGATAACCAATTGTTTCCAAATCTGATCTCAGAGAGTTGAATATTCATATTATTTATGAAACTCCCAACAGTCCCAATTCCCCCTAAAATACCTTCTACAACACCTCTTTTACTTCTTCTGGGTTTTGACATACTTCTACTAAACCATTGTTCTATTCCCTTTTCTATATTTATTAGGTGTTGTTTACACTGAGGATACCTTGAGGAAATTTTCCAATCTGACATATTAAATGTCCATACCATGGTCATAAATGTCCCATTCCTCAAAAGAGGCTTAGATTGGAAATGATTAATCTGGAAAGGGCTAGACGGATTGAATTTGACTCCTGTACAAATTCTATCTGTGACTGACGAAATATTAACATTTACCATTGCACATTGCTTCTTATTGTTAATATTTGTTATACAGCACTCATATATCCCTGAATCCTTGGGAGATGGTTTTTCCTGATAGGAATTGAATTTCTTATCTACCCACTTCACACTCCCGTATAAACCTCTATGAATTACACTTGTAGGACCATTAGAGAAACTTCCCAAAAATGGCCCCCTTTCATCCATGTTAACAATGATTCTGGTGGTAACTCTAGTTTTGTGCTGCATTCTAAAGTTAAAGGATCTTTCCCCTCTGGAATTTCCACTCTTTGTGGACTAACACTTATTTTGGGTGTTAAATTATTAGTCACTGTGAGATCAAAAGCTATTCTCACTTTTACAGGTTCCCTAGTTATTTGGAAATTCCACGTTTTTACCCCATCTTCATTGCCCTTACCCATAATAGGGAGATATACTGGTTCTAAAATTTTCACATAATCTTGGGTGTAAAACCAAATTTCACTCTTTGATCTGCCTATTTTTCCTGATGATATCATATCATTTGTGATATCACCTGACCATTCCGCAGATTCATTACCTTTTATTACTACACTCCAAGCTAATACTTCCGTTGATGTACATTCCCATGAACCTGTTTTATTATTATGTATATAAGTTCCCTGTACTTGGTTTAGTGTGTTTTTGGGTCCTGCCTTAGCACTTAATGTAATGTTTGTATTATGTGTGAAATGTATTTCGATACAACATTTTGCACCATAACCTAAGCAAAGACTTCCTGTAATGTCCTTTGAATAGTCTACATGGAATTGTTGTTGCACTCCTAAAATACTACAAACTGTGTGCATTATTTTTCCAGTAAAATGACTTCCTCTGTCAGAAGTGATCATTCTTGGGATCCCCCAAGTGCAAAACACATGATTTACCAGTGCTCTAGCTGTAGACAAAGCATCATCTTTTCTGACAGGTAAAACTTCTACCCATTTTGAGAACACATCTACCACTACCAATGCATACCTGAGTCCATGTTTACCTGTAGGTAACGGACCTATGTAATCAATCTGCAATGTAGACCATGGACCGTCTGCTGGCGCAATTCTTTGAAGTGGAGGTTTTTGTCCTTTAGGTCGAGGGTTCACTTGAGCACAAATGAGACATGACTGAACAACTTTTTGTACAGTTTCCTCCATTTTGTCCCAATAAAATTTTCCTTTAAGAACTTCCAGCAACTTTTGCTGACCCAAATGACCTAAGCTCTCATGATTGTATCGGGTGAACTCAATCTGC
>CAMRHE010001048.1:0-250347 GCA_947044405.1 Leptodactylus fallax | reverse complement strand
ACTCCTATGGCTAACAATTATCTATAGATACTAATGACACTTTTTCAGACAATCAGACCAAATTTCTTTAAGGCCGGGTCCCCACGCGATGTTTTACAGTCAGAGCAAAGTGGATGGGATTCTAGTGAATTTCATGCCCACTTTGCGGAAAAAAACGCGCTGTGGACACGCAACAATTTCCAAACCGTCACGGTTTTGGAAATCGCAGCATGTCAATTATAACCACGGAAACGCCGGCCGTTTCCCCATAGGTATAATTGAAACAAAGTCTGCAGAGGAAAAAACTCTGCAAACGTTATGTCTAAAGCGCTGCGGGAAGAACTGCGATGCGATCCCGTCATAGTTTCTCCCACAGCGCTTTTTTGCTGCGGGACGCCACGTGGGGCCTTAGCCTTTAATTATTTTTTTTTTTTTAGGGGGGGTAGTCTCCCTAGCGATGATGGCCTGTGTGCAAATCTGTTAAAAGAAAACCTTGCTGGATAAGGGGGTGATTTTGTTGAAATATGGGGATGATTGTGGGATCTATAAATTGACATCTTTTTATACTTTAAGTCATTAAATATAATCTGGCTCTCGTTTATTCCCCTTTCCTGTCACCATCTGTTGTATAAGGTCATTGGTCTATGTATAGTCCTGCTGGTCGAACCTGTGTACAATGTCTAATGAGAAGTTTACAAATTTGACCAATTTTCAGCTTTTCATTGTTTTTCCTTCTTTCCACATGTGTTATGAGGATTTGATACCTCTTATTTATAGTACAGAATTTTTGGAAGAGGATAAGACTTTCGCAGCCTCTCCGCACACCTCGCACTAGGAGATTAGTGTTACAATTCCCTCATTCCTTTTGTCTTTGGGCAGTATTTTGGGCTATGGCAGAAAATAGAGATAAGTAATGACACCTGTATCCCCCTCCTCGCTTGTGGATTCTGCACACAGTGTTGGTGGCTCTTATTGAAGCATAAAAAGCACATTTTCGCCTTTTCTCCGCTTTCTTGAATACACTCAATGGGTCCCTCCTGTGCTTGGAAAATAGCAGATAAGTCAGGCAGAGAGTGAGCGTACATTGAACGGCGAGCACTTGATGAAACAATCCATACCCCACTAGGCAGACATAAGCTGTGTCCTACAGAACGGAGCGGGATGTCAGCACAGATGCAAGGCGCCGGTGACACTATGCAGCGACACACACATATTCCTGGTTACAATTACATGACTCTAAGCATACAGGATTCCTTTTACAAGAAAGTGAATTTTATAAAACATTTTATTTGTGAGATTTTGCAAAAATGTCACCTAGAGATTTTATAATGCACAATGGTTTCCAAAATGGAATAAATGAGGCAAACAGGAAAAATAGAAACATTGGAGATTGATGGCAGATGAAGACCACATGGTCCATTTAGTCTGCCCTAAGCTTTTTACTATATATTAGGATAGACTTGTGTTTACCCCTCCATGCTACACTCATGTGCTTTAGATTTCTCAACTACATCTGCTGGAAGTTTGTTCCAAGATCCGCACATGCAGAGCTGAATTGGGGTTCCACCCAACTTGTGACAATCACCTCTTTATCAGATGTCCATCTGGGAACTGCTGATGCTCCCTCTGATGTAGATGTAGACTTGGGTCTTTAGGTGACTTGTCTGGGACTACTGGGATTTTGCTTGTTGCTCAGGGCTGGAGATGTCACCGCAACATCCATATCTCCATCATGGTCCTCAGTCATCTTCTGATCTCTTTTTGCATCTAGGTGTTGTCCATGGCCCTGGCGTGACCCCTGAGTCTGGCATTGTGACACGTTGAGGCAAACATGGGTGACCAAACCCAAGAGTTTGTAAAATTCTTAACAAATTCATGTTATTGCTATTCGGTTTGCTCATCTCTACCAGGGAGAAAGGACACAGAGCAGTGGAAAGAGTAGCTCTTTGGTGCAACAAAAGCAATGGTGAGGCCCTTGTTGCTTTAAAGAGCTCATTTGGAAAAAAGTGTTGATATCTCAGGAGCAGAAGCAACGATCCAAGCTACAGTGGGGAAAAAAAAGTATTGTGCAAATTCTCCCACTTAAAAAGATGAGGCCGGCCTGTAATTGTCATCATAGGTAGACCTCAAATATGAGAGACAAAATGAGAAAACAAATCCTGAAAGTCACATTTTTCTCTCAGAGAAAAAGTAGACAGAATGCAGATTAAAGGGAGTAATGATGACAGAACAAAAACTCATGTATTTTATGTTTCAGTATATTACCCAGAACCAGGTCTACAGTGGGACTGATATAACACAACTCACTCCAGCCCATAACCATAGGGGCTCCCAACTTTTTCTTACTTTCATGGTGACCTGCACAATTCCTAGTTCCAAGGTGGCCCCATTATTTCTTGGCTCCAGGAAAGCATCTTTAGCATGTCTCCCCTCTCATTCCTGGTCCTTCATGGTATCCCTTTAAGTTGGGGTCCTCAACATGGTCCCTCTTCTGGACTCCAGCATAGCCATTCCTCTCCTTGGTTCCTAGCATGGATTCCCTCTTGATCTTAGACCCAGACATGGCTGTCCTTTTCCACTGCTAACCTTGATGATAGTTGCTGACATTTCATAGGCCAAAATCTGAACTTTAAGCCCATTTTTCTCCTCTGATATCCCTTAAAAGTCTCTTGCCCTTGCCCACTTCAGTCCAGTTATGTGGCACAGATTTCTGGTCATATTGGTGTCTCAGTCTATGTAAGTTCAATGTGTGATCTTTTCAAAGGGGTTCCCACTGGAAGAGTTGCTCATGAAAAGTGTTCTTTGGTTGGTAAATGGGTGGTCTACTGCTAGAGATGTAGCTGCCGTAGAGTATAATAGGAGGAAAGATTGATCGCTAAAAAAATAAGAGGGTCTTCACAAAGGAGTGGTGGTCTGGGTTTTTTTCCATTCATAACCACTTTGAATATCTTTCACAATTGTATTACACAGTTCCCTTCAGATGAAGTTGACTTACCTGACCTTTATCTATTGCTTGACTGTCTAATAATAATAGAACTGGGTCACAATTGCACGGAGTATAGGATATGATTTGATATATTTTGCATCCTGCCCTCCATAGGGGAGACTACGACCCCACGTCTTCCACCTTCGCACAAGCTCACATAAAGATATAACCAGTTCTTAAAAACTATTAACCCACCAGGGAAACAGGTCTTTGACACCAATATTCTGTTCAGTTGTTCACGATTGCTCATCGACTGTCAAAATGAAGTCAGGCATAAAATAGGACTTAGCCTCCTGAGAAGACTCCTCCTGACCTCCTTAACATTGGTGTCTTTAACCATCAAGGTATCTCTCTCTATCTTCCCCCTCTCTTCTATCTAAGTGAAGGCAGCCGGTCCTGACATATCCACAAGATGATTCTCTCCCATTCCCTAGTCTCAAGGTAAAACTGCTGCGAGGCTGCAAAGCAGAACATTATAAGATGTGGACACCTGACGGGAAACTAGAGCATGTGAAAATGAAGGTATTATCCTGTGACTGTGCGGTAAATTGTTCAACTCCCAAGACGTACTTCGGATCCTTGACACCATCCTTCACAGAAAAAGGATGAAATTTGAAATAAATTTGGGGATTTTTTTTTTTATATAAATCTATATAAAGGAACATTTCAAACTAGACTGTTAAACTGCATTATGCTCAGCCCTGGGCCTCAGGGGTGGGACATAACACTAAGGTTCTCTCTAGTAAATCATTTTGTTATGCTACACCCCCTAGGGCCTACCCTACATAGAACACAGCAGACCATAGTTTTGCTAACTGTTGCAAATAACGACATGCAAAATTTCAGATGTAAAATTTGCAAGAAATAATTTTCATAGTCTAGACAAGAATATAAGGGGCAGGTGAACTCTACAAGTCCAAATTGCAGAGTTTGAAATTTTTGCATAAATTTGTACTCCGATTCTTTCCTTTTCTCCTGCGTCTTAAAATGTCCCATTAAAACCACAACCCGCAAATCTTCAATAGAGTGGTTTTCTCCAGAGAAATGTGCGGCCACTGGGAGATCTGTTCTGCTGTTATTAATATTGGATCTGTGTGATTTCATGCGCTGACTAAGTCTCTGCCCTGTTTCCCCCACATAGAGGCCTGTGCTGGGACATTGCACACACATTATGAGGTACACCACATTGGAAGACCTGCAGGAGAATGTCCCCCTAATTCTGTGCACCTGTTGTGACTGTGGGATAGGTACACTGTCAGCGGTGTGGATGTGCCTGCAGGTCATGCACCTTTTATGTAGGCTTGGTGAGGTGCCATTTTCAGTTGGGGCCTTCAGGGCACTCCGGACGATAATACGCCTCAGGTTTGGTGGTTGTCGAAAGGAAAGGAGAGGGGGGACTGGAAATATGTCCTTGAGTCTGTTGTCCCTATGTAGCACAGGTTGGAGCTCCTTGGCAATCCTTCGTAGGATCTCCAGCTGTGGGTTGTAGGTGACTACTAGGGGCACTCGGGCATCTTTCTGGGTCTCTCTATATGTGAGCAGACTGTCTCTGTTAATGGCTGCCGCTTTTTTCAATTGGTTGTCTGTTACTTTTGGTTTGTATCCCAATCTGAGAAATTTCGTCCTCAGATCCAGGAGGTGCTTGTCCAGGTCTGTTTTGTCGGAGCAAATACGATTGTATCGTATAGCCTGGCTGTAGATTATAGATTGTCTTGCGTGCTTGGGGTGGAAGCTGTCGTTTCTCAGGTAGGCCGTTCTGTCTGTGGGTTTGTGGTATATTGATGTGAGTAGCCGGTGGTCTTTGATGTATATTGTGGTATCCAGAAAGTGAATTTCACTCCCTGAATAGCTAAGTTTAAGGTTGATGGTCGGGTGAAAGTCATTGAAGTCATTATGGAATTGAAGTAGGGCCTCCTCACCTGCAGTCCAGATGACAAGGAT
Source organism: Leptodactylus fallax (assembly GCA_947044405.1). Classification (NCBI taxonomy): domain Eukaryota; kingdom Metazoa; phylum Chordata; class Amphibia; order Anura; family Leptodactylidae; genus Leptodactylus; species Leptodactylus fallax. Next base: position 245,441 of record CAMRHE010001048.1, on the reverse strand, counting down.
ATCATCGATATAACGAAGGTAAATCATAGGTTTGGTGGCGCATGTTGATAAATATGTTCCTTCCATTTCTGCCATAAAGAGATTTGCATATTGGGGTGCAAATTGAAGTTCCCATTCGCTGTAGATATAGATCCTCTCCAAAGGTAAAATGGTTGTGGCTAAGGATGAATTGTATGAGCTGCGTTACTGGTTCTGTTGGGAGGTTTTGTTTTGCCAGGTGTACCCGACATGCTGCAACTCCATCCTTGTGGGGAATGTTAGTATACAGGGATTCCACATCCATGGTGGCCAAAATGGTACCCTCAGGTAGAGGGCCCAGGGCATTCAGTTTCTTAAGAAGACCTTGACATTGGCTTCGTTTCTGGACTAAGCTTCCTTCCTGATGCTCGGATTAGCACTTGGTACCTTCTGGATCAAAACTGTAGCTCATGCTCAGAGGTCCTCTCATTCTCCAGGTTGTTACACCCAGACTACTCTTTAGGTGATGACGTCTTGCTACCTTCTTCATCATGATCTTTGTCACCACCCCCGTGTGTCAGTGTTATTCATCTCTCCCCAGCCAGTTACTCTGTATACCCGTAGGGAGTAGTTGCTATCCATAATTTGAATCCCACAGACAACAGGTGAAGCCCCCTTGGATTTAGGACTTGCTTTAAATTCTGCAGCAACACTAAGACTTCATTAATGTACCTACCGCCAATCAGTTCTAAGGACTGGGAATCTGACCAGGAAAGTCAATGGGGGGACTTTATTAATGGATTTACACCAAATTTTGCAACTTTTTGAGATTGTTTGGCACCATAATTTTCAACTTTGACCACTTACCCACAGTCCATTTTTCAAAAAGTAGCATGAATTGTGCAAGTGCCCAATGGTCCAAGAGCTTTAGTATAATTTATGCCAGAAACTGCTGTAAATTATAATGTAAATCTCCGCCAGCTCATACAATAAAAGGATTAGATTAAATTTTCTGGCACGGACACCCAAGATGCAACATATTTACGGGCCATTCACATTACAGTTTGATCATCTGTTTAGTGGATCAGTTTTACAGATGCAAAAAACAGATGCTGGAAACTGATGGCCATCTGTATCTTCTAGGGGTTGAGGATGAAATATATGGAGATGACTTAGACTCCGCACCCCAGTCCCAAATTGATTGCAATTTAATTCAGAATATTTGATATAGTTTTTGTAAACCAGACAATTCCGCAGAGAACAAAATGAAGACACCTACAAGAGCTAAAATTAAGATTACCGGAATATTCATTATACAAATCTTATGATTCAGGTAAAAGTGAATCAGCAGGAAGCAGAAAAAAGACAATATCCAATTAATTAGACACATTACCGTGATCCAAAAAATCTCTCACCTATAAAATGACACAAGGTTTATTGTAATGTAATTAATATCAGGTTTATGTCTCATGTCATTAGAATATTAACAGCTCATTAATAATTACAAAAGATGTTAAAAATGGAAAGAAAAAAAACATTCACATTCCCCGAGCAAAATGTAATCACTCTCATGGAATTGTAGAATATAAGAAATTACTAACCCGAATATCCCAAAGTGTTCTGTGTGCACGGACCCCAGGGCTGCATGCACACAGGAACAAGTTGAAGCCGATTTTCAGTGCAAATTTGTATTATGATTTCTGCAATGAGCTAAAAAATTGTTACATATATTCCGTAACAGATTTTCTGAAAATTTCACACTATGTATTCAAGGCTGGTGCCAGCAACCATCTAACCTGGGCAGGGGTAGGCACTAAGAGCCTTGTAATTTGGGAGCGGTGCTTGCAGACTTCAACAGCACTCACTGCAAAGGTTGAAAGTTATGGAAGACCTTTAGGGATTCCAGCAGGTGTGCCATATTAAAACCACCCAATTCCGGTTGTTTTTGCTGCACTGTGGTTTTGGAGGAACACTGTGTACCGAGCTGACATCGCAACCACTGGGTGTTCCCACAACAATATACATAGGATAGATAACATATCACTTTGTGATATCATATCTTGAAAAGCTGGTCATCTCATGGAAAATTAGGTTATTACTGCAAATATCAGAATTTTATTAATTGGCTTAGTGTTGTGTGCAGAATTATTTCATAATCTTTATAGGGGCCAGATCTCCATTTTTCTAAAAGAGAGCATCAAATCAGTCAGAGTTGCATATTAAAGTTCTGTCTCCCTGCAGCCACCACTAGGGGTTGCTCACGAGCTTGGCATTGTGCCAACAAAGTACAAAGGAGGAAAGACATCAGCAATGACCTAAGAGAAGCAATTGTTGATGTCCATCAATCTAGGAAGGGTTATAAGGCCATCATTCTACAGGAGAATGTTAATAATCTTTCCGGGAGCTGCATCTAAGACTCTATGGCTGCACAATTTTGTTGTTGCTCATCTGGTTGAATTTACCTAATTTTAAGACCTTCTAAAGGACCTAATGTGTTGTTCAAATGTCCTGATACGTAAAACCATGGTGACAGTGGGTAGACTTTGTTTTTTTCGTGACTGTATTCCGATTTGCATGCTGCAGTCAGACCCCACTGTGAGGTGTCACATGTATACATCACCCCAGCACACGCACATATACAAATGTTATATATAATGTTCTTTATTACAATTAGTGACAATTTGCAGTTAATAGCTTTGTTTAGATTCTATGTGGCGGTTTCCTTATGTATCATTTCCCGCTGTTCACATCATCTGAATTGTCTGTTGTCTATTAGCCTGAAATGATCTGAGGATTTTCAGCCGGACTGTAATATTCTTCATTAATTATTATGTATAGCGGGAGCCGGATCCGCACTCGTCTCTGCTTCTCATTCAGCCCCAGCTCTTTGTCGTCTGTACAATTATTACTCTCATTAGTCCCTCAGGTTTGGAAAGAAAGAAGGAAAAATCATCTTCTTCAAGCTAAATTAATTTTTCTGTAATTTTGGTATAATAAAGCTGTCCTCTGCCCCAACAACATACTCATGGTAACTGTATATAGCAGCAATATTTGCCGAATCACTCTCTCACTCCTATCTGTTCCGGTCCCCAGTGACAACCTTGTTGTCTTATCTTAGGAGAAAAGGAGTTGTCCAAGATTAGAAAAACATGTTTTGTAAAATCTGTCACATCTGTCCTAATGGGATCCCTTTCCCACATCGGGGCCACTGTCCCTCTCTCCCGTTGTGGTGTCTCCATCCTTGGACATCCATTCAACTCTCCACCTAGGGGCCTCCTGGTTCAGCTTCTGTTTCTTCTGGTTCCCCTGCCAAAGTCAAATCTGTAGCAATCCTGTGGATCCTAGAAGAACATACTAAAGACATTAATGGCACCAGTAGAAGAGGCCCCATTATGATATATACTAGGGGTCCCTTTTTACATCCAATGACAGTAAAATTAACATTTAGAAGATCTAATTTTCCAGAATGGCTCTTGGAAGTGAACGCCAAGGCAAAAATGAAAGGGGTTGTGAGACAATTAGTAAGTCATCTAAACTTCTAGATGACTCCTCAGGATGTGTGTACATAAGGAGTACCACTACACTATATCTGGCACCAATTTGCCTTTTTCTCCACTGCAAACTTTATCTCAGTTGTCCCAGAACTGGTGGCTGGAGACTAGCTGCTATGATGTCTCCTATACACTACACATGGAGAAAAAACTTCAGGTTCATCCACCCCCCAAAAGTCCGGGGTTCGGCACCCAGAAATCTACTAAAATTATTACACTCTGGGGCCTCTTTGAGCCCAAAAGTATAATCATCAGATTCCAGGGAAGGTGAATTCTGGTCACCACTGAGAAATGTGACTGTACATCATGACGTCAACAACTAGGTTTGCGTGACGATAATTAGCTAGTTTGATACTTCTGTGAGCTGGCAGTCTGTCTTGGAAAAACAAGATGGATTTAGCAGAGCATTAGAAGGAGGAGGCACACAGAGATGGATCAGAGGAAAAATAGGTATTTTTTTCTGATAAACTATTACAAATGTTCCTATATTTGCCTGTACTATTGATTTAGTCAAACCTTGATGAATTTTTACTGACCATCTAAAAGGAGAGGAGTCTAGGACTTTATCACATTTTTTGTGTATTTTCCATTTTCTACTCTAAACTAATAATTTATGAATAATTCATTAAGAATTGTTTTGGAAACTTTCACTAGGACTTCCGCGCACCTTTTTCAAATACAAATTAAAATTAGAAATAGGAGCCGTTAAGTCGTCTGCACCTGGATTGGCTTTAATTATTAGCGAGATAACAAGGTTCATCCCATCAGGTGACTCCTATTAATTTACCCCCAACTCAATTGGAGCTCCTGTAAACATCCATAACAAGTCAAATTGTCCTCGAGCCGTCCAATGTTTCCATCATGATTAGAAATAAATTAATTCAATGAGATGGCAGCAATTATCGAACATAATGTTTCCACTCTTGTGATTTGGATGAAATGTAATTTTCTGATCATCTTAACATGCTCGGCAAGAACACGGGAAATGTCATTTTAGCATAGTTGATTTTTTTGTTGTTTATGTTTCTCTTAATCAACCCAGAAAAATAAACTAATGTGACACCGTAAATATTCTGGAAATAATCTGAATGTTCAATTCATTGAAAGCAAGCAGAGACCTTGTAAATATTAAGAATTTGAGACACAAAGTATATTAACCATTTACACAACTATTTTGGGGCTTTATACAATTTATTTATTTATTTATTTTTAATGCAGGAGATCCCTAAATGTTTTTATTTTTCCATCACCAGAGTAATGTGGGGACTTTGTTTTTTCAGAAAAAAATGTTTAAATATTTTTTTTGAATGATTTACTACTTTTGTGTCACTGTGTCATTTTTGTGTTGCTGGACCAAAATGAGGGCTCTTTTTTTGTGGAATTAGCTGTAGTTTTCATTGGTATCATTTTGGGGTACGTAGGAACAACTTCTAGAGTTACTTTTCTTGGGAGGATGATTGTAAAATATTTATTTGATATAATTAAAAAAAAAAATGACAGCCTTGTTACTGGAGTTTTTTTTTTTTTTGTTACATTTATTATTATTTTTTCTTTTTTACATTTTAGCCACATAAAAGCGACAGGACTATGAGATCATGCTACACTACACTATTTCTGTCCATGGGATAACAGAGGGAGCCCCCCATTCTACCATCTAACCACTTTTTTTTTTTTTTACTATGACATGTGAGAGTCTAAGTGGCCGGGATTGAAGTTATCTTAGATCTTAGCCATTGCAGCAGAATCTCTGTAATAAACATCTGGTACCCTCTGCGTATGGACCCTGGCGCTTGCTCAATCCCCATACTATAAATTGATGACATTTGGTGCTAACTACATAGCGCCAGTGCCATAAATGTACAGAAGATGGCGCCAAGGGGCCCTGATAAAATAATTGAGTGAAATAATAACACTAAAGAAATAGAATAAAATAAATAGGTAAAAAACGAAAAAAATAAAATAAAATAAAATACAAGTGACCTAAAATTGTAGTGTATGTAATTTTAGAAAAAAAAATTGTTAAAAAAGTCCAGTTGAGATGTTATTCTGGCAGTCGCTCGGAGGAACATATTTTGGAAAGTTATTTTGGTCTCTCTGCCTCCTGAGCATATGACTATTTTATATTAATGTACTCGGCTCTCCCTGCTGTCTCAGCGACTTGGCTAGCGTGCTGGGCAGCTTGTATATGAACAACATTTTCTGGGCCGAGGCCAGGCGGCGCTGCCAGTTATTAATCTATGTTTGTTACAGGAGGAGAAAAAAAAAGCTAAAGTGTATTTACACTCGCTACTTTACAGAGGTATCAAGGAGAAGCAAACACGTCGGGCTAAGTGCTGGATGGGAAGAGATGATTAAAAGGTTTAAAGGGAATCTCTACCCTCCAAGGGAACCCCAACCCTTCACAATTGTCTCGTCTATAGGCTAAAATTTGGTGCTAAAAAATTTCAGAGCTCAGTTTCTCCAGTACAGTGCCCCAAAAACTCTGCATAGACATAGGAAGAAATTTATCATGAAGAAAATTTGTAAAGTCAGCTATGCTGGAGTTGGCATCACCGTAACTTCAGCCAAATTTTATAAAACATCATAAATTTGGCACATCTTTAAATCCATAGTACAGGTGAAGATAACAGACTCTAATATATTGTACTAAAGAAAAGTGCCTATTTCTTCAGCTGTTGGCCTCCTGCCACTGATCAAATCTGTACGATAGAAGTCTATGGGGGGAGGAAGAGGAGACCGCCTCAAAGCAGAGAGGCCGTTCTCTTTCACAACACAGCTGGATTTTAAGGAATTTCATCCAGCTTCTTCCTAAAAGACAACCTCATTAACTCTGGAGACCACCTCATATCTCTGTCTATATCCTTCTCTCCCTCTCCATAGACTTCATTGTAAACTGACACTGCTCATGCACAGAGCATAGAACAAAATCACTTTGCAGAATCTTCAAGATCAGACTATCACTGCACAAAACGAGGTAATAAATCAATGTAGCAATTTCTTCATATAGAAAAGCCCAAAAAGTCACAAAAAATACAAAAATGTCTGGAATGGGAAAAGAACAGAAAACCATATATAAAATATTAAGACGATTACATTACATCTGCTCCTAACGGGAAAATTCTGGTATGCGGAGCTTGATACATTTTCCTCAGAGTTGGATGGTTGAATTGTCTGTAGTCACAACTATGGCGCTCAGGAGTGTATACAGTTGTATTGTGTACAGTTTATACATTGTACTAAGTAATGATGCCAAATTAAATAAGAACCCTGAGCTCCCCCTAGTGGTGGCTATAGGCAGACGATGTTTAATCATATACCTCAATGCAGGAGATTTGTATTTTTGTATGTGAAGATCCGACCCCTATAAAGATAGGTTAAGAAATTTATCAGCAAAAAAAGGTTGGACAGGGTAAAAATAAATGGATATTCACTTTAAAATATGCAAATAAATTCTTATTGATGTTAAAAGGAAACCTTGCTCTAGCACTACCTCCTCCTTATAGCTCTTTATAGAACTAATGCCTGGTTTTCAAGAACCCTAGTGACATGATCAGGGATGAAAATCAAATCTAAATATCTCCTCCAAAAGGAAAAGAGATGCTTATGTAGACAGCTATTTCAGGGTTCTTGTCCCTCATTAGTGTAACACAGGGTACTACTTGGTTAGATGTGGGTCAGAAGACGCACTGTGTCTCCTTTAAGGAAAATGTATAGTATACAGTACAAAGAGGTGAAACATTTTATTTCCCGGACTGTAGTACACTGCTCCCCCTGCAGGTGTCACTATTTCACAAGACTCACATTAAATGTATCTCAATTAAACAATTAATGATTTTCTAATGATTAAAAATGCAACATCTTTGCTATTTCCCTGCACTTTTAAGGGATGAGATTACCCAGGATGTCCAGGTACAAAGCTTTCAACTCCCTTCTCCCCAGAAGCGTCTTTAGTATTCAGTCTGATTTTCTTCCGAGAACATAGAATTGTCGTCCCAATTTCCAATCACGAAATAAAATTACACGTATAAGTGGAAGAATAATATAGGCAAGATTTTGGATAAGAATGCTTGAAGTGTCATTTTCTCTGAAAACTGAGTATCTTTTATTGTTATTCAGCCCCGGAAACCAATATTAATATTCTGTAGAGAGGGAACATAGCGCCGGCCGGGGTGAACAATGGTAGATACAGCATTAACCTCCACTACAATTCAGTGTGAACACTCCCAACCTCACGGGGAATACAGAGCTATATGCAAAGAAGGATTTACAGCCTCCAATTATTTTACATCTGAAGTTTGAGTTCAATCGAGACTATTCAGGAAAAGTTGGTGGTTGCTACAATGTTATCCACAACGCAACCAGAGGTGAGATCTTTCTAGTAAATCTATCTGCTGCATATGGCTGGGAGACTGTGTATAGCAACATCTAGAGTGACTATAGAGTGACCACTATCTCCATGCTTATGGGTCACTGTGGCCATCCCCAGCCAGTTGGCATAGATAGTACTAGCTCCCTCCAGGTAAATAATGTAGGCACAGATAGTGCTGCCTCTCTTCACTTTGAGCAAGCCTATTGTACATTCACAGAAGTTTTCTGCTTAGTGCTCCGACATGTTTTGGACCTTCCTGCTGAGTTCCTTTAAAAACTGTCTGCAAGTGTACCGAGGTGGGGATCAGTTGCTCCTAGGAGTTGCACCATTGTAGAAGTTTTCATTCCCATGCTTTAGAGATGGAAAGACAGAGCGATATCTTGCTGGAGGACAGCTTCTAGGAGAGAACATGTAGCAGACCAGGTGAACTATGTGGATAGCTTGTGGAGGAAAGAGGGACAGAGTCTTCAGCTGGGCACAGATAGTACTGCCTCAATATTTCTCCCTTCAAATGCTCCATTTCTCTTCCTATAAATAAAGAAGGTACAGATAACTAGAAATGGGTGACCCCCCGAAGATTCGCTTTGTCTCTGGTTCAGATGAATGGACCCTCCTCGTCGTTTCGGTCCATACTTGTTTAGATAAAACCGTAACTGAAATTATTATACTCTGACCATACTATAATCTCCCAGTATTTCACAGGCTTGTCTTGAACGTGTTTTTGTTTTCATCCATGGAGTCTTGCATGGTAAGCATGCATACAGGCCATGGAGATTGAGGGCATTTCTTATCGTTTTCTTTGAAACAATTGTCCCTGTTGTTTCCAGGTCTCTCTGTAGCTCTCCACAGGTGCTCCTTGGCTCTTGGACAACTCTTCTGATAATTCTTTTCACTCCTCTGAAATCTTGCGGGGAGCTCCTGGTCGTGGCCGGGTTTATGGTGAAATTATATTCTTTCCACTTTCAGATTATGGACCCAACAGTGCTCACTGGAACCTTCAGTAGTTTAGAGATTCTTCTGTAACCAATGCCATCAGGATAAGGTTGTGAAGGTGTCAAGACAGCCCACTGGTTTTACCCATCATGAGATGTTTCTTGTGAGGCCCCTTAGTAATGAGACACCTTTTTATAGGCCATCAGTTGGACCTGCTGATATTTGATTACTAATTCCTGATAGATTTTGGCTGGTGTCAGAACTTTCCATGGCTTTTGCACCTCTTTGTGTGTTCAATACTTTTTTCCCTGTGTCATTTCTCATTATTACACATAACTTAATGTATAAACATCTATGGTTTTATTTCTTTGCCTGTGTGGATTGGATGGGTTGTTACCGACATCTGGTGAGAATGTCATGTCAATAGCACTTTTAGAAACAAATTTACTTAGAAAATTAGAGACGTGTTCAATACTTATGTCACTCGCTGTATATTATGAAAGTACAGACTGTTTTGGCTCCATGTAAACATTGAAGGTACAGATAGTACTGTCATCCTCTCACTTCCTGTAAACAATGAAGGTACATATAGTACTGTCATCCTTTCTCTTCCTGTAAACATTGAAGGTACAGATAGTACTGTCATCCTCTCTCTTCCTGTAAACATTGAAGGTACAGATAGTACTGTCATCCTCTCTCTTCCTGTAAACATTGGGTTGAAGGTACAGATAGTACTGTCATCCTCTCTCTTCCTGCCCCTTCCTGTAAACAATGAAGGTACAGATAGTGCTGTTGTCCTCCTGCTAATGATCTAGATACATATAGTACTGTTTCCCGGTCTCTTCCTTTCAACAATACAGATAGTACTGCCTCCCTGGATCTCCATATATATTATGAAATAAACTGTTATCTTATATAAGTATAGTCTCTATGATAAAAAATAGGTCAGACCTAATAAAACTTTTTCCACATCGTATTCATAAAGGACACAGATCATGGTAATAAATGGCCACAGCACGATATACAGCTACATATGCAAACCTTATATGTACCCATAAAGGCCAGACCGACAAATTCTCTCTTAGGTGAATAAAGAGTTAATAAAATAAGTGATATTTGGTAATGACTTGTATGATCGTCTCTTTATACAAGGGAAAAACTTGGAAATGTGCGTCTGCCATAAAGCGCCTCTCTTCACATAGCTCGGCAGATTTTAATGTGTCTCTTATGAAGTGTGAAAAACAGTTTTAATTAGACAATTACTTAACAAAACAGTAAAACAGCGACTATCTCAATAAAACATCTGTCATGCTGATATAACCCTAAATATAAAGCAGAAAAAAAGCTTCTAGTTAAGCACAAAATGTGACGGCCATATAGTTATTAATGCTGCACCTCGGGCTACGCCGGCCAGTTTAACCCCTCGCTCTACAAAATATCACTGCATAAATTGTGGCCAATGGGATGGCTGAGTGACAACATCCCATATTGCTCGCCACCAAGCTTTTCCAGGAGTAGATGTACTTTTCTTAATACCTTTTTGTTCATTTAAAGGGAAAAGCCTATGAAATCAGACATTTTAATTGGGCCGGGTGCATTAAAAGCGGTATCATTACAGCGAGCAGAGCGGATGGTTATACGGGGATTATCCAGCCCTTTCTGCGCCGTCCTCAGAATCCTTTCCTCTATACTGAAGATTTTCAGACATTTAAATCTCCCAAATCCGCCAATAATATGAAGAATCCAGCTCAGCCGCCGCCATTCTCTGCCCATACAATATAAAACTTTTAAATCCTGCGAGCTGCGGGCGCACAAAAGGCAATGGCTGAATATCCATTCTCTAACCCAGAAACCTGGGTATCCGGCCGCTGCTAAATTATTTACACTGTCATTGTATCCGTCTGCGTGATACATTTACCTGTCATGCCCCCCAGCAGCGGCAGCGCAGCCGTGAACATGCAGAATATTGAAATGAATTCTCCCTTTCATCCGCGCGATTATTGGACGGCTCTACATTAAGGGAAATGACATTATAAATGCAGAGAACATTATATCATTAGGGGCAATTATTAGTCATTTCATGGCAGTATACATCTTCATATTAACCAGGATATATACAGAGATATCCTCATGGAGAGGAGGGAGAGCAGAGGAAAGAAGAAAGGAAAGAAATATGAGGAAGGAAGGGAGAGAGAACGAAAGATAGAAAGAAAGAAAGAAAGAAAGAAAAGAAAAGAAAGAAAAGAAAAGAAAAGAGAGGAAAAAGGGAAAGCAGACAGAGAAAAGAAAATAGAGAGAGGACTTATGTATTACACTTCTGCCAGACATAATCTAATTTTTACCCCTGCCAGAACGGACACGCACCAGCAGCAGCAGCAACAGCATGGGGGACATTATACTGTGATACTGAGCAGTGTAGCTCTGAATCCAGCAGGGGTGAGACATTACTAGAAAGCTGTAGCATGCCTGTGCCTCTCTGTCTATCTGCTGGTGCTCCCTCTCCATAGATTTCTATTGGCAGAGGCTGTAACTTGATCTCTCAGTGAGCTGTTAAGCCCTCTCTGTATCTGCCACTCTCTCCTATCCTTCACTCTCCATAGATTTCTATTGACTGTAACCTGATCTCTGTCTATCTGCTGCTGCTCCCTCCTATCCTTCACTCTCCATAGATTTCTATTGACTGTAACCTGATCTCTAAGCGCGCTGATAATCCTTCTCTCACTAAAAGATCAGTGCAGGAGGCAGAGGATGGGGAGACAAGTCTGAGCAGTGAAGGGAGAGGTAGATATTTCAGTTTATTATTTTCACTTCTACTATTGATTTATGGAATAAATAGTTAAAAAACAGTTACTTTTGAAATAGAGAAGGGATTTAGGGTAAAGTTTCTGGTTTCTAAGGAAGCACAAAGGTTGATAAAATTCCTGTTGGACCAGGGGCAGGGAAGGTTTATATGCTCCTCTCAGGGTGTCAGTCCTTAGGATCCCTTTAGAAATAGTCTAGTTTGACCCCATTTACACTGTACTAGAGTATAGAGGAAGGAACAAAAAGAGAGAAAACTTTTTAAAAAACTGCCAAACTGAGCCACAGATGGGACCAGGGTCACCGGGTTTAGGACCCTCAACCTCAGCAATATAAGAAATGCCACTAGGGTTTAGGGCGCCTGAAGAAGAACTGAACACTTGCATCCAGATTCAATATGATCCCTGGGGGTCCTAGGAGCAAGTCAACATGTTATCAGCTTATTGCCAGGGAATGATTCTAACAAAAAAGTGGTTGTGAAAAACTGAGGACCCCTTTAAGAAAATCACATCCAATCTACAGTCATGGAGATAAATAATGTATGTGTCTATGGCTTTGCTGGAGTGCTTAAACGTCAAAAAGATGGAGTCATTTATCATGCTTGCATGTCCCGCGGGCTCTCACATGACCGTGACCTATGTCATAATGAGTTTTGCCAAGGAGTTGGTATTGACAGTATTGTCATCCTGATCAATGAAATTAACATTCACATTAGCTGAAACCCAACATCTCAGCAGATTCGGAGGCAGCAAGTTTTGGAAAAGTGGCGGGGACGAACGACTCATCTGAATCCCGGAGTATCGGGGGTCATCCCATTTCAGTCTATTTTGAAAAGTTCTGCAACTTTTTAATATGCTTTTCCATTTTCCATTATGAAGAGTTTGTTAGGAGAACATTCTAGGCAAAGCTGATGCACTATTTTCCATATATATCTAGGGGAAGGTAGAATAGGAGAAAAGATCGAAAGACCACCAAATAAAGACATCACAAATACACAATGGGGTTAAGAGGCTGTTCACACCTCACTGCTGGCCGCTGCATATATGCTCACGCTCAGCGCATGGAGAGGGGATTTCCACTCAGAATTCTTATAAAGTACAGATCACTAAACCATCAGTGAGAAAAAGAAGAATTGTGGGTAATTGCTGCATCTATACTGAGGGGAGGGGGAGTTATTAAGGGGCACCTTGGAGGATTGGTTTAATCGACGCATACAGAAGGGGGGGTGATTTCATGGTAAATACTACCCCCTTGGTGACCCTGATCGGCCATCGCTCTCCAGAAAAATGATGACCATCATCAAGAGAGCAGATTCACTTCTAATCCCTTTTCTCTACAATTTCTTCTGCCACTTTTATGACGTTCGGATGCAGTAGAGTGATGGAACGGATCTCTTTCACATTACGAGGGTGGCTTCACAGTTAACTCCACCTTCCTGGCTGACCACGACCACTGCTCGTCTAAAAGATGATGAGCGGTTCCAATTTTAATCCCTCCCCTTTTTGACTGTATCGGGACATTAAAAGACGGCTGCTGATTGGTGCTTAAGGAGGATGGTTTCATAATTACCCCCTCCCGCCATGCTAAACCCTAAATAATGATGAGCGGTTCCACCTCCAATCTCTCTCCTCTGTGATCTTAACCACAATGGGGTTTCATAGTGGCGCTGATCTCCTACAATGGACCTCCAAGAGACTAGTGGCAGCAGAGAATGTGGAAGAGAACGGGAATTATTGGGGGCATTTATCACAGACAGTTTCTGCCTGGTGTGGTGGGGTGCGGTTTACAGACCCTCCTTCTGAAAAGGCCTGGATACACCCCTAGGTTTAATAGTATAACCCCAATAAACCACCTCCAAACGAAAAATTCAAATCTTTGGTCCATCGCTCATCCAAACAAAAATTGGAAAACATTTTCAGACACAGCCTTGGTAAACATGTAACGTTCAGACTTCCTTTTTATTAAATAAAACTTTATTGGTTCATTTACAATGTTGGAACCACTGTAGTCTGGAGGGTCCTGACTCTCCCTCCTCTCTGCCAGTGTCATGTGCTACCCGCATAACATGTATCCGAACAAAACTTTTGCCCAACAAACAGAATGTTGCTGAACTTGTTGCCATTTTTCTATTCTTGATTTTGAACGTTGCAGCACACGCTCCCACCATTGCTACATCACTCCCATTGCATGTGATCCCAGCCCAGCAGAATACAGCACATGCAACGGCTGGTTGGTGTTGGCGCGGCTGCCCACACGCAGATGTCCTGGGCCGCTCGTTGTCTTCTCTGGCTACGTGACCCCTGGAGACTTATGTCAGACACATTCTGTTCAGATGAATTAAAGCCAAAAGTCAGTGAAATTGCAAACATATTTTCATTTGTCTCGTATTTTGTGACAAAATGCAGGAGCAGCAGAATCTTTTGAGCGGCGATCAGCCATGAGAGGAACGCTCTGTTCTAAATTTACATACAGATATAGACACCGGAAGATCATTTGTCATATGTTCCTCAAATTCCAATCCTGTGGTGATTAAAATGTGAATTAAATTGTGAAGTGTCAGCTGCGCCTTTTTGTTAATTCCCTCGGCTTATGGCAGATTCTGATTCAAAGATGCATTTTGGAAATCATTTTAGAAGGCAATTTATTCCGCTTCTCTGTGAATACTTGAAAGAAAAAAAAATCTTAGTTAAATGTTGTTAGCACATAGAAGTTCTAATCTGCAACACGGGTCTACAGCGCCGGCCTCTGTATTCTCATATCTGACAGGCACAGATGTAGCAAGCGCCAATTTGTTTTCATATGGTTACTTTGTATAAGCTTTTCCGCTATGTTAGAGGAGTGTGTCACCAGAATCAACATATCACCCCAGCCCTGCAGATAGTTAGGTTAGTGTCACCAGAACCAGCATATCACCCCAGCCCTGCAGATAGATAGGTTAGTGTCACCAGAACCAGCATATCACCCCAGCCCTGCAGATAGATAGGTTACTGTCACCAGAACCAGCATATCACCCCAGCCCTGCAGATAGATAGGTTAGTGTCACCAGAACCAGCATATCACCCCAGCCCTGCAGATAGATAGGCTAGTGTCGCCAGAACCAGCATATCACCCCAGCCCTGCAGATAGATAGGTTAGTGTCACCAGAACCAGCATATCACCCCAGCCCTTCAGATAGATAGGTTAGTGTCGCCAGAACCAGCATATCACCCCAGCCCTGCAGATAGATAGGTTAGAGTCACCAGAATCAACATATCACCCCAGCCCTGCAGATATGTTAGTGTCACCAGACCCAGCATATCACCCCAGCCCTGCAGATAGATAGGTTAGTGTCACCAGAACCAGCATATCACCCCAGCCCTGCAGATAGATAGGTTACTGTCACCAGAACCAGCATATCACCCCAGCCCTTCAGATAGATAGGCTAGTGTCGCCAGAACCAGCATATCACCCCAGCCCTGCAGATAGATAGGTTAGTGTCACCAGAATCAACATATCACCCCAGCCCTGCAGATAGATAGGTTAGAGTCACCAGAATCAACATATCACCCCAGCCCTGCAGATATGTTAGTGTTACCAGAACCAGCATATCACCCCAGCCCTGCAGATAGATAGGTTAGTGTCACCTGACCCAGCATATCACCACAGCCCTGCAGATAGATAGGTTACTGTCACCAGACCCAGCATATCACCCCAGCCCTGCAGATAGATAGGTTAGTGTCACCAGAACCAGCATATCACCCCAGCCCTGCAGATAGATAGGTTAGTGTCACCAGAACCAGCATATCACCCCAGCCCTGCAGATAGATAGGTTAGTGTCACCAGACCCCAGCATATCACCCCAGCCTGCAGATAGATAGGTTAGTGTCACCAGAACCAGCATACCACCCCAGCCCTGCAGATAGATAGGTTAGTGTCACCAGAACCAGCATATCACCCCAGCCCTGCAGATAGATAGGTTAGTGTCACCAGAACCAGCATATCACCCCAGCCCTGCAGATAGGGTTAGTGTCACCAGAACCAGCAACCCCCCCCCTCACCCCCCTCAGTCGAACCAGCATATCACCCCAGCCCTGCAGATAGATAGGTTAGTGTCACCAGACCCCAGCATATCACCCCAGTCCTGCAGATAGATAGGTTAGTGTCACCAGAACCAGCATATCACCCCAGCCTGCAGATAGATAGGTTAGTGTCACCAGAACCAGCATACCACCCCAGCCCTGCAGATAGATAGGTTAGTGTCACCAGAACCAGCATATCACCTCAGCCCTGCAGATAGATAGGTTAGTGTCACCAGTACCAGCATATCACCCCAGCCCTGCAGATAGATAGGTTAGTGTCACCAGTACCAGCATATCACCCCAGCCCTGCAGATAGATAGGTTAGTGTCACCAGAACCAGCATATCACCCCAGCCCTGCAGATAGATAGGTTAGTGTCACCAGAACCAGCATATCACCCCAGCCCTGCAGATAGATAGGTTAGTGTCACCAGAACCAGCATATCACCCCAGCCCTGCAGATAGATAGGTTAGTGTCACCAGACCCCAGCATATCACCCCAGCCTGCAGATAGATAGGTTAGTGTCACCAGAACCAGCATACCACCCCAGCCCTGCAGATAGATAGGTTAGTGTCACCAGAACCAGCATATCACCCCAGCCCTGCAGATAGATAGGTTAGTGTCACCAGACCCCAGCATATCACCCCAGCCTGCAGATAGATAGGTTAGTGTCACCAGAACCAGCATACCACCCCAGCCCTGCAGATAGATAGGTTAGTGTCACCAGAACCAGCATATCACCCCAGCCCTGCAGATAGATAGGTTAGTGTCACCAGAACCAGCATATCACCCCAGCCCTGCAGATAGGTTAGTGTCATCAGAACCAGCATATCACCCCAGCCCTGCAGATAGATAGGTTAGTGTCACCAGACCCCAGCATATCACCCCAGTCCTGCAGATAGATAGGTTAGTGTCACCAGAACCAGCATATCACCCCAGCCTGCAGATAGATAGGTTAGTGTCACCAGAACCAGCATACCACCCCAGCCCTGCAGATAGATAGGTTAGTGTCACCAGAACCAGCATATCACCCCAGCCCTGCAGATAGATAGGTTAGTGTCACCAGTACCAGCATATCACCCCAGCCCTGCAGATAGATAGGTTAGTGTCACCAGACCCAGCATATCACCCCAGTCCTGCAGATAGATAGGTTAGTGTCACCAGAACCAGCATATCACCCCAGCCCTGCAGATAGATAGGTTAGTGTCACCAGACCCAGCATATCACCCCAGCCCTGCAGAATGTAGGTGTAGTATATAGAGGACCTGGCTTTTCAGTATATACAGAATACAATACATCTATTGCCATATTGTGATATTGATATGACATAGCGGTAGATTTTCTCTGTACTTACTTGGGGAGTGCGGAAGATAAGACTGCTGCAGACAGCAATACAATATTTCTTACAGTAAGGAGAAAATAACCTGTCAGATGCCTCTTACTAGAGATCCTGGCACCGCGTGTATAGCGAGATTTCAGACCGCTTAGCATCTGCGCGGCGCTCACGTAACTGCTTGTGACATGTGGGATCAGTGGGTATTATCTATTGATAAAGATCTGCCCAGATTCAGCCCTTAAGTGATGTTTGTTTCTTTTGTGAATCGTATAAACTGAAATAGAGTTTGACACCATTTTAGGCTTTTACTGCACTCTGTCCGGGCTAATTTCTTCAAAGGAAATCCAAGGAGGAGGTGGATATTGTCTGGGCGAAGACGTCTGGAGATTTCCTTGCAGCTTTCAATGCACTGAGTTATTTATGTGTTTATCTGCAATGAAGGAAATTTATGGTTTAGTATAACATTGTATAGTACAATATATAGTGCGGTATAATTTATTGTATAGCAGCAGCCGTGCGTTAACATATCACTGGGCCCTGAGCAAGAGATTTCAGGAGTCCAGAACTATAAATTAATATAAAATATAATATGGTATAAAAAATTATAAAAAATAAAAATTCTGGAGGTCAAAACAGGCAACGATATCATGACAGAAGATGTGGGAGGCAACATTGTGGGCTCCTTCTGGATGGAGGAGGCGAGGAGGAGGGTCAGACCTCAGAAGATGCTTCTCGGGGGTGGACTCAAAGCAGTTACTATTAACTGATTGGCTGCAAGACAGCCCAGGGCAGATCCATTGTTGCCTTATGATTAAAATGGCTCTGTTTAGCACAGAAAGTGAATTATAATATAGAATGTTCTATAAAAAAAAAAAATCATATATAGAGTGAAAAGTACACAGTAGAAATAGTATATAGTAGTGAATATGTTATTGTCTAGTATAATATAAGGAGCTACAGAGAGGAGTCCTGTCTAAAAATATAGAATACAAAAAAAGTGTGAAATATATTAAAGTATGAACAAAATACTGTAGGTCAGTGTAAGAAGTATACATTATGTAAGTATGTACAAGAGTAGCCCACAGTAGTCATATAGTATAAAACAGTGCACAGTATACAATATAGTGCAGTATCAGATAGATAGATAGATAGATAGATAGATAGATAGATAGATAAATAGATAGATAGGGATATCATATAAGTACATTAGATGCAGAGGCTGTTATATGCTTGTTTGACAGCTATTCCTCCAGTCCTGACTATACACATGCGTACTTAGCATAACAACTGACTCAGGCTATGTTCTCATCCGTTGGAGGATTTGTGGCAGATTCCACCGGAATGGACCTGAACACCACAAATGCTAGTGTGATCCTAGTGTCAGCAGTATTGTCCTCCAGATGTTGTAGCACTGCATCTCCCAGCACACCCTGCACCAGACATACCATCTGCAGACAGCTGACTTATAGGGCTTAGTACAGACTTTGCATTTGTTTTCTTCCACTTTGAATAGATATTTGAATCTAGACACAGAGTATAATAGTTGTATTATCTGTGCACATATTGTTATAAGACTGCACAAATGTCAGTGTCTCGCCTTCCATTAGTGGTATCACCTCGTACTTCTGCACAATGCCCCCCATTCTCCTGCCCCCCATTATAACCTTGATGCTTAACATCTATCACATTGGAATTACAGGATCAGGATACAATGAACAAGCACCTCACGCCGGCCATAGTTATACGCCATTCTCTTACTAACCAGACACGAGATTCCACAATACAGCAAAGCTGAGGCTACGTGAAATGTGAACACACACAGACAGGAGATGTAGCTAGAAGCACAGGGCCCCAATGCAAAATCTATAACAGGGGCCCCATCTACCACATGTCAGAATACTAGGTCTTTCTATGTGTTTAAAGGGTTTTTGGGGGTCCTTAGAAACCAGGGCTCGGGGTTGGCTGATACCCCTGCACCCTTACAGCTACAACACTGCTGGAAATTAGGGAATTATTGGTATATTCTGCACTTTAACTGGGCAGATTCCACTTTGTATTATAAAATGACTGTATGATATATATGTACAGATGGGGCAAGCTTTAACTTGCCATCCAGGTGTCCAGTGTGTAGGACCTGCTCTTAGACCACTGGGGCGGGATGGTCCTATAGATCCAGCCAGCACGCTAAGCGTAGGAATGCAGGAGATTATGGGCTGTGCAAGTTTGTTTCTTTGGAACTCAGGCTGGCGTTGGCCAGTAGGGATGTGTAAACCAGTTTGTTTTTTTGTTTTTTTTTACGGATTTCAAATTTTCATCTTTTCCCATTTTTCCATCTACAGACAATGGTTTTGGGGTTTCTGCCATCCATCAGTGCAAAGCAGGATACTTGTGGACTAAGTGAAAGTCCATTGACCTTGGTGAAGGGCACCAATTCATGCTCCCCTATTGCATCACCTATTAGACGATGGTAACCCTATAAGTCAATGTACGACTTGTAGAAGTATTGCACTATGTCTTGGGTTCTCCAACATACTGTACCCTAGAATGGGCTCAATCTGCAACATACATATAGTTACAAGGCTCTGACAGGTTGTCACAGCTCCGCCCCTATAACTAGCAACGCTGGGTAGTCATAAGTCATCCTAGACTACTTTTGCTCTCAGGCTTTTTTTTCTGATCAATGCAGAAAAAATGGGGTAAGAGATATATTCATGAACTCATGGAGACCCCCTTTCATTGTAGACTATCACAAATGGACCTACAGGAAAAGGAATTTGCTCTTTGAACAACCTTAATATTTTGTTGCATTGTAATTCTAGTTTCTCACCATTAAAATGTGATCACAAGACCTTCCTGGCCTGCCCTTGCATATTATCTGCGTTCCCTGAGAATGAGAACACAACTGCCTGGCTCCTTGTAGGACGCAGAGGAGAAGACAGCGGCTCTAAGTACGGGCGACATCACGAGATCTCTTCCTTGAAGTAATTAATGAGGCTGCATGGCAGAATGGACAGCACTATTGATAAGATATGGTAATGTATGGGCGGGAGGGGGATACGGATTCCGAGAATGGACGTTCTCTATCAGATTCTTACTGATAATTGTCTTATCAATATCCTCAAGAGACATCTTGATTCTTCTCTCTGTGTAAAAGTTTTCCTAAAAGACACTGGCATAATTAGTTATCTACAGATCTTCCAATATCTCATAACATTTAGATTACCCATGCATAATGTTTGCCCCAAGGGTCCCATGTGACCCTCAATACCTTGCTATGTCACCTCCTGTACAACGGCCATAAAGTACTCCACCTATGTCTACCTTTTTTTTTTTTAAGGTTGTTCCAATATGACCATCCCTGTCCAGTCCTAAGTAGGATGCACAAGTGATAAGCTTGTAACTATAAGGGGCGTAGAGGTAACCAAAAGATGACACCAATATATAGTAGTATTTATAAGTATTCTAGACGTATTTATGATGGAAATGATTTTGGGTTGGCCTAAGCAGGACACACGTCTATCATTTTATTCAAACATGGTGGGTTATTGTCATTTTATTTGGGTAGAGGGTTCTCATTCACTCTCCATTGAATTTTTTCATCCACATAAGGACAAAACACTCAGGAAGGTCATGAAAAATAAAAGTGACAACTTGAATCACATCCAGCATCTTAGGTCACTACGACTGCGAGCAAAGATCCTCCCTACATGTTGGCATATGGAGGAGCCGCTTCATTAGGATTGATCCCGGGATGTAAGATGGCAGCTCCCAGGGTTCTCTCATCAATTCCTTCATGCCCAGCTAAATCTAAACCATGAAAAACACGCGTGTCCTTCATCTGTGCATAAATTACATGAGGACAGGACGGTGGAGCTCACCTGTATGGAGCAAATAATTATACAGTTTACACTGAGATGCACATGTTCAGTAATATATTGTATGGTAGGTGGTATACATATACAGAGTGCACATAATACTGTATATACTGTATGGTAGATGCATGGTAAGTGCAACCCATACGCACGTGGACAAAAATTGTTGGTCCCCCTCGTTTAATGAAAGAAAAACCCACAATGGTCACATAAATAACTTGAATCAAAAGTAAAAATATATAAAATTCTATGAAAATGAACAAATGAAAGTCAGACATTGCTTTCCAACCAGGCTGCAACAAAATTTTTTTTAAAAAGAAAACTCATGAAACAGGCCTGGACAGAAATGATGGTTCCCTTAACTTAATATTTAGTTGCACAACCTTTTGAGGCAATCCCTGCAATCAGACGATTCCTGTAACTGTCAGTGAGACTTCTGCACCTCTCAGCAGGGATTTTGGCCGCTCCTCATGAGCAAACTGCTCCAGTTGTCTCGGGTGTGAAGGGTGCCTTTTCCAGACGGCATGTTTCAGCTCCTTCCAAGGATGCCCAACAGGATTTAGGTCAGGGCTCATAGAAGGCCACTTCAGAATAGTCCAATGTTTTCCTCTTAGCCATTCTTGGGGGTTTTTAGCTGTGTGTTTTGGGTCATTATCCTGTTACAAGACCCATGACCTGCGACTGAGACCAAGCTTTCTGACACTGGGCAGCACATTTCTCTCTAGAATCCCTTGATAGTCTTGAGATTTCATTGTACCCTGCACAGATTCAAGACACCCTGTGCCAGATGCAGCAAAGCAGCCCCAGAACATAACAGAGCCTCCTCCATGTGTCACAGTAGGGACAGTGTTCTTTTCAAGATTTGCTTCATTTTTCCGTCTGTGAACATAGAGCTGATGTGCCTTGCCAAAAATTTTGATTTTTGTCTCATCTGTTCATAGGACATTCTCCCAGAAGCTTTGTGGCTTGTCAACATGTAGTTTGGCAAATTCCAAGTTTTGTCAGATTCAAGTTATTTCTGTGACCATTGTGGGTTTTTCTCTCATTAAATGAGGGGTACCAACAATTTTGTCCACATGTGTATATAGGATGCACAGAATATACTGTATGGTAGGTGGTATACATATATAGGGCGCACAGAACATACTGGATGGTAGGTGGTATACATATCAGTAATATAGGGTGCACATAATATACTGCATGGTCAATGATATACATTTACAGTATTATATGGTACACAATATATAGTACACAGTTTTATATGGTGTATATAATTTATGGTACATAGATACACCATATACAGTATTGTGGTGCACATAAAATACAGTATACAGTTGTGTGCACATAATATACACTGTTCATATAAGATGCAGTATACAATATACCGTATTTAAATCACATGCACATCCAGTATACACTACTATGTGGTGCACATAATATATGGAGCTTATAGCTTCGCCCCTATTTGCAGCAATGTTGTGATTGATTCATTGTAAGGTTTGGCTGCTGTGTAGTTGTGTATTCTTGTGCGGGGGCTGCAGTCAGTATATATGAGATGTGTCTTAGTCCTGTGTTCATCCCATTAGTGCACAGTCAGATAGGCGCAGCAGGGCAGGAATCCAGCGGGTACTGTATGTTCCCCACACATCACACGCTGCTGACATGTCATGTTCTTGTCACAATGAGGCAGGTGGATTGTGAACACTGGTGAAGGCAAACGGTGGAGATGAATGTGACACCTCGAAGATGTGAGAGGAGCAGAATCTGAGAAGTATCGCTGCCCTGGACACAGTATATACAATGTAGCAGAAGGAAACAACACTGGGAACCAATAATGGTAGATTAGAATCAAAAATACTTCAGCAGTTTATTGTGAACGCGGAGTCTGTAACTTATTTTTATCTCTGACCAAAAACTGGCCCCAACTCCTTCTCCATAGCCCTAATGAAAACTATAGTGAATATTTATAGCAGCAGAAGATCTTTAGGATGTGAGGAGGGGGTTACATAGTGTTAGCCACATAAATCTATAAAGTATAAGCAACTACAAGAAACTGTCACTTATCATATCAGAGAGAAAAGGCCGTCCCCTCCCTCTGCCAAAATGATTACATGTCACATGACTCAGATTACACATGTCCTTAGAAGTCTATGGAGAGGGGAGTGAGCAGGAAGTGCAGGAAATGCGAGAAGAATAGATGCTTTCTATCACAACCAAAGCACATTATTCACATCAGTGCATCTCAGTACTTCTCTATATATATCCTGCACTGTTATGGAGCAGATTCTCATCTATTTGGAGGCCCAGGAGAGGTGAGAGAAAATAATAAACAGTCACACTCCCCTTCCCTCACCTCTTCTACGCTGCCTCTCAGTATACGCTGTGACATTGCCCCGGGTCACTGCTGAGGCTTGTGACACTTTAACACAGTTGAAACAGCCCACCTGACCTCTGAGGTCCAATCATGAGCCACAGTGGTGACCTGGTACCTCTGACATCACCCAGGAGGCCGTAAGAGGCCAGAAGAACATCAGATGCCGCAAAGGAGCCCAGGAGAGGTGAGTGTTTATTATTATTGGTCCTCTGCTATGGGTCTGAAGAGTATCATAGCAGCACTTCTGGTTCAGAGCAAACAACTTTGGCCCAACACAAAACTTGTGGGTGAAAATTGTAAATATACACAATACAAGTCTTGTGAATTTTGTCCACCTTTATTTCTGACAATAGGATCAACTTGACTGCAATCTCTGCACCCCCTGTAGAGACGTCCATGGCTCGACAGGGTCAAGGTAACAGACTAGAGAGCTACATACATAATGGAAGAAGCAGGGTCTCCATCAGCACAGAGTATTTCAGGAGAGAGGTGCTATTGAGGGGATCCAGCCGATTGTGAGGTTTTGGTGGATGAAGCAGAGTTTTGATATGAGGAGGGGGATGACAGCAGGTGGAAGCTGCAGACACCGGAGCCATCTCCCCCACCTTCCCGGAGAGTCTTATTACTATGTATAATATTGCAATATACTGCAGCTAAGTGGAGTGTCTCTATTAAGTTAAATGCAGCATTTGTGCAAATAGCGGAGGGAAAACACCTGCCGATACAGCCCCCGGTGATAATGAAACAAATTCAGAAAGACTTTCTACTAGACACGGAATGGGAGCTTTACACAGTTAAACAAATCATTAGCATTATGCCCCCACACACCCAAAAGGCTCAAAAAATCTCCGACTAAAGAGCACAGCTTAGCAGAGGATGTTGCTGCGGGGCTCCACATCCCGCTCTACATACAGAATTATCCCCAAGTGACGGCTCCGCATACAATGCCCCATTATACGCTTTCCACTTAGGAGAATTAATAAGAACATTGATTAAGTTCTCAAAAGAATTAATTTTTTTAAAGCTCTGGAAAATTTCAGTAATTAGTAGAGATTTGAGCTCTATGGCTGGAGACCCGCCGCTCCCGCGCATCGATTTCTAGCCCTTATTTTATCTCTGGCCATCTGGCGCTCAAGCTACGTTTTAACAATGTCGTTACTGTATATATATACTGAATATACAGTACATGGTAAGAGATGAGCAAACGACATCATTTTTCAAAAATTTCAGCCAGACCCGAAATGTTTGTGGTTCATCACCCACATCATTATACAGTGGGGAAAAAAAGTATTTAATCAGCCACCAATTGTGCAAGTTCTCGCACTTATAAAGATGAGGTCGGCCTGTAATTGTCATCATAGGTAGACCTCAACTATGAGAGACAAAATGAGAAAACTAATCCAGAAAATCACATTGTCTGATTTTTAAAGAATTTATTTTAAAATTATGGTGGAAAATAAGTATTTGGTCAATAACAAAAGTTCATCTCAATACTTTGTTCTATATCCTTTGTTGGCAATGACAGAGGTCAAACGTTTTCTGTAAGTCTTCACAAGGTTGGCACACACTGTTGCTGGTATGTTGGCCCATTCCTCCATGAAGATCTCCTCTAGAGCAGGGATGTTTTGGGGCTGTCGCTGGGCAACACGGACTTTCAACTCCCTCCAAAGGTTTTCTATGGGGTTGAGATCTGAGACTGGCTAGGCCACTCCAGGACCTTGAAATGCTTCTTACGAAGCCGCTCCTTCGTTGCCCTGGCGGTGTGCTTCGGATCATTGTCATGCTGAAAGACCCAGCCACGTTTCATCTTCAGTGCCCTTGCTGATGGAAGGAGGTTTGTACTGAAAATCTCCCGATACATGGCCCCATTCATTCTTTCATGTACGCGGATCAGTCGTCCTGGTCCTTTTGCAGAGAAACAGCCCCAAAGCATGATGTTGCCCCCCCATGCTTCACAGTAGGTATGGTGTTCTTTGGATGCAACTCAGCATTCACTCTCCTCCAAACACCACGAGTTGTGTTTCTTCCAAACAGTTCTACTTTGGTTTCATCTGACCATATGACATTCTCCCAATACTCTTCTGGAACATCCAAATGCTCTCTAGCAAACTTCAGACGGGCCCGGATATGTACTGGCTTAAGCAGGGGTACACGTCTGGCACTGCAGGATCTGAGTCCCTGGCGGCGTAGTGTGTTACTGACGGTAGCCTTTGTTACGTTAGTCCCAGCTTTCTGCAGGTCACTCACTAGGTCCCCCCCGTGTGGTTCTGGGATTTTTGCTCACCGTTCTTGTGATCATTTTGACCCCACGGGGTGAGATCTTGCGTGGAGCCCCTGATGGAGGGAGATTATCAGTGGTCTTGTATGTCTTCCATTTTCTAATTATTGCTCCCACAGTTGATTTCTTCACACCAAGGTGCTTGCCTATTGCAGATTCAGTCTTCCCAGCCTGGTGCAGGGCTACCATTTTGTTTCTGGTGTCCTTCCACAGCTCTTTGGTCTTCACCATAGTGGAGTTTGGAGTGTGACTGTTTGAGGTTGTGGACAGGTGTCTTTTATACTGATAACAATGTCAAACAGGAGCCATTACTACAGGTAATGATTGGAGGACAGAGGAGCCTCTTAAAGAAGAAGTTACAGGTCTGTCAGAGCCAGAAATCTTGCTTGTTTGTAGGTGACCAAATACTTATTTTCCACCATATTTTGCAAATAAATCCTTAAAAAAAAATCAGACAATGTGATTTTCTGGATTTGTTTTCTCATTTTGTCCCTCATAGTTGAGGTCTACCTATGATGTCAATTACAGGCCGGCCTCATCTTTTTAAGTGGGAGAACTTACACAATTGGTGGCTCACTAAATACTGTTTTTCCCCACTGTAATACTCTGGGGTCTCTTAGCCCTCAGAGTGTAATAATCTGAGATCCAGGGGAGGTGAAGAAACAAATACTGATACTCTCCTTCCCTCACCTCTCTGGTTCTCTTGCAACATCCAGTGATCTTTTCTGGGTGTCTTCCAGCTTCTTTGGTGACATCAGGGGTCCTGTGGGTGGTGGGTACCTTAGTCATATGTGGCATGTTGACATCATGAACCTTGCATCAAAATACCACAAATGACTGCTAAAGCCCATTTACAGGACTCAACAGTGACCCGGTGCAAGGGAAACAGTGGACACTGCAATGGACCCTGGTTTGGATTGAACTTGCAGAAACAAAGCTTGTGGGTGAACCTCTAGAATTTCCGTAGAGCAAATTTTGGAAGGTTCACCAATCTGTATCCATAACAAGTTTACCTTCATAGTGTAATTTAGTCCCCATTTAACACTAATTGTACAGGGCTCAGATAAATAAGTACTCACAATGCTAGAAGGGTGCCATACAGGTCATAGGGGAAATCTAAGCAAGCTCAGGAAATTCATACAAACAATATGGGATTAAAACCTAGGACCCCCTTGCTGTAAATATACTGTGCTGACCACTGAAGTACTCCTACTTTTTGTTATCTTAAAGAGGGCTACACAACTTAAAGCCTGCAATTCCTGTGTGGCCACCCTAGCCATCAGACTGGAATTATTATGAAGGTGAATGTATGGTCCCACTAGAAGCTCTACAAAAGGTTTACATACATATATACAGTATATGTGCATGTAGGCATGGATGGTAAATTGATGGTAGGACCATGGCTGAGCCATAGCCCGATCTGCTCAGAAACAATCGAGTCAGGAGATGGGATTTATCCCTGCTCACCTTGTGAAAGTAGAAGTGTATAAGATCAGTATATGAGGATATAGTAGATAATTGCCATTGAATTTACCTTGAACTACCTCAAGTAAACACCATAAATGACCTTGTTCTGCAAAGCCCTTTCCTAAGTCTCATTCGTGAGAGACTATCATGGGCACTTAAACCACCATCAGTTTTAGGGAGGCTTACAGCCATTAAAACGACCCGTATTAAACACTTACCACCCCTCCAGAATTGCTGGAGGATCTGATCAAGATCCTCGACATAGTGACCACTGGGACTACTGCCTCCAGACTCCTGGTCGTCTATAAACTACAATGGAGACAGGAGTGGAGATATTTACAACCTCCACATCTCTTCTGAACAGGAAAGATTTATTCTTAAGTGACCTCCTCCGCTACAACCAATTTATGACAGATACTGTCAATATGCATTTGGGAATGGTATAGTCCTATATGGCCCCCTGACCAGAAATGTTTGTGCAGCCCCACCTGAAAAGGGTATCTGAACTTTTACAAAAAATGTCATTACTAAACCATCTACGAGTGATCTTACTGCACTCTCTCTGTTCCATCTTCTGGCTTGTTTCAGATAAGGGGGCTTCATGATCAAGGACAGAGACGCATAGATCTTCACAGGGGCTGTATACAAAAAACGGCTCAATCACAAGGTAGGTGTTTGTTTTTTTATCTTTAATATTATTAGTTGCAAAAGTGATCATATCCCAAAAAGTTTATATCCAACTATGGAACAAGATGTATTATATGAAATGTTTGTTATTCGTTAGCTTCTTTCCCCGCAGTGTTGCGATGAATGTGATGGTGGGACGTCTCATTTTCATTTGCTAAGCTTTAATCATCCTCCTTGCTATTACTCTGGCAAAGCGATAAGTAGCATGAAGCAAAAGGGGAGAGGAGCGTTGCCGATATTTCGGAGCGGTGCACATGGTACTGTACTTAATGAGTCTCCGATGCAGCTGTGATAATGATACGCTGTGTATCTGACCTTTCTGCATCTAGAAGAGGCACAAACATAACAAGTGTGACTGGAATCGGCAGACTCGGTGCTTGTGAGGATTATTCACTTTTCTGTATTAAGATAGATGATGTGATTAACATAATTAAGTCTCCGGGCCCTGGAGCTTTCTTTTGTGAGGCAGCAATTACTAATGGCTCAGAGTTCTTATCTGTCTTTGAAGTGTCTATCTGCTCACAAAACTAGAGGTGGCATTGTCATATTACCAGATGCTCAGAAAACGCACAGTTCA
Organism: Leptodactylus fallax; assembly: GCA_947044405.1. Taxonomy (NCBI): domain Eukaryota; kingdom Metazoa; phylum Chordata; class Amphibia; order Anura; family Leptodactylidae; genus Leptodactylus; species Leptodactylus fallax. The sequence continues at coordinate 217,183 of CAMRHE010001048.1, read as the reverse complement.
CACTTTCTTTTTGCTTCTTACAGATTACATGTATAAACATAATTATTTAGCAACTGGGAGTAAACATCAGAGAGAAAACTTCCTTCCAGACAGTGGAGTGGTTAGAATAGAGGTGAAATTATGAGTGTAGCATAGAGTGGCAAAAGGTGGCCTAGAATACAGGTGAGCCGTGGAGAGAGAGACGACCTAGCATAGAGGTGAACCATGGAGAGAGAGATGACCTAGCATAGAGGTGAACCATGGCGAGAGAGATGACCTAGCATAGAGGTGAACCATGGAGTGAAGTGGCCTAACATAGAGGTGAGCTATGGAGAGAGATGACCTAGCATAGAGGTGAACCATGGAGAGAAACGACCTAGCGTAGAGGTGAACCATGGAGAGAGACGACCTAGCGTAGAGGTGAACCATGAAGAGAAACGACCTAGCGTAGAGGTGAACCATGGTGTGAAGTGGCCTAACATAGAGGTGAGCTATGGAGAGAGATGACCTAGCATAAAGGTGAGCCATGGTGTGAAGTGGCCTAGCATAGAGGTAAGCCATGGAGAGAGATGACCTGGCATAGAGCTGAGCCATGGAGAGAGATGACCTGGCATGGAGATGAGCCATGGAGAGAGAGACACGACCTAGCGTAGAGGTGAGCCGTGGAGAGAGAGAGAGACGACCTAGGGTAGAGGTGAGCCGTGGAGAGAGATGACCTAGCATACCATAGAGGTGAGCCATGGAGAGAGACACGACCTGGCATAGAGATGAGCCATGGAGAGAGATGACCTAGCATAGAGGTGAGCCATGGAGAGAGATGACCTAGCATAGAGGTGAGCCATAGAGAGAGTTGATCTAACAGAAATAGGTCATAGTGAGAGATTACGTAATAATAATAATAATAATAATAATAATAATAATAATAATAGTCCTTTAATAGTCCCACAATGGGGAAATTCAGTGTGTTACAGCAGCAAAGATAAGATAAGCAGATACAAATACAAATACAACATGTACAGGAATGTTCCAAGGTGAGAGGCATTACATTGATAGTAGACAGACAGATAGGAAGTAGCAGAGGAGGGGGAGGATTTAACAGGCAGAAAGATATTTCAGTTCTCTGTAATGATCTCCGCTTAGGTCGGTGTTGGTTGTACAGCCTAACTGCGGTGGGGAGGAAAGACTTCCGATAGCGCTCCTTCTCACACTTAGGGTGGAGCAGTCGGTCACTGACAGTACTGCCCAGCGCGATCACAGTCTCATACATGGGATGGAACTTCTTCTTCTGCATGGAGCTCACCACGGACAGTATCCTTCTGTCACCCACCACCTGTCACCTAACATAAATCACCTCTCACCATGGCTCTCCCCTAACACAGATGGCTCATCGTGAGAGGTTACCTAGAATAGAAACAGATTGTAAGAGGTCACCTAACAGAGGAAAGCCATGGTGAAAGGTGAATTAGCATAGAGTTATGTCATAGTGAACTGACCATGCATAAGATGTGAGTCATGGTAAGAGGTGACTTAACATAGAGGCAAACTATGGTGAAAGGGAGACCTAATATAGATTTAAGCAACAGTGGGTGATGACTGGAGACTAAACTGCTGTTTACCTTAAGTAACCCATGTGGGTGGAGTGGTGGTGCCACTACATTGTCTTCTGTGGAACTGCCTGAGATACAGTAACTATTTTTGAAGTTACTTAGACATGAATGCTTATGGAGTACTCATGCAAACTTGTGTATCCCTGTTCGCAAGATCCTGTGGATAAGAGATACATGTTATTAGTTTCATTAAATTATAAAATTCTATTTATCTGCACCCACCAGTAGGTGGAGTTCAATATCATACCTCCTAACCATCCTAGATTAAGCAGGACAGTCCTGGATTTTGGGTGCTGTCCCCATATCCCACTGTCCCAAGCAGCAGTGGAATTTCCCATCTTTATCCTGAGTGGGAACACAAAAGAACTGATTAGGCAGGGTCGATGGGGCATGGGCAAGGGCTGCAGATTTTGTCCTACTGTCATCTAAAAGTTTGGAGTACTTTGTACAGAATTAAATAGAAGTCAAAACCCTATTAAAAAGGTACATTGATGTACCATATTTTCTCTCCTTTATGTCCCTTGGTTTCTCCTTCCCTTTACTGTAGCTTTTCTGCCTTCGTACTTGATTCTTCTGTGACCAAGTTCATGTATGGATACAATGTAACAATATGTAACAATAGAAACAAAGCATTTGTTTAAAAATACACAAAAATACACGTAAAGAAATTCAATTATTGATACCAGGAATGAGCTGATACTTTTATAAAATGCCCTCCTATCCTTTCTAGATCCAGTATCTTCTGCTGTCCCGGTTTTGGTAGATATTGTAATTTTCAGGTTGGTTTACTTTCCCACTTGTCATTTTGAATCTATATCTGATTTCTGTAAAATAAACAACATGCAATTGAATGGCGCCTCACGCGAGGTCAGCGGCGGGTGGAATCATCCAGGTGTTTTAAGACCTTGTCGCTAATTTCCAGGGTAACCACATTAAAGTTTTCACATTCCATTAAAGCTGCAGGTAGATGCTGAATGTAAAATGTAACAGTAAATTGAATTACACTTTTACACTATGTCGCATCTATAACTTTCCATCTGTGCAATTTATTAGCATGCCAAAAAAATTAACAACTTCAAACTGCTCGGTGAGAAGCGTCCTGGCCTCCCCGCAGCGCTCACTCGTAGGATGCAATCCAGAAAATTAAAATGGCAAGATTAAATTTCCAAGGCGACACAGGCGAAGGCTTTTGAACTTTTGCATCTTCCTCAAATGATGCATGAAAGTTTGAGATGCTTGGTGGGAAAGGGGGAAGCTGCACTATGGAAATGCTTATTACTGTATCCCAAATATAGACATGTAGTATCAGAACCCCCTGCTGTTGGGTCCACTATGGGGATAGCAAGGTATCCTCAAGATGGGGCTAAGTGGAAGGAAAACTCTGGAAACAAGATGGCAGTTGGATCCTCAATGGCAATGCTTTGCTACAGTGTAGCGCTGTGGATACTGTAGATCCAGCTTAAACAAGTTGTAGACTAAAGAAATAGTATAAGAGCTCTGGGGAATGTCTCTTTTCTTAGATGAGCCATAGAGGTAGGGGGCAGTAGTGAATATCAAGGTGGGGGGTGGGGTGAGAAAAATGACTGAGCTTTGTGTTCCAATTCTTCACCATTTTCAAGATTTCTGTTTGCTGGCAGTGAATAAGACCATGGGGGAGGATTTATCAAGGATGCACATCTTGTCAAAGAAAGTGCAGTCTGTAAATCTACACTGACATCTATGCTGTAAGAAGTGTTGGACTGAGGCTCCTTGGGCCCACCAGATAATGATTCTGGGGGCCCACCCTCCAACTCCTCCTTGAAAATTACCCATAGTGCCTTTCAAGGTGCTTTTATTATTATGTTAGAGCCTGGGCCCACTGGGGGAGCCTTTGCTACTGGCCTTGCTGACAGAGGTCACCGCACCACTTGAAGGGGGTTGGAGTACTCAAATTCAGGAAAGGAAAGAGGAAGGCAATGAAGGAATGGAAGATAACGGGGGAGAGGGAAGGGAAAGATCATATTGACATCCATTCCCTGATATACAGTGGGTACAGAAAGTATTCAGACCCCTTTAAATTTTTCACTCTGTTTCATTGCAGCCATTTGCTGAAAGCAAAAAAGTTCCTTTTATTTCTCATTAATGTACACTCAGCTCCCCATCCTGACAGAAAAAAAACAGAAATGTAGATATTTTTGCAAATTTATTAAAAAAGAAAAACTGAACTCTCCCATGGCCATAAGTATTCCGAGCCTTTGCTCAGTACTGAGTAGAAGCCGCTTCCTTTTGAGCTAGTACAGCCAGGAGTCTTCTTGGAAATGATGCAACAAGTTTTTCACATCTGGATTTGGGGATCCTCGGCCATTCTTACTTGCAGATCCTCTCCAGTTCCGTCAGGTTGGATGGTGAACGTTGGTGGAGCCATTTTCAGGTCTCTCCAGAGATGCTCAGTTGGGTTGAGGTCCGGGCTCTGGCTGGGCCAGTCAGGAATGGTCACAGAGTTGTTCCGAAGCCGCTCCTTTGTTATTTTAGCTGTGTGCTTAGGGTCATTGTCTTGTTGGAAGGTGAACCTTCGGCCCAGTCTGAGGTCCGGAGCACTCTGGGAGAGGTTTTCTTCCAGGATATCTCTGTACTTGGCCGCATCCATCTTTCCTTCAATTGCAACCAGGGGTCCGAATACTTTCTGTACCCACTGTATACAATGTTTTCCCTGATACCTAACCAAAGCCTTGCATCATTTTGTTGGTCTATGGTACTGTATATATAGTAAGCACTCCATATAGAAATCTACTCTGTGATCCTCAGGGTTAGGGTGCCCGGAGGCCATAGAACATTGATCTGACTTTTTATGCTCTTCTTACATGAGACTTAGCACGTCCCAGATATTATATATGTTACCTAGGGTTCTCCTTTATCATACACAGATAGTCGGAGGGGGCGGTGACGTGTCCGCAGTACAGATTAAACCTTTCCACATTACATAAGGGTCTGATGAATGGTTGTTTCTTACAAGTAATTCACAACAATTATTGCAGCCGTTCATTACCAAGGTGGTAATTATACATCTTACACAGATACAGCCCCAGGATGTTGCTTGAGGCGTCTGCAGCACAAGGGTTAATTACTCATTGATATTACGAGGACTCGGAGAGTTTGTGAAAGTGAAATTTCTCCTATAGATTTGTCTTCTCCTTCCCGGGGTAATCGGTTTGGGCTGAGGAGGACCTGGACGGGCCCTTCTGTCTGTCATTTCAATGGCTGGAAATTAATGAGGATTTTCTATGCACAGACTAGGAATTAGCCATAAAGCTCTCGGCTCAATGTGCGCTCATGAACCCGGACATGGGCATAGATGAGATGTATTGACACAGGCTGACACTCAGATCAATGGCAACAACTTTCACTGCCCTGACCTTCAGCTGTAACACCAGCCCAGTCATCGACTAATTTATCATTTATTTGTTTAATTTTATTTATTGATTTTTTTAAATTATTTGATTTATTTTTAGATTCATTAAATATTCCACGATGTGATTCATTGTAATTACTGAAGTCAACGATTCTAACCCCACGGTTTATGCCTATGGCTATACTGTAATATGGGCAGGTAAATCCTCCTATTTGAATGGAGTACAGTATAATACACTTGTGTATCGGTTCCTACTGTACCCCTGTAATCCAATGTAGTGTCGTCCCACTGGACACTGCAATATGCTCAGAATGTATATATGCTGTATACTATTTGCACATGGTTCTCATGTAACCTGTGTTTTCCCCTTAAATGGGCTGGACCACTGTGGGTGGGGGGATTGAGTGTTGGTATGTTCCAGCCAGTTAGTTCTGGAATTTAGCCTATAATAAGGGAATATATGCATGCTTAGAGATTTGGAAGCATAAAGTAAGTAAAAGTATGCCTTTCTTGGAGTCTGAGAATAATTTGAGGAACAGCCTCAGAGAATTGACCCTGCCCGAGCCTTGAGACAGACAGGACATCCTGCTGAATCCTAAAGGGGACTTTGATGATAAGGTCACTAAGAGAGAAAGAGAATGGCACCTTTTTAGGACTAGAGAGACACAAGGGCAAGCCAATGAAGTACTACTAGCTGCCAGCTCAGCCCATACTTACAGTGGTCCAATATTGTAAGAAGCGAACCTCCACTGCTGGAAGTTGTTGGTTGTCTTAGTGCGCTGCTTTAAGTAAAGGTATATGTGATTAGATATTCCTGCATCACCACCATAGGCACTCCAACCTCCATCAGTCTTAATGCTCAATCTCAGTTATTAGAGCAAAGATTTAGGAGTAGAGGGTACCCGAAAAATGTGCTTCAGGATGCTAGACGTTTTGCGACAGAATGTGACAGACAAAGATTACTTATACCAAAAGATGAATCGCCTCCCCAAAACATCATTAGATTAATCGGGACATTTGATCAAGGTTCCAGAATGGTGGTTGACATATTGAGGTCATATTGGGATATCCTGCGACAGGACCCTGATTTAAGGGATAGGGTATCTGAATATCCATCAATCACCTACAGAAGAGGCCGTAACCTCAGAGACAGACTAGTTCATAGTCATCTGGAACCAGAGGAGTCTGGGGGTACCTGGTTGGGGAGTGAAAGACCTGCAGGCACATTTAGGTGTGGTGGTTGTAGGGCCTGTGAATTTATTTTGAAGGGACGTGAAGTTACGGTGGAAGCTACGGGTAAAAAATATTATACTAGAGATTTCATTAATTGCCGCTCTATGGGTGTGGTATATGTCACATCCTGTCCATGCCCAGTGAACTACGTGGGTAAAACGAAAAGGGAATTACGTCGTAGGATATTAGATCATGTGGGATATATCAACAGGAGAGAAGAACGTCCCCTGAGTTTACATTTCTGGAGCAAACATGGAGGTGACCCATCTACATTGAGATTTCAGGGCATTAAGTTAGTACGCAAATCACCACGAGGAGGAGATTGGGATAGGGCAATTTTGAGGAAGGAAGCAGAATGGATTTTTAGGTTTCACTGTGTCAAACCTAGAGGCCTCAATGATTTAATATCCTTTGCGCCATTTATTGAAGAAAGATGAATAGGGGTTCGAAATATGGGAGGAGTATCGTGTCATTTATCGCCCCGTATTTAGATGGGTAGACGTTTAGGGGGTCTCTCTTCCGCTATCTTTTGCAATGCCTGAATCTAGGTGGTGAGGTACGATTTACAATATAATGTTGTGGTGATTGATGGGTCGTAGCTATGATGTACGGTAGTTTTGGTACGCAATCAGAGAGTTGAGAAATAGAAGAGTTAGAGTTGTAGGGATTGACCATTGGGAGGTATGCAAATGAATCTGAGTGGGATGGTTAGGTTATCTATAGTTTGATGGGGAACAATAAGGGAGAGCCCACTGTATGTGAACTATGATAGGTAGATTTATGATCCATCCGCTGTCATGGTCTGGGATTATACGTAACCTCCGACTCCTTTAGAGTACGGTTGTGATAGGATAATATGGATCCGGATTTAACTCTGTTTTGGATATCTCCCCTCTGGGGTTATGACCTGGTATATGGAGGAATGGAGGTTAAGTATACAAAATTACCAGTTGGCCCTTGATCATCGGAATGGCTGAGACGCAGTGGCCAGATGATCAGCAGCTTATGTAGATGAGGTGAAAATCAAATGTGAATCAGTAGATTCACCGTCTAGCGCTGGATCACTGTAATTGTTTACATTCAGTGGTCACATGATCGGCAGACACATGAACACAGTAGAGGACTGAGGTGGACACATCCCCTAGGAGGCATGACAGGTGGAGTAAGCTAGTGATTTCTATTGGCTCACTGCAGACAGCATTAGGAAAGGGGGTGGCACCGAATGAATGGGCTGACCTTTATAAAGCAGGCAAGGCTCAGTGTGGCGTCGGCTACTCTATACACTGGAGCTCACCATCAGTGCTCTATACACTGGAGCTCACCATCGGTGCTCTATACACTGGAGCTCACCATCGGTGCTCTATACACTGGAGCGCACCATCGGTGCTCTATACACTGGAGCGCACCATCGGTGCTCTATACACTGGAGCCCACCATCGGTGCGGCCTCTATACAGGAGCACGTGCTCTATACACGGAGCGCACCATCGGTGCTCTATACACTGGAGCGCACCATCGGTGCTCTATACACTGGAGCGCACCATCGGTGCTCTATACACTGGAGCGCACCATCGGTGCTCTATACACTGGAGCGCACCATCGGTGCTCTATACACTGGAGCGCATGTGCCATTGAAAAAACACAACCCATTTCACAAACAAGTTCTCCTGCAGCTCAGTTGACAGAGTAAAAATTACAGTTTTCTGAATGTTGAGATGCAACAGTGGAAATTCCTATGGCCTAAAACTCCAAATTAGGTAGACCAAGATCTCCACATCTGTCTAACAGGGAACAAAAGGAGACTGAGTACAGTGTCCTTCTCATCACCTAAGATGCTATGTTATGTTAGTTACATTACAATAATGTACTTTGTTACTATGTTACATTACTATGCTACTATATTATGTTACAAGGAACCACGTCTATTTTATTACTATGTTAATATGTCACTATGCTATTATATTGCAATGCACTTTGTTTTATATTATGTTGTTATTATGTCACTGTTATTGTATTACATGTTATTTTACAGTTTACTGTCCCCATGTCATGTCATGTTACCATGCACTGTTTTATATTATATTATCACTTTACAATGTACTATGCTATGTTATTACATTACAATGTCCTATATTCTGTCACCTTACTAGACTATTACATTGTTACTATATATTATATAGTATTTTATTGTATGTTTCTACTACTGTATGTTCTGTTACAAATTGTATCTTACTACATTACCACATATTTTGGGGGTAATTCTATTTAAATTTAGAACTACTTTTGCCCTATAAACAGCATTTTATTGAAGGTAGAAAAAAAAAGTTATGTATAATGGTCACCACACATCTACAACAGACTTGCACCCCTCAAGTTCTGGGCTGCCTCCATTAAACTGAAAACCTCAGGTCTACTGGCGTGATATAAGTGCACTACACAGCTCAAATGCAGAGGAAAGTGAGCTACTTATTGTATGCAAAGCACCGTGCAAACCCAGCCTTATGGGAATTCCTCAAGGTCTGTCAAATACTTGAGGCCATAATAGTAAAAACATCAAGATGCAGGTAGGTATTAACTCCATTTTGCCTGCAAAATAAATTTCGGAAAGCGAGATACACATAATTTGATATTTTGTGGCTAGAACAATTTCACCTATATTCTTACAATTTTCCACGACGATGACCATAAAGGTTAAAAAGGCATTGCCTAGCGACAGTTGCAGGTATATTATATGGGGAAAAGTATTAGGAGTAGAGTGAAGCGGTATTTTTCCAAAAATTTGGGTTCAGAACCTGAAACTTTTGGAGTTCGCAAAGTCTCTCTTCAGTCTCCAGAATTTAATAATAATTCAAAATGTTGTGGTAATGAAGTATTAAGATTTCCCATCAAGGATACTTAGGGGCCAAGGCCAACTCCTGAAAAATGATCCCATAGCATTAACCCTTCCCTCCTCCATACTTTCTCCTGGCATTTGCCAAATACAGACCCATCCATCAGATCACCAGATTGTCTACATATATTTGAGATTTTCATGCAGATAAGTCTATGGTTGACCACAATATTCTGATGATGGGTCAGAAACAACTATGTGTTCAACTATTTGGAACATTTATATCATGTACATCAAAGGTGGATTGACAGTGGTTTGGAACATTGTTCCCTCTGGATGGAAAAGAGGTAAGAAACCTTTGCAATGTAAGGGACTGGTGTTTAGATAGACACTATCTAGCCCTCTCCTTATAGTAACCACCACCTCATGTATCAGACTCTCTGTGATGACTAGAAGGTCACCAAGGACTTTATTTCCCATGGGAAAGCATTAGGGTCCTATTGAGGTCACAGCTGACCAAATGTGTTCAGTGGGGTTAGATATCATTTCAGTGGCACCTCCAACATTAGAAGTACCTACCCCTAATTAAAAATTATGACCCCCCCCCCCCCCGTCCTGAGTCTTAGCAATGACCAATAGGCAAGTCCATCCCAGTTATTAGTCTCTCTCCAAGACCACCTACTTTTTAAATAGGCCATTGAAGACCTCACCCTCCTTCATGTCTGTATGTTACAATCCATGGCTCCTGTCTCTAAGCTTAGTTATAATGAATTCATTGACTCCCCAGTGGTTGTACACGAGTGCTCGTCTGATAAGTATGAACTGCGCTTTTATTTTCATCTCTTCTGACACAAATCATATTCCGGGCTTGTTTGTTCTCTATTAAACCATTACCAGCTTCATTAATGGTCTTATTGGAGACAAAAATAAAATTCCTTTACAAACACATCGTGCAGATGGAGACTGGTGAGATGTAATTACGATGATGATCTATACAGATGTCTGGAGAACCCGATCATTTTGCTTCCTGCAGAGTTGTATGAGGTTGTTCGACTATACTAGGTAGATTGTGAGACCGGACGCCATCTTTGTTGCTTCATTTTATCGGTGTGGCCTCATAATATAAACTTCAGCCAATTTTATAGAATTGCGCCAATCATTTTGGTGCCATTGGTCTGTCCCAGGTTCCAGAGCTTCATGGTAATTTTGCATGTGTTTTGTATTTTATTTTTGCAAAATTGCTATACCCTGCCTGTAGCCATGGGAGAGAACCTGCAGTGACAGGGTCGGCACACACAGCTGAGGATCCCTGTGCAGGACACATCAGTGTCTCAAATCTGAGGCTATTTTGCCCCTGACATTGCTTGTTGCCTGTGGTTGCTTGTGTATTTAATCTCCCTGTCATTCCTAAATTCACTTCCAGTATTCTGGTGTTTCTCTGCTTTAATTTTTGCTATTTCCATATTCTCCTAGTTTTTGACCCAGCAGTTGTATGACTTTCTGCCATGTTTTTCTGGTTTTGTCTTTGGCTTGCAAGTGCACCTATTTTCTGACACGTTATTGTACATATGTATCCTGGGTCCTGAGTAGCCAAATCCATCCTGGCCTGCGGCTGGATTTACCTGGGGTAGCCTTTGTGGCACTTCCATACTCTATGGACCCCTTTATAAACCAAAGCTCTCCCTTAAGTCTTAGCCATGAAATTAATTAGTTTAGGCATTTACTGGCTTCCTAGTACACAGTAGAAGTGCTAAGATGATAGAGCCCCCCTGACCTGCTGGGCCCCTCTGCAGCTGCACAGGTTGTACCAATGGTGGGTATGCCCTGGACAATGAAGATGTCTGCTTTCTGCCTCTACAGCCTAGAGCTGAGCAACTTTTTTTTTCTGAACGCACAAAAAAAAAAAATCATTAAAATCTAAATTAAATTTCCAAAATGAATCACATCAGTTTGACAGAAACACCGTAGCCTGCCAATCTATTCCATCATTCCTCGTGGTATCTAACCAAGACTGCATAGTGAGGACTAGTCCTTATAATAAACTTAACCTCCATTTAGTACATTTCAGTGCAATTTTTTTTTACATTTTTTTTAATTCACTTTGTTTGCAGTCGTGAAGTTTCTGGAAGCTCAAAAAATCCTTCCAAAAATGTAATTTATTTCCCTCTATGAACATTGCTCAAGATTGCGTTCGGCAGTTTACTCTGTCATCAACCCACATCTTCTAATGGATAAACATGAAGCTTTCACACAGGTGTGTAATATTGTCTTGGCTGCAAATAAATGTCAAGGTAATTCCGCACAGTAATGTGTAATATGCTTATCTGTGCATGTCCGGCCAGTTTATTTGTTGTAAGAAGTCAAGGCGGTAATAAAATGGAAAATAATTACAGAACTCGTCCCAGATGTGCGCCACAGCCGTACTCTCTAAAACGGCTTTTACTGGCATTTCAGGCACCTGGGTCCCACATTTCATGTTTGGAAAGTCTGAACTCGAAGGAACGCTTTTATCAGCCGCAACCTGTATCCAGGTAGAGGCAACCATTGTAATGGTGAAAAACATTTTCTGTACAGACAAAACTAAATATTTAGCGAGCAGTAAAATAAAGCATTTCTTGTTTGAGAGAGAACTTTGTATGCCATGAACAAAAACTTTCCATTATTAATTTTTTTATATTTTAGAGCACCAATAATTGTTTAGATAGAAAATATAAGTAAGCTGCTCAAATGCAGGGGTAGGTTGCTTTTGATGCAATTATCGGGGACAGCAAGTTCTAAAATATGGTTAAGATATAGTCAAGCGAAGAGCAGATAAGAGGAAATTGAAGAATGAGGTCTTGTGAGGATGAGAGATATTTTGGATTCTATCAAGATATTAGATCATGTATGGAGAGGACAGGATGTGGACTGGAGATTACATGTGAGGAGGTATCCGGAGATTTGGTTAGAGGTGTATGGAAAGGACAGGTTGTGGACGGCCTTGTAGGCCATTTTTAATATTTTGAATTGTATGTTGGGTGAGGATTAGCTGGTTGTAATGGACAGCAGATTATGGACAGACTGTGCTACCAAACTGGTTGGGCTTTGATTCACCTCCAAGGGAGTTGTCCAATGGAAACTCCTGGTTTTGTATTCTTTACCTCTTTCCATTGAAAATCCCTTCACCAATTTATAGAGGTTAAAAAGAAAAAGAAAGGGAAAGGTGGATTGGCTAGGAAGCAAAGTTAAGATCAGATTGGGCAAGGACAGGAGCATTTAAATGGAGATACGGAGAAGGGAGTTGTGGTAGGCTGGGTGGGAGATAAGGATATTTGTAGACTCAGGGTTGAGGAAAGAGTGGATATGATGTTAAGCTGAAGGATGTAGTTAGGGTTTGCATATAGGGCTTGGAAGAGAGCAGATTCAATGGTTACTCAAAGACAGTAATCTTGTGAGACAGGGAAAAGTGGATCCAATAATCTGTGATTAATAGATCAAGTGTCGGAGGTGGCTGAATAAGGGGGAGGAAAGATGATGAATTAGGTTTTATCCATGTTGAGTTTTAGAAGGACAACATAGCTGATAGCTTTCTCCTATCCACCAATGTGTCTAAGTTGGCTCAGTCAAGGTAGACTTCAGTATCATCAGTGTAGAAGCAATACTGAAAACCATGGGAAGCATCCGATTCCCAGGCTGAGCGTATAGGTTGAAAAATAAAGAAGCCATCCAAAGATAGAACCTTGAAGGACACTAACAGATGGAACAAAATGATGGGGATCAGATCATTCTATCCATTAGGCACTCAAATTGTTGTATGTGTACCCCAGAAGTAAATCTGTGATAAAAAAAAAAAAAAAAAATCTTAACAAAAATGAATATTCCTAATTCACTTCCCTTTCTGACAAGTCATATCACCTTCAAGATAAACCATGCCCCCTAAGAAGTGACAAATACATAAATGTAGCTGACAGCATGCAGGTCAATTTTATGATGCAAATTAAGCCAGAATCGGGGGAAATCTGCCCCAATAGCTACAAGGTATAGAACCCTTTTTCCTGAAGTGCAGAAGATACCTACAAGGATTTCAAAGGCTTCTAAGACAATGAAAGATCAGTCACTGCCTGAAAGTAGCTGCGGATGTGTCCACTCTTCTCCCAAATCGATGAGCGCGAAAAGACAAACCTCTGCATTATTTAAAGCCCTCCATGGTGAATTGTTGGTCCAGGCTCTAATGAATGATATTTTAATTGCTTTGGTTTGTTAATTTTTTATTATTCTCTTCTGTTTTACATTGAACTGGACCCATCGTGTAATTGATTTCTGGGTTATTACTCCTATAATTGAATGTCTTGCAGATTTCGCCTGCCTGCATATTCTAGCTTGCATTAATAAATCTGATTAAATAAATGCTCTGTCTTTGACCGGACCAGGTAACAGCAAAGCAGTTTGGGTTATTAATTAACAAAGCAGGAAATCATGTCGGTGAACTGCGAGGATCGGGCAGAGGCGCTGCTGCAGAGCCCTAAATAACCGCACCACCTGTCCTTGTCGGAGAGGAGCTCCTTCCATTTTCTTTCCTTAGGTAAAAGTGCTCAGCTCTATGAAGGATAACAGAGGATGTTATATGGGTATTTATTGTGGGTAAAGGAGAATACACATTGGATAGTTGATCAAAGCAGTGAATTTTCTGTAGCTGAAGCTATCGTATTTGTCATCCTTTAACATTTTTGTCAATGACGACCAAGTTTTCTGCCACTTGCTCCAAAAAAGTCATGAGGAGTAACATGTCCATACATCATCTTCGGGATTGTGGTGCACAAAGGCATACATACTACAGGGGAGGACCATGCAGCTGGCTCAGTGGCATAACTAAAGCCTCATGGGTGCCCTTTCACAACTTTTGGGTCCAGACCACCATGAAGATTTCATTACAACTAAAGATGGGTGAACCTCAAGATTCTTTTCATCCTGTATTCAGACAAAACAAATCCCCGGTTCAGTCCGAACTTGTTCGGATAGAACTGGAAGGGAAATTATTATACTCTCAGGTCTCTTCAAACCCCAGAGTATTACAGGTGGATTATATTCATCTTCTGTTACCTCTTTGGGCTCCTCATGGTGTCCAGCACTCCTGTGGGCACGCTGAGCTGAATCCCAAATTGTTTGGTTTAGTTAAACAAAAAAAAATAATAATTTGGCATATTCAGGTTGAATCCGGTTCTTTGTGAACCAATTCACCCATCTCTAAGCACAAAACGTCTTTATGCACAAGCTCCCCATCATTTCAATAACTCCGATCACAATTCTGTACATCATAAGTATTACTTATTTTTTGCCACAGAACCCCTCCCTAACTATCTGCTGCTAACTGACTGCTATTTTTTGCTATTAAAGGGTTAATTTCCTGCTTTTTGATGGTGGAAGGCTGTGTATCATAAATCTTCTTACTCCAGTGCACCAGAGGGCAGAGGTGATACATTTACAATGTACCAACATCAAAGAAAATAAGGAAGGAGATCATAGAAGTAATCCCTAGTGTGTTGAGTGTGAGACTTTTGGCAGCTGCTAGTCCCTGGGTATTGGAGCCAAGACCAGACCAGTTTCTTCCTTCCCTTTAAAACCTGTGTAAAAATTCCCTAAAAACAAAAAGGTCAATGATCTCAGGGAAAAGGACTTAAAAACATGAAGTTATCCTGTACTAGGTGACTGAGGGCATGTTAAGTTAGCACCAAATTGTAATCTTACCCTTATGCATACCCCTGATGGTGCACACTGCAGGATCTAAAAAGCTTAAAAAAAATAATCTTAAAATCTTAGAACAAGCATTGATGTCTTGTCAGAATTAGAATGACATAGTAAACTGTTCAGCTCCAAGCAAAGATCTGTACAATTATTTTGTTGCAATATTTACTCATTGATAAAGGGGTTGTACCAAGATAACAACCGATCACCTATTCGCAGATAAGTGTCTGATCATTGGGGATCCAAGCACTAGAAACCCCACCAGTCATAAGTACGCAAAGCTCTTGTATCCCAATCTTAATGGAGCAGAGAGATACCACCATACTTGTCATAAACTGGGTTCACTATGAGCAAAAAATTTGGGTTGTTTCCGAAATTTTGCGGGTTCGACCCATAAGACCTACTATTATATTCTTCAGACCCCAGAGTATAATAAGCAGAGGCCCAGTGGAGGTGCGTAATTAAAACAGTCACTCTCACCTCTTCTGGACTTTATTGCAGAGTATGGGCAGGTCCCAGTCCACTTTGGGCCTCTTTTGATCTGATTGATGTTAGTATGCCCCATGTGACAGATTAGGTGTAATCACAGACCTCAGCGGCTGCGCTAGATTTTGGCATTGACCAGGAAGCCAAAAGAGGCCAAGGAAGTGCAATGGACCCCACCACATAGCTCAAGACTGTTTGTTATGTTTATGCACCTCCCCTGAGAATAAAACAATAGCACTTCCAGTTTGGACTTTTCCAATATTCAGAAGATGAATTTCATGAGGTTCGCCCCACAACACTACTATGAAGCTCTATGAGACTTCACTAGGTCACCATCCAGCAATCCAAAGATTTCTCAAGCAGTCTGTATACAACAGCTGTTGCGTATGGGGTCTTCTTGACTCTCCACCGAAGGCAGATGTCGGGACAGATAAGGATCTAGTGGCTGGATTCTCTTGATGACAGGGAGATAAGTCATTGCCAGACATGTTTACAATTTGCTTTCTCCCTTCTTCTAGGCAGTATTGTCCAGAAGATCTACGTTAAAAGATCCTATGAATGGACCACCCAAGGCCAAGTATCTACAAAAATGAGCGTGATCTAAGCCATAATATCCCATTTCTACCATTTTATGCAATTGCTTACATTTGGCTGGCTCAGCAAATGAAGTTACTTTTAATTTTCTGTACATGAAATCAGCCAAAAGGATAACAGATGACATCACATCCATCCCCCGTTGGAATATCAGTGTTTAGCATCATTATCTTCACCTATCATTATCGCCCAAGCAAATTGTCTCCATCCCCTATGTTAATTAGTATTGCAGGTTTCGCTGACAGAGAGAACAGCTTGGCAACAAAGTATTAATTGCAGAACGGTAATGAAGCTCATGACATATTAATGGACTTTTTTTGCATCTGTTTACGAGGGAGCCGTGTTCATTTTTCTGTTCCATTTTAGGATCCAAAACAGTAGCAGAGAAGGTAAAATGATTGCAAGACGGAGAGATCGCCTGAACGCCCGCACCGCACGCTTCAAATAAATGCATCATTATCAGACCCTCGCCAGAAAGCATTGTCTGGCCGAATGTAAATGTTTACCATTTAGATTTCCAAATTGCGTCCACGCTTGTTAAATAATAATCTGCAACGAAAGTCGATTGTGCTTGTGTGAAAACAAGAAGCGATGCATGAGCGTCAGGCGGCGGGACTGACCTGCCGACCCCTCCAATGTTCACCATGCTTCTGAACTGTTGAAATAGTTGCCATTTATCACTGGTATTGTGTGTGGGTTTTCTCGGTTAAGTGCAGCACATCCTGTTCCGTCATCTTATTTTTCTCTCTCTACTGCTGACTGCAGAAATAAAAAATATACTCAGAGAACTTGAGGTCCAGAAGTTTTGATGTCGCAGTGAACGGTTTTGTTACTTTTGAGTTTTGACGTCAAATTTGTGCAGTCAAAAAATTTGAGCTAGCCAAAACCTGTAGCTGTATCCTTGGGCTACCCCAACAGGAATATTCTGACTGCTAGTTTAGGGGGCTGGGATAGGGGCAATAAGGCAGTTATGTGGACAACAGCTCCATCTTCTAGACAACTTCAAGTCCAGTAACTAAGTTTTTGAGTCTACATTACCCAGTTGTGTCCATGTGACATGCAGGAAGAGATGGACATAAAAGACAACCTACTATGCTTAACAATTATTGGAAGAAACTTAAGGTGTAGGAGATGATTGACAAATGAACAGAATAAATAAAAAAAGCAGAAGAGCAAATGATCCATAGTACTTTCTGCAGGCCCTTTGGGTGACACCTTCTCCAGTTCTCCCTCTCTTGCAGACCTCTCCAAGCCTCCGTCTGATGCTTTCCTCACTGCCTCAACTGCCATTCACCATATACCTGTGGTCAACTCCATCCCCAGGTACTTTGCACACTGTCTTCTCCACCATTGCTGCCATGTCGGGTGCCCCCTAGTGGACTGGAAGTCAGTTAGTATACCCAAAAATATTTTGCCTCCTCCCTGCCCAAAAGATTGCAAAGATCATGTTCTTACTGTATGCATCCCTAAGTAATTTACACCATATTATCTCAAAGGCAGAAAACTCCCTTAAAGGGTATCTGTGACTATGGAAAGCCTTCCATACTGTAATGGCCGAATTGGTGAAAGACACTGACTCTAAATACATAATTTTTGTCTAGCATTCCCCTAAGCCAATAAAAGGGTCAGTGTCCTGTATACACTGTATATACTCAGCAATACAATGGAGAGCCGTCCCAGGTGCTATAGTACATGGACCCCTTGTGACCTGCTTGTTAAGTACCAAGACAAAGCCAAAACTTTTGGAAAAGTCAATATGAACCCAGTTCATTGCTCAGCTCTACTAAATATCCTCACCAAGGCTAAGTGGCTCAATGGTGCCCCCTCTGCCATCTAGCGCCTGGTACACATGCCCTGCCAAGTCCCCCACACCTCTGGATATACCCCTGCGTTTTAAAATATGCATATCTCAGTACAAAAAAAAAATATAGTAAAAATCCAAAAATGTATATAAAATAAAGTTAATTTGGAGCCCCAAGATGGCATCTACTGTAAATGAGAGCAGTACATTCATGGCTCTCCAGCGTCTTGTTCCTCGCGTGTTGAAGAATGTTTGAGTAAATGATTCTTTGCGGCCAAGTTCTTGTGTGTTTTGAGAAAAACCCTGAATTGTGGTATTAAAAGACACAAGTCTGAGCACAGAGAGTAATTGCAGGTCTGTCACCTGAATCATGGCTGGGTGAGATGGCACCAGGGGTCGTGTAAGACAATTTACTGTGTCTCAAGGGGATTTGTAGGGGAGGCAGAGAATACTATTAATGTAGCCCATAGAACTGTTACTATATCACAGAACCAAGACAGAGGTTTCTGCAAGTGTTTACCTGCTTGCATTTAACCCTTTCCAGGCCACCCATAGATTTACAGTAGAAAATTATGGCAGCCATCGTAAAAAGACAAAATTGTCTCAGTGAAGCTCCTTTCACATTTGTCTGGTATTTTTTCTAGACTATTTGCTCAGTTTAGAAATGCCTCATTGACCAGGCAGGTTCTGCTTTAGTGCTCATCAATCCTATGCATTGTCTCACAACTGCACCTAACACTATGTATACTGCTCACTACACAACCACACAAGGCACCCCAGTCAGCCTCATACATAGCATGGCTACACTTTGTATTGTGTCTGTGCAGCGCCATGATCCAACACCTGCACCCATGCAGCATAACATCCAGTGACAAGTTTCCCACAGATCAGTTTCTACGAGAACACAAAATAGGAAATCCAACGATCGGAATGACTTGGAGCAAGGTTTAGTCATGGTGCTAGACTAGCTGGAGCCTGAATTTCACACACCATCTTCTGAGTATACCAAGAATAGTGAGAGTGAGGAAGAACATCCAGTGAGAGGCAATCCTGTAGGTGAAAACAACTCATTGGAGGAATCAATGGCGGAGCAGGCAAGGAGACTGCAGCCAAAATATAACACTGGCGGCTAACAATAGATGATCAGTGCGAGTGTCATTACTGTCTAACGGGTAAAGAAAGACAAGACTTCAAGGTGCAAAAGTATAAAAATTGTATCACTCAGCAATGGAGAAATATGGCCTTGTCAGATGGATCCAGAGTTCTGTGGTGCAATTCTGAAAGAGGAAAAGAATTTGCCAACGGCATAAATCGATGAACCCATCCTATCAGGTGCAACAGTTTAGGCTGTAGGAAGTGGAGTAATGGTGGGACTAGTTTTCGTGGCACATTATGAATCCTCTGATACCTAATCCCTGTATATGCCCCAGTGAATCGGAGAGTTTTTGAGGTCCACCACACTACGAGGTGGAAGTTTTTTAATAAAGTAGCCTCAGTGTATACCGGTTTACTACATAAGGTCAACTGCCAAAAAAAGTTTAGGCAATGAAGACCACCCTCCTATTTACAGCTCATCACCGATACATTCGCACTCTAGAACCACCTTTCCTCACTTCACATGTGATAGACCACCCTGGTCCACATATACTCCCCTTGGATACATATTTACACCTAGTGTTCGTAGTAAATAAAACATATTGTTTCCAAATTATTCTATGAAACGAAATTTATTCTCAGGTCAGGAAACTTACCTCGCCAGTTACCATGGCAACGGCTCTAACGTTCTAGGAACATCTGTAAATTCCATTGTCTGGGTTTATTTCATTAGTATTTATTTCATTGTGACCATTTGTTTGGATCTTTGTTCTCCTGTAATCTCAGAATCACATGTTTCAGGAATCCGTGCTACTTACAGCAGGAACCACTCTCGATGCTCATTATCTTCTTGGATGTGGTTAAAGACAAATTAGTTCATGAGGTTTTCTGATTTCAGAGGATTCTGAGTATTAGATGGAATTAATGACTAGATGAAGCTGAGGTTTGCGCAGAACTCAATCTTAACAGTGCTATGTAGTCTTCTTCCTTTCCATATGTACTAGGACTTATTCTAACGTCAATTTGTTGCATTTAGCTTGATCAATATCTATAGTTTAGTGTTAATGATACTATCGTCTAGTCACACGGTCACCCAGGCTTCCCAGAAATGCATTGTCCCTGCTCACATCACCCGATTAACTCTCCATATGGATCCTCCTGCTCAATAACAGAGGTCAGACAGGATTAGGATGGTGCGCCATGGTTTGATGTTAGGAACAGATTTGTAACAAGCTCTCATATGGCATCCAACGATCCATTCCAGTCTTGACCAAAGAGGACCACAATAGAGCACGAGAGACCATGAGGGAGCCCAGGAGGGGTAAGGGAAGGTCAATATCAGTATTTGTGTTTCCGCAACTCCACATTGACTCTATCATAATGGCACTGAACTGGCAGGAGGAATCTTGTGTGGTTAGCCCATCTCTGGTCAGGGATCAAGCCAGATCTTGAAGTAGTACTTTGAGTTGTCAGGAAAAGCAGGGATGATTAAGTTTGAAGGCAAGTCAAAATGGGGCTGTGTTTTGGGGCCATTATTGTGTTAGAGCTGAGGCTCAGCAAAAGATTCTTTGGTGCTCTGATGGAGCATTAAAAATGTACGTGTATAGGTGAAGGATGGACCCCAGGACCACGTCCTCTGTGACCCTACACAATGCCCACTTCTAGAACCAATCATTTGGAGGTAGCTTTGAAAGGCATTTGCTATGAGCAGATATATCATTTATGGGGAGTTAAAAGAAAAGTGTCAATTTTTATTTTCTGATTGTAGATTTTTGTATTCTGTTTTCCATACGAGTTTATGGGTGGTGGCCATCTTGCTGGAGCAGTGGGTATAATCTATTGGGGTAGTATCTTCCTGTGATATGATTTAAAAACAGGTTATGTTTTGGAGACACATTATCTTTAACCCAGAGGCGAAGCTAGGGGTTCAGCACAGGGGGGCGAACATGTTCAAGTGGGCCCCCAACTTGGATATGTTTGTATACTGATACTATCAGTATACGGTGAGCGTATAGTGGTATATAGCAGTTCTACACAGGGCTCTGCAGACAATTTAGGTGAATACAGGACAGTAACATTTTGTGACTTAGCGGTGACGTCTCTGACTAATCCTTCACATTTCCCATCTCTTTCATCCGAACGGCCATGACCACTTCTTCCAGTCTCTATAAAGTTTGCAACACAGACATCTTTGGCTCCTCACTTTTCCAGGCACCTGACCCACATTATCCTCACCTACACAAAGCCCCCATCCTTCTGCTACCCCCAATTATAAAATATATAATATAACCCCCTATAATGAATAATACCCCCAAGTGCATCTTTAAATTAATAATGTCCGTGTGTACCCTGTATAAATAGTGCCCCTTATTAATAATGTCCCAGGTATTTCCTAATTGAAAAGGGAAAAAAAAAAACATGGGAAAAAAAAATTATTGGGGTTCCAATATCTGGGACCCCCAGGATCAGCTGTTTGAATGAACTGTGGTACCTGTGTAAGCGCTTTGACCGCTTCTCTGTGTCATTCTTTTCATAGCGACCATGTAATGTAACTACAGCCTCGTCCTATCCACGTCTATGTGACAAGGCTGGAATGACATCACACGGACACTATAAACAGACAGCGTGTGATATAAACAGGCGCCGGGACCCCTTCATACAGCTGATCAGTGGGGGATCACTTATCTCTTATTGATGATTTATTCTGAGGATAGACCATCAATAAAAATGAGATGGAAAACTCCTTAAGGCCCCACGTGGCGTCCCGCAGCAAAAAAACAGCTGTGGGAAAAAACGAGGCAGAGACGCATCACGGTTTTTCCTGCAGCACTTTCCACAGAAAGTTCACAGAGGTTTCCTCTGCGGACTTTCTGCTTCAATTATATCTATAGGGAAACCGCCGGCGTTTCAGTAGGTATAATTGACATTCTGCGATTTCCAAAACTGCAACTGTTTTGGAAGTCGCAGCGTTTCTGCTGCGCATATTTTACTGCAAAGTGGGGATGGGATGGGGCCCCTTGTGGCGAAAATCCACAGAAAAAAACCGTGGCATTCTAGCAAATCCCATCCACACACTGCGGAAAAATAAGTGCAGCAGACACACTGTGATTTCCAAAATCGTTGCGGTTTTGGAAATCGCAGCATGTCAATTATACCTATGGAAACACTGGCGGTTTCCATATAGGTGTATTGAAAACAGAAAGTCCACAGAGGAAACCTCTGCAGACCTTCTGTGAAAAGCGCTGCGGGAAAACACAATGTTACCACCATGGTTTTTCCTGCAGCCCGCTACGTGGTTAGTCTTAATAAAGCCCAAGTGCCACTTTCATTAAATTAAATTGACCCTCATATTATGCCCCTGATTCCCCCTGACATAAATACTGCACCTCTAATGACCCCTTATATCAATGATCACCCCCTTATGTTCATAATGCCTCCTAATATAAATGATGCCCCCTAATGGCCCCTTATATTACAAACCTCCCCCTTGTATTAATAATACCCCGTAATAACCCTTATATAAATGACCCCCCATCGTCATAATGCCCCCTAATGAATCCTCCCTTATAGTTATATTTCCCCTCCTATCCACCCCTTATACTATTAATATACCCACAAAAAAAAGTCACTCACCTACTTGCAATGCTGATGAACGGAGCTGCCGGAACTTCCTCCCTGTCCACGCACAGGACGTCTGTGTCTGAGCACGGGCGGCGCGATATTATGACGTCATCGTGCCACCTGTGCTGAGAAGCAGACATCGTCTGTGGTCTCAGCGTCTTGTAAACCACAAGCCTGTATTACATTGCACTGGGGATCAGGAGATCCCAGATTCAGGTACCCATGTGGGACTGTAAAAAAATAAGGAAAAAAGAAAAAAAAAAAAAGTTAAATGTTAATATGAAAATTAAAAAGTTAAAAAAAAATGCTTAAAAAAAAGCAAAACAAACAAAGATGTTAGGTACCCCATGTATGTATAAGTTGTACTATCCAAAAATAGTGTTATTTATCCCGTACGGTTAACGCAGTAAATAGTATATATACCGCAATACGCAAATTAATGTATTTTGGTCACCTTCCTTCTCCCAAAAATAGCAATAAAAAGAGATCAAAAAAACCTGGCACCAATAAAAACTTCAACTTGCCCTGCAAATAAAGAGGTCCTGTCAACAAAACAGTAAAAAAAAAAGTTCTAGACGTCGGAATACGGTGACCCCAGGAAAATTGTTTTATTCGTAAATAAAACCAATTACAGGATTTCCTTAATCGTAATGACCCGCCGGACAAAGTTGACATTTTTAATGCAGATGGAATGCCGTAGGAATAAATGCAAAAAATTACAGAACTGAGTTTTTTCACCCCCTAAAATACGCGAAAAACACTAATAAAAACATTATATGTACCCTAATATGGTGCCAAATTAAAGTACAACTCATCAAACAAAAAATAAGCCCTTACGTAAGTCGACAGAAATATAGTTATGAATATTGTAAAGCAGAGAAGAAAAAGTAAAAATAAAGTCACCAAGCATGATCAAACTACCCTGTGTCCTTAAAGGGTTAAGCTTTTTCGTGCTGTATAGTCTAAGAGAACGCAGATACCGATCACCTCAGAGGTGACGAGGACTCGGGTTTTCTTGACCATTTTTTGCACAGATTGTTCTATGCATGTGACATGAGGCTACATCACAGGAAATTAAACACTTTGCTTATCACATATTAAGATCAGTCAGAGCCGCAATAGTAATGAGAAGAGAATGTTCTGGTGTCTAGGAATAGCACTGCTTGTAGTGTCACTAATAATACTTTAAGAGGGTGCAAACTGACGTGGACTGTCAATGCAACCCACCGTCAAGAGTGCATGCTATCTGTGCAGCCCGCCATCAAATGTGTAAGTGTTCTCTGTATATCGAGGCTGCACTATATATATGTTCTTTCTTCATATTGTATGTTATGTCGTACAGTATATGTATCAATCAGTAACATTGTATTTATTTGCACTGTATTTGTAGGTAAGGGCAGGTAATGGGAGCATGTCGCCCTACTAGTGTTGTAGACCTGTTCGTGACCAGCACCACTTGGAGAAACCTAGGAGGTGAACTTCACTGTGTAAGTAGGGTTACTTGGTAAAGAGCTAGTCTGATAGACTAAACCTCAGTGCCAAACTACTGGAGGGCGCAGACCACCACAAGAGAGCACATGATTGTTGCTGAGAGTGATGCCAAGTAGAGTGCCAACTGTGCTGACAAGAGACAAGGTTCCTAACGGTGGTCAGTTCACCCTTGTCATTTAGTCATGTTGGAGTTAATACACTTTCTGTATGGTCCGTGCAGTGACTTTGCTGAACCTAATAATGAGATGACTCTGCTGACTTCACCCTCTCAATAAAGAGATCACCCTACCGACTAACCTCTATTGATATCACTCTGTATCAGTCTATAAAACTAAGGAAAAACTGAAGAGGAAAACAGAAACTCTCAGCTTATAAGATCTACAGTATCTCAATAAAATTCTCTTGACCTTTATAGATACTGTGCTCTAGATCAGGTAATTATTGAGGTAATAATTGTACATCTTAGGCCGGAGCACCAAATTCTAAAGATTCAAAATTCCACACGGGCCCTGGAAGCTCTAACGGCACAATAGGTGGTCAAGGAGTGGGAGATGCAGCCTGAGCAATACTGCAGTTGGTGTTAAACTGTGTTTATGACCAAGGTCCTATTATAGTCACTTACCTACTGGGTGTCATCCTTGCTCTTGCTCAGTTGCTAGAGAGAAGAGGAGGATTGGGATATTCCAACATGTCTGATCATTTCCCCCCAATGCCATAAGTAGGGGAACCCCCATTCACATTAGATGGTTGGTCATTCTTGTCAAAATTACTAAGTTTGGTTAATACTACAGAGTTGCTTAATTAAAGATGCAGGTCCATCAAGTTCAACATATATTCATCTAATGTGTATGGCCAACAGCATTCCAGATCTCCTCCAACCAACGATGTTCTCTGTTTTCATC
Organism: Leptodactylus fallax; assembly: GCA_947044405.1. Lineage (NCBI taxonomy): Eukaryota > Metazoa > Chordata > Amphibia > Anura > Leptodactylidae > Leptodactylus > Leptodactylus fallax. The sequence goes on along the minus strand of CAMRHE010001048.1, from coordinate 192,436 downwards.
AGACTCTTTTGGAGTGATCCATTGACCAATTCATGTCTCCAGTCTTACACCTAGTTTCTCCACATGATCAGCTATCCTATTGGGAAGTATTCTTGAGGGTCTTGTCCAGATAAACCCTAGTAGCTCAGTCCCCAGAGGAAGCCGTGGGGAGAAATGGTGTGCGTTGGGGCTAAGGGTTGGAGGTAGCGACTGCCACACTCTATTGGCCCCCATACCTTGGTTTATGACACTGATTCATGTCTGATTGTGTTCATGTTTGATATCCTATTATATTATACTTGTGACCCATAGTTCTTTATTAATTGTATACTCTGGTTATATTGGACTATTTCTGTATGCGTGTGCTGTCTGTGATACTTGTATGGGACTATTATTGTACGCACTTTTCGCCTGTGTTGTATATACTTGTACAGACATGATTCCTCTCCCTCTTATACTTTAAATATTTTTAGTCAAACGGTTTGGCCTTATTATTTATGAATAAGTTATGATTTGTTATTATGGTGTCTATATATTTGGTGGATTTTTTTAATAACGGTGGGGCTTATATGTAAATTTAGCATTATTGTGACAGAGCCTGGATAGATTTAACGGTACTCTGGTAAGCCTGACCAGCCATATAAACTCAGCACATGGTTGAAAAGATCGTGTTGTAGAAGAAACAACAACTTAATGAGACAAAGTTCTCCTTTCCAAAGACCGCCATAGATTCTCCACTTCATTAGTGTCTGTCATCTGTTCATTATCATCAAACATGTTGGCCTCAATCGGCTGATATTTTGCATTTAGCCAGACTTCCATTCTTAGATTTTAGGGGGTGTGAGGATGTGATAATATATCCAGGATTGATTCCGTAGCTGTCATTTCTTGTTACTAAATCATCTTAATTGGTAACCTCACAATTGTTGAATGAGTAATTAGAGAGGAAATATCCTACGTAAAAGTAAAATATCAATTAGTTATTGCTCCTGGCAAATGCCTTAAAATGTCAATGCAAAGCTCCCAAAGACAGATTTATCTCCGGTTATGTATTGTATATTGAAGATTGATTGGACGGGACGGAGAATGAACCACTCAATAAAGATAAAATGGTCGTCATCCTTCATGTGCATGGTAATAAAATTGCATCAGCCAATTTAGTTCTAGCTAAAGATTCTTTAATGGCTTCAGTTATCAGAAACCATCATAACTGAGAACGAGCTGAAGATACTTGGGGTAGACCACGAGGTAACGATATAAGAAAAGTTGGTCAACAAATACAAAAAATCTCAAAACAAATCTTAGACATTGTAGCCTCATCATATGAAATATTAAGGAAAATGGGAAATGAAGCATTACACTGTTTGTTCATATGAATGGGTTGTTCGTCTACCTCCAGACGGACAAAACTTCCAGATCCAGAGATACTCTGTAACCAGTCTACATTTTTGATAAGGATTCAACTGAATACAGAGGACTCTTGGTTATTAACTCAGAATTTCAGGATTTAGGTAATGAGTTTTATATATAAAAAAGAAAAAAAAAAGGGAATAATCCCATTTGGATAACCAAATTCCATATGACATTCACGTGAAGATGATTTAGAGGAGGACCACCAACTCTGGAATGGAGAAAATTGACAGTTTTTGCTTTCATAAACAGGTTGGAATGAGGCGGCAATCTGTAACACTGTACACACTATCAATTGTAGGTAATGCTAGCTTTAATATTTAAATATTTTTAAAAAAACTGGTTACGTCTTTGAAGAGTTGAAAAGTATTGGCTGAAGATATTTGGGATGCCAAGGGACACTGTAGGATGGAAAGGTAGAATTAAATATGATAAATTGATCTGGCAGTTTTGCTGCGACTAGTGCTTAAAGCTAAGAGTAACACTTTCTTCATTACTGTTTTTATAAAAATAATTGGAGGAAATGCATCAAATAATTTTACTTTTCAAATTGCAGTTGTTACACTTTAACTACAGCAAAAATAATCAGCTGATGCTTTTTATTTTCCATAGCTTATTTATCAGCTTTGCTGTGTACAGTCATGGCCAAAAGTTTTGAGAATGATACAAATATTAATTTTTACAAAGTCTACTGCTTCAGTTTTTCTAATGGCAATTTGTATATACTCCAGAATGTTATAAAGAGTGATCAGCTTAACAGCAATTACTTGCAAAGTCAATATTTGCCTAGAAAATGAACTTTATCCCCCAAAACACATTTCAACATCATTGCAGCCCTGCCTTAAAAGGACCACCTAACATCGTTTCAGTGATTGCTCCATTAACACAGGTGTGGGTGTTGATGAGGACAGGGCTGGAGATCAATCTGTCATGATTAAGTAAGAATGACACCACTGGACACTTTAAAAGGAGGCTGGTGCTTGCCATCATTGTTTCTCTTCTGTTAACCATGGTTATCTCTAAAGAAACACGTGCAGTCATCATTGCACTGCACAAAAATGGCCTAACTGGGAAGAGTATTGCAGCTAGAAAGATTGCACCTCAGTCAACAATCTATCGCATCATCAAGAACTTCAAGGAGAGAGGTTCCATTGGTGCCAAAAAGGCTCCAGGGCGCCCAAGAAAGACCAGCAAGCGGCAGGACCATCTCTTAAAAGTGTTTCAGCTGCGGGATCGGGCTACCAGCAGTGCAGAGCTTGCTGAGGAATGGCAGCAGGCAGGTGTGAGTGCATCTGCACGCACTGTGAGGCGGAGACTCTTGGAGCAAGGCCTGGTCTCAAGGAGGGCAGCAAAGAAGCCACTTCTCTCCAGAAAAAAACATCAGGGACAGACTGATATTCTGCAAAAGGTACAGGGAGTGGACTGCTGAGGACTGGGGTAAAGTCATTTTCTCTGATGAATCCCCTTTTCGATTGTTTGGAACATCTGGAAAACAGCTTATTCGGAGAAGAAGAGGTGAGCGCTACCACCAGTCTTGTCTCATGCAAACTGTAAAGCATCCTGAAACCATTCATGTGTGGGGTTGCTTCTCAGCCAAGGGAATCGGCTCTCTCACAGTCTTGCCTAAAAACACAGCCATGAATAAAGAATGGTACCAGAATGTCCTCCAAGAGCAACTTCTCCCAACCGTCCAAGAGCAGTTTGGCGCTCAACAATGCCTTTTCCAGCATGATGGAGCACCTTGCCATAAAGCAAAGGTGATAACTAAATGGCTCAGGGAACAAAACATAGAGATTTTGGGTCCATGGCCTGGAAACTCCCCAGATCTTAATCCCATTCAGAACTTGTGGTCAATCAAGAGACGGGTGGACAAACAAAAACCAACAAATTCAGACAAAATTAAAGCATTGATGCTGCAAGAATGGACTGCTATCAGTCAGGATTTGGTCCAGAAGTTGATTGAGAGCATGCCAGGGAGAATTGCAGAGGTCCTGAAGAAGAAGGGTCAACACTGCAAATATTGACTTGCTGCATTAACTCATTCTAACTGTCAATATAAGCTTCTGTTACTCATATGAATGCAATTATATTTCTGTATGTGATAAAAACATCTGACAAACACACATAAAAACCAGAGGGCAGCAGATCATGTGAAAATATAATATTTGTGTCATTCTCAAAACTTTTGGCCATGACTGTAGACTGGGACAGCATGAGGAGAGTCATCTCATTATCAATAGTGAAATGAACTACATGCTGGTCCCAACCCTGGGTCACGTGATTGGAACCAGCCCAAGTCCTATGGGTTGCCCCACCTCCTCTCCAGACTACTTCCCGGACAACCCCTTTAAATACCGTTTTATAGACAAAGTTAATAATGGAACTAAAATCAAATAAAACAAGATTTTCATTAAATAATCTTAGATTTTATTTTGTTTTACAATAAATACAATAAAGTCCTTTTTTGATCACAAAATAATTTACAGAACAAAAATTCAGACTATTAAAAAGTTAAAAACCCTACAAACGACCCCATCAGTATGTTAGCAATAGAATATCTATTAAGTCCTAGACACTTCTCATTACTTCCAGCTTGATGATTATTTCATTGTCTTTAGAACAGATAAACCCACTCTATCATCCGCTCCTCCAGCGCCGGCAATACAGATAATCTGCTTAAACTTTTTATCTTTTTTTTTTTCTCCCTCAAAATGCTAATGTCTTCATCACATATTCTTATGAATTAGTTAAGTAGCAGCTTAATTTCATAGTCACTTTTTTTTTTCAACACGAAGAAGATTAAACATAAGGAGAAGAAGAAATGGATCTTACGTTCTACAATGTCTACTACAAAAGTTTGTAAAAATACTGGATTTTTTTTTTCTCCGAGTTAATTCTGCAAGTTCTGGTTAAACATTTTGATATCAGCGAGTAATAATGACTTTTGTATTCATGAATATCCCCTTATTATATCATTATGTTTTTAGCAGGATAGGATTGGAGATAATGGGTGTTATCTGAATGCGATACATAGGATATTCTAATGGGAAAAGTCACCACAATATTCCAGGTAATCACAAAGGAGCGCGACAGCTTTCAGGCTTTTATTTCAGGAGATTCTAGAAGACAAAAATACGCTATTACTGCTGCATAGATGATCTCATTTTTTGCTGTTTTCAGAAGGATACAATGGACAAAGGCTTCTTTATTACAGGAGGATCTACTTTAATGGATTAAAAAAAAAAAAAAAAAAAAAAAACAGGCTCCGAATATTTTTGATTTTGTCTAAAATTAGTACTTCTCTAACCCTGGAATCATTTTAAATATTGTAAAGTTTCCCTTAAAAAAGTTGCACTCAGAATCTGTTAAGATAATGCATAACCCCCTTAAAAGGGAACCTGTATTTAAATTTTTATACCCTTTAACCCATTAAGGACATTACTGCTCAGCAACTTTTTCAGATTTTCATTCCCGCTTTTCAAAATTCATAACTTTATTTTTCTGTCGACATGGCTATGTAAGGGCTCATTCATTGCGTGACGAGTTGTACTTTCATTTTGCACCATTTTGGGGTACATATTATTAGCATTTAACATTTTTTAGGGGTTCGTGTAAAAAGTTGATCAAGCAATCAAAAATCGCAGGGGTCTAATGCCTTTATATGGCAGCTGGGGACCTAGTGAAGGGCCACCAGGGCTGCCTATGTAAATTCCTATTAAGCTGTGCCATAGGCATGGCCTAATAGATTGCCTGTCATAAAATGACAGGTAATGCAATGCATTATAAAAGTAATCAGATCGCAAGTTATAGTCCACGAGAGAGACAATAAAATAGTGCTTATTTTTTTTTTAAAACAATGATTGCAAAACAAAAAAATGGATAAACATTAACCCCACGCCCCAATTAAAAAAAAATAATCTAAAAAGGTTATTCCAGAACTGTCATTTTTTGTCTGTCAGCCACTGAAAAAACATTATAAAAAAGTGATCAAAGTGCTATATTCCCCAAAATGGAATCAATAAAATGTTAGGTCTGCCTGGAAAAAAAACATTGCACAATTCAGTGAACTAAAAATTGTATCGGTCCAGTTAATAAATTTATTTGGACATTTGTGCCTCAGTGAATGGTGCAAAATTTATAGCATTAAAAGGCAGTGGCAAAATTGCTCTTTTTCTATATTTCTTCCCAGAAAGAATTAATAAAAAGTTAGTCAATGAGATATATCTACCCAAAATAGTGTAATTAAACACTATCACATGTCCTGCAAAAAACAAGCCCTCATATGTCAACGGCCCCTTAGTAGATTAAGGCTACACTCACTTGACAGTGAATACTGGCCATCACACGGTAGCATTAAATTCAATATCAGTGAATGGTGGTTATTCACATGACCGTTATTCTGACGGTCATGTCATGTCCTTTTTTTGGCTGTTTTCATGGATCCCTCCATACACTGATGAATTTTTAGCAATATTTTCTGCAAAGATTTTTGCTGAAAAATGTCTCATTTTATTTAGTAGGAAATAAAAATAGGAAATTTCATTAAAAAGGAGTCAAAAAACAGTGTCAAAAAAATCTTCAAAAACATTACAAAAGTAACGCCACTACCACTAAAAAAAATTGCATGACAAAAGTTTGGCGGAAGCCAAATACTACTAATAAAAAATGTATCACTGAAAAAAAAAAAAGTAAAAACATGTACACAATGTAATAATATTATTTCCTTTAAGACTGGGGCCCCATGTAGCTAATCCCATCCAGAAAATCTGCAGCGGAAATGCTACGATTTGAAAAACGCTTGTGTTTTTGGAAATTGCAGCATTGCAATTATACCTATAGGGAAACCACCAGCGTTACCATAAGTATAATGGAAGCAGAATGTCCTCAGAGGAAAACACTGCGGACTTTGTGAAAAGCGTTGCTGGAAAAACGCAATGCGTTTCGGCTGTTTTTTTCCCCGCAGCACTTTTTGGCTGTGGCCCGTTATGTGGTGGCTTTAGCCTAAGGGGATGATATTTACATGCAGAAATTTGGGTAAAGATCGGTTTTATAATTGAGTTTTTTTTCTGCAGCAAGGTCAATAATTTCTGCAAGCCTCAATATTCCCGAGTGAATGAGAATGTTGCATAATTTTTGCAACAAATCTGCCCCTTGTGATTTTCACCCTACAGGCCTGTTTTATTGTTATGTAGATGTAACAATTACATTTCTGCTCATTCGCCTCACTTTTTGAGTTGCTGCATTGTGATCACAACATTGCGTTCCAGACAGGCTCCAAATTGATTTGAAAGCTTTGTCCTTTCCCCGTGCGTCCATCTCATTCCTTGTAGAAGTCCTATAATCCTCACCCTATTATTTCCTTACGGGCTGGAAGGATGACTGACACCCCTTATTGCTGAAGTTGTTTCTTTGCTTCGTGAACCTTTAATTGCTATTTTAATGCCACTTTGTAACGTAAGGCCAATGACTAATAGGAATTAGGAAAGTAATTTTGCACCCCGGCTGCAGTCTGGCGGTGGAGTTAGAGCAAAGCGGGAAATCAATAAGCAATAAAGAGACAAACAAATAAAATTCTGAACTTAAATTGCCTTAATTGACTTTCCTTGTGATCACTTAACTTGTCATTGATCTGCATCTGATTATTGAGAAATGTTTACACTGAATGCAGGAGAACAGGAATGCGGAAAATCTCACCCATTCCGACCAACACTGTATGCCGTTTTCCAGAAGAGCAGCCATGATAGTGGGAAGGGCAGTGGCTGAATTTAAAGGGATTGTACAGGAATAAAAAGAAAAAACATGGCTGCCACTTTCACAAACTGCACCGATATTGTAGTCAAAGTCAACTAAAATAAATAGGCCTTACATGTTCACTTTTTGCGGAAATGGCTTTTGTCTTGCGAATGCAGATTGGCCATTTCAGTAGTTGGGCATCATCAAAGATTCCCTATATAGGGCTCTTAAATGGGTCATGACAACCTTTACCTAACACATGAACATACAGGTGGGCAGAAAGGATCTCATGGGTTCGAAAAATGGCATGAACCATGCGGAGAGATTTTTAGACACTGGTACCTCCAATGCAGGCATTTTCGTCTTTTGTTCAGAGTGTCCATGTCATAGAACGTAATGATAGTAGTACAATGTTGTATCATGTTAGCCATTGAAAGTAGTGGAAGTGTGAAGTAGTCAGGCGATACCTTTTAGAGGCTGAGTATATTTGATGGTGAGCTTTCAGGAGTACTAGCTCCCTTCATCAGACATGGTGTTATACCCATAGAAATTAATGGTGATTCATTTAGTTTTTTGCTTGCATTTTTTTTTAGGGTTACTTTTATGGTCATTGCCAATTGGGGATATTTGAGTATCTTTGCGAGGGTCACTCCAACAACCTAACTCAGCTCAGATATCGGCTGACTTGTATTCCTCTTGACCTCCAAACATATGAACCCAGCTGAATACAGGAGTGTCTGCAGGATTTTCCATGAAGGTCGCTAAGAAAAATATCATGGGGTGTTTTCCCAACATAGTGTAATGCAGTCTTTAGTGACCTCGCAAAATAAAGCGACATTGTCCTGTAAGCACACAGTGAACAGCAAGTACAACTCTCAGGAGGACTTTTATATTGGGTCTTATAATATATACAATTCTACTGTCCTGAGACCTGTGGAGTCTGAGCCTTGTAACAGCCAATAATATCATATGAATAGAGAGGACCAAATCGGGTTGGGTCAAACAGGAATATAACCAAATTTTTCAAAAGTTTCAGGCAGTGAACTCAAAACTTTTGGGGTTCATCATCCACAAATCACATGGCGCCAGTCAGGAGTCCAGAAGAGAGCAGAGGAGGACCGCGGGCCAGGAGGGAGGCAAGGTGAGTATAAAGGTTTATTATGCTTCCGCACCTCCCCTGAGCCTCCACTTATACTGTGAAGAGACCACAGAGTATAATAGTAAGACTTCTGGTATATGCTGAATAAGTTTGGCCTGAAATTAGCCAGACGAACCCGCAAACATTTGGCTTAACCAATGTCATGAGGTTCGCCAATCCATAAATATGATATCGATGCATATCTGTACACGTATATCTTCTATAGCATCAGGACCTTGTATACTGGGCTTGCTTGAATCTTGTAGAAGCATGTATGGTTGTTACATTTTACTTACAGCACAATGTAATAGGATATAAACTCGTAGTAATCCTATATTTAGCATCAGGACCTGGCATGTCAGGCTTCCTTAAGTACAAGGATCTGTAGTAAAGGCTGCTAGGTGGTCATTACAGTACTTATGATACATACAAAGTCCCTGTTCACATGTATGTATGTAGCATCAGGGCATTATTTGCTGTTCTGTACACATGTATGTATGTAGCATCAGGACATTATATGCTGGTCTGTACACATGTATCCCCCACAATACCATCATTAGTCATATATTCTAGCATCTACCATTGAAGACCCTTCTTGTACATTCCATCTTCGCATCTCTCTGATATGTTTTGGATACATTTAAAACAAGTGTATCCCAAATGGTCTCATCACAGCAAAGCGTCTCATTGCATCCAGCGCAGTCAGACGCCGACGCTTTCTCTAATCATCTGTCTCCTCGCTCTTCCTCTAGTTTTGCCAACTCATAAACTTTCCTGGTAACTTCTCTTTTTCAATAATTCATCAAACGTCCTCAGATGCTTTTGTGGAAATGAAGTCATGTTGCCTGTGTTCATGGCTGCACCTTGCGGAATATTCACTACAACCGCTAAGCATCTATTTATCACTGGAAAGAGAGAGCGCTTACAGGCTGCTCGCTGAATCGCTTTTCTGGGACATGGGGTTATCGAGAGAGTTGCAAAGAATCTATAAATCTTTCTGTTCAGTCGCCATTGATGTCTGTAGCTCAGAAAATGCCACTTAGTGTAACAAATGCCTCTTAGAAGTGAAGTTCAACCAGAGCAAATTTACCATTAGTAAGTCATCATACATTCATCTGGAATTCAGAACCCAATGTGGGGTCCATAGTGAGGTCCACTGGTGGTCTTCATTATATCTGAATATTTTACTAGTACAGCTAGACATGGTGCACCGCCAACTATATCATACAATGTTGTCTTTTAAGAGTCTGAATATATTTCAGTGCAGCAGCTCATACTCCGGAGCTTCTCTTCCTTATACCAGTTACTTTGAAATATTACAACCATTGGAGACCATGCAAATATACACATATGTGTTTTGTCGGTTTTGTGCATGTAAAGAAAACCTCCATGTATTCCAGTTTGTTGTTATCTTCAATAGGTTCTGCTCCACTCATTCCTGATCAGTTGGAATTTTCTCTCCAGTTCCTGCCATTCCTGTGCAATTGGTGGAGATTAGTGTTGAGCGAACCCGCCGAACTTTGTGACCCAAAAATGGCTGTAAAAACTTTTTAGTGATGTCCCACTATGGGACCTGAACCAGCGACACACTGCTCACTGGTTCAGCACTATAGATTGCAATACATGTGTATTGCAGTCTATAGAGGAAGTGCAGACACAGACTGACTTCCTGTCTTCTTGGCAGGATCAACCAGGTACTGGGGGCTCCTAGCTGCCAGGGGTCACTGTCTGTAGAAGATACATATGGGCACCCCTCGATCTCACCACAGGGGATGCTGAGGGGGACATTTGGCACAATGGAACCCCTTGGTGCTCAGCTCCAATCGGGGGTTAAGAAGCAGGGTGTTAGCTATCAGTTACAGCTAACACCCGCAGCATTCAGTTTCAATGACAAACACCTAAGATGCCGCTGTCGCTATTGACCGCGGCATCTTAAGGGTTAAACAGCGGGGATCAGTGTTATCATTGTCCCCGCTGTTGCAGCAGGAGCATGGATGTCAGACACAGATGGGCTCCCACGGTGATCGCACGGGCTCTGCTTCTGAGCCCGCTCGTTCACCATCACGTACGTGTACATGGGGATGCGGTAATTACCCACATTCTCCCACATACATGTACGTGACAATGCATGAAGGGGTTAAAGCTGGTTGGGCTGCTCAGCAGTCAACCAGCTTTAGGGTGAGCCGAAGCCGAACCCGGACCGGTACTTCAGCGCTGACGTTCAGGTTCGGGTACCTGAACGCACGAAGTTCGGCACGGACCTGAAATGTGCAGTTTGAGTTCGCTCTTCATTAGTGGAGATATTTTCAGTACCAAAATCTGATAAGTTGTGTACCAGCCCAGGACCGCCTACCTGCCATTTGGGAGCCTAATTAACATATTGGTTACTGAAAATGGCTGGCAAACGGGTATTGACTTGCCTGAGAGTGTCATTGTGTAAGATGGGGAAACAACCCTCATGTTATGAATGTACCTGTTTCTATAAGTTTATATTTTTTTTTTTAATAAACTGACATTTGGTTGTTTGACCACAAGAGGCCACTGTTACCTCAGAAAGGAGAAAAGACTAACTCTGTAATTCCCTGGAGTAGTGACGTGGAGACCCTGTTCTGCAGAGGTGGAACTAGAAGGAAGAGCAGAGTGTGTGGCAGCCATCTTGGGAGTGTGCTTTGAGCTTTAGAAGAAGGAGGATTCCTAAGGAATCAGAAATATAGCAAGGTGGAGCTGAAGCAGAGACTGTTCCAGGGTTTGTTCAGACAGCATCCTAAGGAGACGATTGCTGTCAAGGACCCAACTGATAAGTGTCCCTGTCAGTGAGAGCGCAGGTTTTCTGGATGAGTCCCGCTTTCAGCTGTTCCGGACAAATGCTAAAGGTACCCAACAGACCCAGGTCAGTGGGAGAAATAATTGTGCATGCACCAGATTACGTTCTTGGCTCTAAATTGCTTGGGACTGAGTAAGGGCCTGTAGTTAGATTAGTTAGGCATACTCCTCTTCACAGGCCACACTACTGGTGAATTATCTACCTATTCGGTAGTAAGGACTAAGACTCAGAGTTCTATAGAGTTGTAACTCCCAGAGAGGAGCTTCTAAGGAAGTCTGGAAGCGACATTTTATGCAATTTCACATTTCTTTGGCTTGCAAGCTAACCTACTATTATATTTACTTTGTTGTACTTTGGGGGGGAATAGGGGTATATTGATAAGTTTGTAAGTTCTTGTGTTATACCGCCGGTGCCCCTATCACACTCACTGAATTATTCCTGTGACTAGGGTGATAAAAAGGTAAGAAGCGGCTGGTTAGTTGCAGCCTGCAGATAGGTAAAAGCTTGGAGTATATTGGAGGCGCACATTAGAGGGTACCACGCTATACAACACCAGGGTCTCAGCTTACTGGCTGAGTGTATGTAAATATCTGGGAGTGTTCATTTTGGTAAAGGGGTGTTACTATACTAAGTAAAATCTTATTTTTACTAAATTGAGATGGAGTCGCTTCCTTTTGTTCGTGACTTTGCTGTATCCTGGGGAACCCACCCCGGTACACGGCTTACAACTGTGGCTGATTAAGTAAGTATTGTGGCTTACATGGCTGAGAATTGTGGCTGGCAATAGGGCAAGCTTGGTGTTTGGCACAGTCTATGGGAAGGATCGTGCCTAAGACACCGCACATCTCATTCTAGCAGATGGCTCTTGCCAGAAGTTCCTTGTCTGGTATGGAAAGGTAAAGAATAGAAGTGAATGAGCTGCACACAACTGATAAGGGGCAAGGAAGGAACTGTAGATAATGCAAGTGCATTATGGCCGGCAAATGGGTGGTTGGCTTAACAAAAGAAGATCATTGTGGCTAGAGATGAGCGAATCAACGACGAAGTGAAATTTGATCCAAATGTCAGGAAATATTCGAATCCAGATTTCCTCATGCTTCGTGGTAACGAATCACATTTTTTCATAAAATGGCTGCTGCACGTTAGGACACGTGGCAAGGAACTCTGGGAATGCAGGATCACCCTGCTCCATAGCCCCCAGTTGGAGCACAGCTCTGATCGCGGGTTTTAACCCCTTGGATGCCGCGGTCAAACATCTAAGGTGTTCCATCATGCCAAATATCCCCCGCGGCGTGATTGGGGGGTGCAGATATGCATCTTCTGCAGCTCAGAGTCTGACCAGTGACCCCAGGCTGCTAGTAGTCCCCAGTACCTGGTTGATCCTGACCAGAAGTGAGGAAGTCAGCCTATGCGTCTGCATTGGTTGACTTCCTCTATAGACTGCAATACACATGTATTGCAGTCTATAGTGCTGAACCAGCGATTCTACTCCACTATACAGGCTCTCTGCAGCCAGGAAATAGCTGCTTTTTAATGCAATCCACTGCAAATTAATTCAGACCGAATCAGAAAATTTGGCAAAGCTGCCAAGTCAAATTTTTGAAAAATTCGCTCATCTCTAATTGTGGCTGTTGATAGAAAGGGACATGGTGGTTGACATTATCATTTTGAAAGATTTCACATTGGCTGGCATATGGATATCATATGATGGCTGGGCAGGAACCTTGCCATGGATATCAATGTTATACATGTATAGGAGTAACTGACTGATGACTGTGGTATAGCTGTGGTGGGGTCAATAGGGTTTGCCCCTATATTTCTAGGTCCACAGACCATATGGTCTCATTATTTTGGAGCTGTCTCAGCACTGCTACATCCCCTCCACTTTTTATGGATAGAGCTTATTAAATTCCGTTTCCTCGGTTTCCTGTTGATCATTTAGCTGAAAAAAGTTTCTATGAAGAATATTTATAAAAGAAACAAATTTACTCAGAAAAAAAAAGGACTTTAGAAGCAACTTGGCATTTCATGACCTTTCTAAACTCTCGCTTATTAATCTTCGTCTTTGGTGCAGTCATAAATATTCAGTGTATTTTTACATATTTAATGTACATTATCTGTTATAATGTAATTGTTCACAGAACGTCAGAAATAGAATCCAAGAATCCGAATTTAAAGGGGTTTCCTTTGTAGACGTTTATGGCATCTCCACACAACTCTGCTACATCTGAACCCTATAGGGGTTTTCGGCAGAATTGTCACACTATATTTGTAACATTTTTTGCTTTTACGTATGATGTATGATTCATTAGTTTGTTTCACAGGTACCTTTTTGTTATAATGTAATTTTACAGCTGTCAGGAGTAATGAATGAATCGACTGGGTGATATATGACCGCTACCTGCATAAGAAAATCATATATAGAAGTGATACTATTATTAACACAACATTATTTAACTTTAATACCAAAAGTATAGCCTTGACAAAGTTGCATTATGTGCAGAAAAAGCATAGCAACAAAAGATCAGACCCATTGAGAGACACATGATATTCTTGTACATAGGAGCAGTATTATAGTAGTTATATTCTAGTACATAGGAGGTAGTATTATAGTAGTTATATTCTTGTACATAGGAGGTAGTATTATAGTAGTTATATTCTTGTATATAGGAGGTAGTATTATAGTAGTTATATTCTTGTACATAGGAGCACTATTATAGTAGTTATATTCTTGTACATAGGAGGTAGTATTATAGTAGTTATATTCTAGTACATAGGAGGTAGTATTATAGTAGTTATATTCTTGTATATAGGAGGTAGTATTATAGTAGTTATATTCTTGTACATAGGAGCACTATTATAGTAGTTATATTCTTGTACATAGGAGGTAGTATTATAGTAGTTATATTCTTGTACATAGGAGGTAGTATTATAGTAGTTATATTCTTGTACATAGCAGTATTATAGTAGTTATATTCTTGTACATAGGAAGTAGTATTATAGTAGTTATATTCTTGTACATAGCTGTATTATAGTAGTTATATTCTTGTACATAGGAAGTAGTATTATAGTAGTTATATTCTTGTACATAGGGGCAGTATTATAGTAGTTATATTCTTGTACATAGGAGCAGTATTATAGTAGTTATATTCTTGTACATAGGAGCAGTATTATAGTAGTTATATTCTTGTACATAGGAGTAGTATTATAGTAGTTATATTCTTGTACATAGGGGCAGTATTATAGTAGTTATATTCTTGTACATAGGAGCAGTATTATAGTAGTTATATTCTTGTACATAGGAGCAGTATTATAGTAGTTATATTCTTGTACATAGGAGCAGTATTATAGTAGTTATATTCTTGTACATAGGAGGTAGTATTATAGTAGTTATATTCTTGTATATAGGAGGTAGTATTATAGTAGTTATATTCTTGTACATAGGAGCAGTATTATAGTAGTTATATTCTTGTACATAGGAGGTAGTATTATACTAGTTATATTCTTGTACATAGGAGCAGTATTATAGTAGTTATATTCTTGTACATAGGAGTAGTATTATAGTAGTTATATTCTTGTACATAGGAGTAGTATTATAGTAGTTATATTCTTGTACATAGGAGGTAGTATTATAGTAGTTATATTCTTGTATATAGAGAGCAGTATTATAGTAGTTATATTCTTGTACATAGGAGCAGTATTATAGTAGTTATATTCTTGTACATAGGAGCAGTATTATAGTAGTTATATTCTTGTACATAGGAGCAGTATTATAGTAGTTATATTCTTGTACATAGGAGTAGTATTATAGTAGTTATATTCTTGTACATAGGAGTAGTATTATAGTAGTTATATTCTTGTACATAGGAGTATTATAGTAGTTATATTCTTGTACATAGGGCAGTATTATAGTAGTTATATTCTTGTACATAGGAGGTAGTATTATAGTAGTTATATTCTTGTACATAGGAGTAGTATTATAGTAGTTATATTCTTGTACATAGGAGTATTATAGTAGTTATATTCTTGTACATAGGGCAGTATTATAGTAGTTATATTCTTGTACATAGGAGGTAGTATTATAGTAGTTATATTCTTGTACATAGGAGTAGTATTATAGTAGTTATATTCTTGTACATAGGAGCAGTATTATAGTAGTTATATTCTTGTACATAGGAGCAGTATTATAATAGTTATATTCTTGTATATAGGAGCAGTATTAGGTATTGTAGCTATATTATTTTCAGAAGGAGCAGTATAATAGTATTTAGTACTCCAGTTAACTTTTTTTTTTCCTTCTAAACCTGATTTGAAGGGTTGACTACAATCCCTAAGAGTTTTGCCATTTATTAAATTGCAGCCAAAGTACAGAAAACACAAGGCAGACAATCAATGAATACAATATGTCAATTAGTCAATTTCGTACATCAAGAGGAAACAAGTGAAATCTCTTTTCTTTACAAGCTACAGACTCATTTTCTCCTGCACATATGGCTTGTGATTATCTTGGAAGCCTGAATAAAGTACATGTCACTTCCGAATTCCTTTCAGTGATGTTATTTAAATTGTAAATAGGGACATGAAACACGGCCAAGATCTGAGCTTTATTTCAGCCTTTATAGAAAACACAAAATGAGAGGACACCACCCAACATTGAGTGCAGCCATCAGGTTATGTTGGGAATTTATCGCTCTGGAGCTTTGTAAATATATTTGCTCTATAAACTGTCAATAAATATTAATTTCCTAAGTCAAAATAACCAATAACCAACCAGTCTTGATCTTGGGTGTTAGAAGCAGAGCCTTATAACACCCAAGATCTCCATAATAGAGGGGTGATGCAACAACCTCTTCCTATATATCCTATTAGAACACTTGAACATTATAAAGCAACATCCACCCTGCTTGCGAGAGAAGTTGTGTATTATGTGGTCAAAGTTTAACAACAAGCTGATCGTCTGGGAAGGAGGAACATTCTTTTAAGGAGTTGTCCTACTTGTATTTTTGACTTGTTAGATCCATTACTTATGGTGCCCCTGGTGACAGTAGTTCATGGGCTATGTCTAAGTTTGCAGCTAGTCTCTTTTGGAATCTATGCGGCTGAGTTTTTTTGTAGGAAACATCCATGCTTTTGTACTCATGGACACCCCTTTAAAATTTCATCAATCTTTGAAGATGAACTCATATGTTTATGCAATATACTCACCTTTTGCCGCCATTCTCCTTGTCTCATCATGACACGCTGAAGTTGTCGATATAATGATGTATTGCCCACAGGGATACCAGAGTCCCTTTGGGAGCCTAATCTATCTGGAGAATGGAGGACCCTTGACTCTATTTGTAGATTCATAGCAGCTGATTTGCCCATTGACCTAAAATATAGAGAAGAGAGTTTATGGAGGTCATTGTAATATCCAGAATGCCACATCTTTCTCCCAGAAGGGAAACAGTCTCTTTAGTGCCAACTATGGGCGGCTTCTCTGTGAGTCACCATTCAACCCTTTAAAGGTGTATTCTGTGAATACATTATCTACTATCCATTGGCTATGGGATATCTACTAGATTGGCAGTGGTCCAACTGTTTTGGCTCCCACTGAACATGAGAACTGGGGCCCCCAGTACCCCAAATTTAAATAAGAGTGTGTACCTGCACGCTGAGGCCTTCTCTTCTCAACGAGACCACTGAAAACAAATGGAGAACGTCATTCGGCTACCTCTGGCAGTCCCATAGAATTGAATGAAGTGGCAGCAGGCATAACGACCACTTACGCAGTCTTATAGCGGAAACTGAGGACCCCGCCAAAACAGCAGTTATTCCCTATTAAGTGAATAAGAGGTAACTTGTTATTACCAGAATATACCTTCAACTACTTCATGACCTGTCCTACAGGTGCACAATCTTATACAACTGCTAACTCTGCAAGGACGTACAGCTATATCCTTGCCTAGTTAAATTTCCTATAGCCTGTATATATAAAATCAATGGGCGGTCAGCAACTGGTTAAAGATAGCCAGTAAATATGGTTATAGCCAAGCCATGAACGTCTATCCAAAGAACCATTGGTTTGGGGCTGTTGCTCCTTATCAATACAAAGTAGAGTTGTAACTGGCTGGGTTGACTTACAAGGTACTCACCAATAGGTGGCACTAGAGTCAGTTTAATTCCTCCTAAAGGAGCGTAATTTTGCCTATTTTCCCATAGAGCATTGCTGTAAGGAGTCTCCCCAAGGATAATCCGTACCTCTGTGATTTAATATCCATGTGAGGTTTTAGCACTCCGCATCTTTATTGCTAATATTGTATCAATCATTCCTTGTGTAATTGGTATTTTAATATTTCTTTATAGGTTGATGACTCATTTGTATTTTTCATAGATTTTCTTCCTTTTGATCCCATGCAGTGCCGCAGGATGAGGTGATGCTTGATAAATACCAGAGAACGATCATAAAAGTGTCTCTCCGTAGAAGCAGAATTATGACTTGGACAGATTCCGATGGAAAGTGAAATCCTCTGCATTTTCATAGAATAAATTCTGGAGTCTTGTTGATTTACTGCAAAGAATTTCCCGATCGCTCCTCTGACTGAACGAAACTGTCAAAATCAATGAAACCCAATCTTGAAATCTAAATTCCAGGACAAGGTTAGACGCTGCCTATGACAAAGCTGCGCTCAGCCTGGAATCACTCGGCGTCCTCTCACTCTTTACCCGGCGACTCTGATTCAATTGCTGCTTATATCACTTTAGCGCTGTCAAGTCCCCGGCCCTCACCACAGCGAATTTGATATTTAGTTGGAGATTGATACTGAACGAGAGGGAAAGAGACAGAGAACGCACCTTTGCTATTCATGGGGCAGGGGCGCTAATGGTTCTCTCTTACTCAATTTTCATTTTTCCTTTGTGACGGTAATGAGACAATTTATCAAAGCCGCGTCGACGCTGGTCGGGTGTCCAAGGGTGAGAAGAACTACATAGGACTTTTGTACTTGGGGCAGCTTAGGCCATTGGGCAGCTGAATGTTCCAGACGTGGACTCTCTCAGGCATTTGTATAATGTCAGCCATGAATATTCTTATTTCATCATTCAGAATTTATTATAAATGACTACAAGATGGCTCTGACACCGAGTCCCGATACAATTATAATCCCTCTTCATTAGATTTCTGTTAGGATCTGTTCACACTGTATGTGCAGTATACATTGGGAGAATATCCCAACATACACCGCGCCTCCAATGAATGCATACATATATTGTCCATAGGCATCTGTGTTACAAACATGTATGCCATGTGTCACAGTATACTGTGTATTTTTGTTGATGCCTCTGCATGGACTAGCACAATGCTATGCCATAGAATTGAAAAAAGTTAACTGATACAATTTACGCAATGGATGCCAAGTAAGAGATGAGATCTGATTTGTAATGAGTTGGGTTAATTAAAAAATTTATAAAAATTTCAGGTTTGGCTGAACCCAAAATTAATATCCATGAATCTACCAAAGTTAATTAAAATTGATATATATAAGAATGATGATGCTGATGACCAATAACAGGCCCTAATGGTGACTTGGAGGCCAGAAGACATGGTGGGTGACCCTGGAAGAAGTCTGGAAGAAGATGCCGCAGCAGAGCCCAAGAAAATTGTGTTTTTTCATTTTTATATGCCTTTCCTGGCCTCTGATTATTAGACCCCAAACCTCATGAATAGTCACAAAACGAATCTCATGAGGATCGTCCACCACTAATGGATAAGTTAGGTTTATGTATTGGCGACTTTACCCATGCATATGATAAAATGATGAAAATGCCCTTAGGCATATATTACCATTGTACAATGTACCTGTATACGCTTACTATACCTCTTTGGGTTGGGCATTTTATGACAGGACATAAGTCTGATATACATTGACAACAGGAAATATTATAGCTTCTGGAACTAAAAGATGGGGTGCTCTGTTCACTACCCTCACCTACTTTCCTGAGTGGAAACAACAAGAGTCTCCCTTACTCAGGAGAACACAGCACATTGATTTCCTTTGTAATTATGACCTTTGTAATATTTCATTTACCCTGTGGTGGCGCTGCAAGGTTTCACTTCCTACACAGATCACAGTGGATTACAAGAGGTACTGTCTAGGGCTGTGGAGTCAGTGGGCCAAATCACCGACTCCAACTTCTAAATGGCTTTAAGCCAAGGTCAGTCACAAGCAGTAAAGTTCATCAGTTACTGAATTCCTAAGAAAGTAACTAACTCTGCATCTAAATAATTCTACAATATTACAATCATTTTAATAAAAATTGACTTCTAAGTGTTTTAAGGAAAATATTCATTATTTCTCCCCAGTGTGGGTTGTCTGTACATGAATGGAGAATGCTTAGTCTTTTACTATTTAAAGAGGTTGTCCAAAATTTTAAAGTCATTCCCTATCAACGGGATAGGGGATACCTGACTGGTGGATTCCCCAATCGTCCTGTCTTAAATGGTGAGGAAGGATGCACAGCGTTGCTACGCCCTTCTATAGAGCTGCTGAAAACGCGGTACTTGAAGTCAACTTGTACCTTATAACCAAAACAGATGATGTAAGAGAAAAACCCTCATATATGAACTTAATTTGAGGAAGGTATAAGCATCTATCATGGATTTCAAAATGGATTTCCACGACCAATATGGATGGCCAGTTCTTAGGATCACCACCACCACAGATAAGCTGAATGAAGGCATACAATATTTGGAGGAGCTTAGTCACAAGAAAATAGTAGTACCGGGCATAGTCACAACTAACTGTATAGTGCTGTGTCTAATAATAAAATCAGCAAAGCCTTCATTCAGGGTGTTGAGTGATCAGATATTAATAGCCCATTTTAAGAATAGCCTATCAATATTAGTCCCAAACACTTGGACTGTTTAGGTCTAAGATGACAAACTTTATCTTGAGAATGTGTGGGATGCTCCTTGGATCATGGCGCTCCCCCGCTGTTCTTCGTCCAACACTAGTTTCCATTTGTCTTTGAGCTGTTGGGAAATTGCTGATTTGACGAGGATACAGTTCATGTTTCTTATCAAATAAAAAAATCTGCCTCCAAAATGCTGACGCGTTACTTTTTTTTTGCAGCCAAAAGCAGCTGGAGAAGGCAGTTTCTGTATCTGTCTAGTCTCAAAAAACAACAGCAAACGTAAGTAGCAGTTTCAAAGACGTGTCAAAGAAGACGGTATCATCTCCTGCCGAACATAAACCATATCAAATTATTTTAACAGGTTGTCAAGTTGTTCTTTTATAGGATGTCAATGATGTGACAGAACATATCTGAGGCTCCAAACTCTTCTTTATCATGTTCTGTCATGAGATTCCTCATTGCAGAGTTCTTCGAGAGACAGCGAGTTACATGAGACTCAACGTTTGTTCTCAAGCAGCTGGTGGACAGTGGAAGATGTAATTATCCAAGAAAACAAATAAAGTTGTCAAAAATGTGAAATATCAAATGTTGTGATGGGAGAAGGTCATCTACTCGAGATGTCTTAATGTTTTGTACATTATTGCCAAGTGATCAGCTTCTATGAGGAGATATGGTCTACACTGGAATGGGTTGGATGTTGTACACATGATCTCCAATTTGGTACGATTTGTCTTGAAATCAGTTTCACACAATATAACTTGAGATGGGTGATCTTACAAGATTTGTTTTGATGAATATTTGTGAAGTTCGGCCAACCATTTAGTTTTGGGCCAAACTGGAAGTGCTATTATGCTCTGGGGTCTTCATGGGAGATGCAGCAACAAACCGTTCAATTCACCTTGCCTCACCTCTCCTGGGGATCCAAGCTGCATCAGGCAGAGTTCAGCGGTCCATCAGCATTCTTTTATGGCTTCTTCTGGTCTCTGGCTGATGTCACACTCCCTGGGGTCACTGATGGAACCTGTGATAGGGCCTTAGCAGTGATCTTGGGGTGAGTGACATCAGCCAGAGGCTAGAAGATGATAGAGGGACCTCCGGACACCGCAAAAATGCCAAGCATAGATGACACTAGCGTAGTGTAACTTATGTGACCACATCTACCCTAGGCCTCCACTTCTTACACTCTGGGTTCTGAGAAGAATGCATAGTATAATAGTGTTTCATGGCTGACAAACCTGTGTCATACACTTTTATAGAAAGTTTCTTAGGAGCTCTAATAGTATTTCACACTGTTTTATAGATCGAGCCCTAAGAGGATTCAACACTTTTATAGATAGTGTAGAATACTCTTAGGGCTCCTACAAACCTATGTTTTATAGTGTAGTGGGATTCCACAGGGGTCAATATTACTCCTATACTCTATTTATAAATGTTACACATAAAAGGTTTACACAGTAAAATAGAAATTTTTGCAGATAACACAAAGTAATACAAAATACAACAATGTATTGTTACACCTGGGTCTGGATAAGTTAGAAATAGAGAGATCCGGTTCGTATCGAGTCAGTCTCCTTACAAATTTTAAAAAAATTTTGGTTATGGTACTAAAGTTTACCACTGTCACTGCAGCTAAACCATGTGTGAACAAGGCCTTGTGAATTTTTTTTTTGCCTGTAAACCTGATGTGGAGAAGAAATTCCTGTAAATGGTTTTTTTTTTTTTTTTTGCACCATCTCCAGGCGAGGTCTCCTCTTTATATATTCACCCTCCATCCCATTAGCTCACTTTGCAGGGAGTATAAACCTGCAGCTTTTATGCTGTTTAAAACTTCAGCCTTTGTGTTTTAATGGAGCCAATTATGCGTGTTATTAAACTAATTTATACAGAAGCCCGAGCCGAGGCCGCACCGGTGAAGGTAATTTCTCCAATAATACCGTCTTTATAATAATTCCTTGCTCTCATTCCCTGAGATATTAAAGTTATTGGCTGGCTATGTATTTGGGGGTGAAGACTCATTTTCAAATAACTTTATTTTACTATTTACACAATGAACTTATTAAACTTTACACTGCGATGATCAGTTCAGAAAGAGCCTGGGCGCCATTTATCAGAATTGTATGGTGTGTGTATAGATCTACGACAAGTCGCATAGAACGTTGTATTCAAAGCTGTTCTGGTTGTTGCTGGAATCAGTCGATACTTTGTTGACCAATGCATCAATAATCCACATGCGTAATGTGCATGAATTTTTATTCCCAGGTTTTTGAGTTGCAGTTTTTATGTAGTTTTTGAGCTAAAAGTACAAGGATAAGTAATCTTTACTCTAAATTTTTCTGTTTATGTTGAATCCACTCCTGACTGACTCAAAAAATGGCATTTCCTATTGGGAGGAGAGGAGCGAGACGTGTATAGATTGTCTGTGCTCAGATAGTAGAAGAAACAAACCCCACACTGTGCAGGAATGACAACACTCACTAACCGAGGAGTACAAAAACTGTAGCCCTATGAGATTTAGTTGAAGGGGAAGGTCCTAGCAGGGCTGTACTGAGATATTACCTATAATGCAAAAATCACTGAGGTCTTCATTCTATTATATATACCTAATAAAGGGTTGTAATATGAATGATCTATCACTGGGATAGGCGATCAATATTAGATTGATTGAGGGTCTGATTCATGGCACCCCCACTGGCCAGTTCAGTGAAGGAGCTGCAGTACCCCAGCATGCCCTACATTGTCCATCAGGCACATTTGGTCGCAACCTTGCTTAGCACTGCAGCTCAGTCCCCGGTACAGCTGCTACCAAATCTATGGCTCCATGCCTCATCAACAATGAAGGTGCTTTTTTAAAAATTTTTGACCCCAGGCTGCAGGGGACTGACCCCTCTGATTTGATGTTTATGGGTAATCCCATAGTTTATCATTATTCTCTGGGATCTTAAAAGGGTCCAGAGTATAAATAACCTGGAGATGTGTAAATATAAAAACATTTATTCACCTTTCCAAGGCTCCGTCATGACATCCCCAGTACTCTGGTCTTCATGGGCAATCCTCTGTCTTTCGGCCTCCAGATCAACACTCAAGCTCACTAACATTGGGGCATTGACATCATCATTGATACTTAGTGTCCGAGAGGAATCATATTGATGCTCCCGTATGACTGCTGAGACTCAACCAATTTTGGTGGATTCATGCTAGGTGAATCAAAAATTTTGGTTTCAATCAAACCTCTAAATTTTTGGAAAATTCATGATCAATGCTGCTCATCACGAACCGATCACCCATCTTTAGTATTATGAATGTCTTGGAAGACCCTATTCAAACATCAATCAGAAACACCCTGTCACATGACCCTTTATTTATTTTTTGTTTTTTTATTTTTAATCATAAGACAACCACTATACGGTGCAGAACCCGTATGAAGGAGATTGTTGTGATACTAAAGATGTAGGATAATAGCACATACATTAACAATAGCAAATCCTCCACTATATGCAGCAAAATATATGGAAAGAAATTATATTGAAGCCATTAGCAGACGTAAAACAATCATCAAAGCCATGAAAGTTATAATTGGGAAGAGCCACATTTCATGAATACATTGACAGCAATCTTTACAAGGGGCTCATTTTGCTGCATCAATAAGCACATCATTATTAGCGGATATAATGGCTCTGAAAGCTCCTCGATAATGGCATATTAATGGACATTAAATGAGTTCATCCCTATTTTCCTTCTCACTTGAAGGCGCAAATGCCATTCCGGATATTGGTCAATAAAGTTTAATATATTTCCCATACAGGAGAAAATTAATTACTATGTGGAGCTATGTAGAATACAATGATGGGGGGAGGGGGGATCGTGTGACTAGTTGGACTCCATGTTCAACTTATCGAATAGTATGAGAATTATGTTTGCCTTTAGTGACCTTAGACAATCTCTCTAAACTCCAATAATGAGGCCATGACTTAGAATTGACCATCACTGATATATCACTTCCATTTCTACCCACTGAGTGATATATTTTGTCTCTTCAGCTTCAGACTATCTTGATCTTGCACTAATTTTTCTTTCTTCTTCCTAGGCAGCTGTGTTTAAGGTGTATGACTTCTAACATGACCCAGACATTAGAGCAGTACAATAGATGATACAATAAACTGCGACTGGTTCAGGAAACATTGAAATATCTCAACATGATCCCATCAACTCTGCCCTCAAACTTCCTATCTAATTCTTTATTGATGCCCTCAGTAGAGGATCTTGTCTAGAATTTCTGTATATGTATCAGAGGAAATAGAATAAAATGATTGAGACCATTGCTACCATGTACAAGAATATAACTACAGTCATGGCCAAAAGTTTTGAGAATGACACAAATATTATATTTTCACATGATCTGCTGCCCTCTGGTTTTTATGTGTGTTTGTCAGATGTTTTTATCACATACAGAAATAGAATTGCATTCATATTATGAGTAACAGAAGCTTATATTGACAGTTAGAATGAGTTAATGCAGCAAGTCAATATTTGCAGTGTTGACCCTTCTTCTTCAGGACCTCTGCAATTCTCCCTGGCATGCTCTCAATCAACTTCTGGACCAAATCCTGACTGATAGCAGTCCATTCTTGCAGAATCAATGCTTTCATTTTGTCTGAATTTGTTGGTTTTTGTTTGTCCACCCGTCTCTTGATGATTGACCACAAATTCTCAATGGGATTAAGATCTGGGGAGTTTCCAGGCCATGGACCCAAAATCTCTATGTTTTGTTCCCTGAGCCATTTAGTTATCACCTTTGCTTTATGGCAAGGTGCTCCATCATGCTGGAAAAGGCATTGTTGAGCGCCAAACTGCTCTTGGACGGTTGGGAGAAGTTGCTCTTGGAGGACATTCTGGTACCATTCTTTATTCATGGCTGGCAGGCAAGACTGTGAGAGAGCCGATTCCCTTGGCTGAGAAGCAACCCCACACATGAATGGTTTCAGGATGCTTTACAGTTGGCATGAGACAAGACTGGTGGTAGCGCTCACCTCTTCTTCTCCGAATAAGCTGTTTTCCAGATGTTCCAAACAATCGAAAAGGGGATTCATCAGAGAAAATGACTTTACCCCAGTCCTCAGCAGTCCACTCCCTGTTCCTTTTGCAGAATATCAGTCTGTCCCTGATGTTTTTTCTGGAGAGATGTGGCTTCTTTGCTGCCCTCCTTGAGACCAGGCCTTGCTCCAAGAGTCTCCGCCTCACAGTGCGTGCAGATGCACTCACACCTGCCTGCTGCCATTCCTCAGCAAGCTCTGCACTGCTGGTAGCCCCATCCCGCAGCTGAAACACTTTTAAGAGACGGTCCTGCCACTTGCTGGTCTTCCTTGGGCGCCCTGGAGCCTTTTTGGCACCAATGGAACCTCTCTCCTTGAAGTTCTTGATGATGCGATAGATTGTTGACTGAGGTGCAATCTTTCTAGCTGCAATACTCTTCCCAGTTAGGCCATTTCTGTGCAGTGCAATGATGACTGCACGTGTTTCTTTAGAGATAACCATGGTTAACAGAAGAGAAACAATGATGGCAAGCACCAGCCTCCTTTTAAAGTGTCCAGTGGTGTCATTCTTACTTAATCATGACAGATTGATCTCCAGCCCTGTCCTCATCAACACCCACACCTGTGTTAATGGAGCAATCACTGAAACGATGTTAGGTGGTCCTTTTAAGGCAGGGCTGCAACGATGTTGAAATGTGTTTTGGGGGATAAAGTTCATTTTCTAGGCAAATATTGATTTTGCAAGTAATTGCTGTTAAGCTGATCACTCTTTATAACATTCTGGAGTATATGCAAATTGCCATTAGAAAAACTGAAGCAGTAGACTTTGTAAAAATTAATATTTGTATCATTCTCAACTTTTGGCCATGACTGTACTATAATACTGCTCCTATGTACAAGAATATAATTATTATAATACTGCTTCCTATGTACAAGAATATAACTACTATAATACTGCTCCTATGTACAAGAATATAACTACTATAATACTGCTCCTATGTACAAGAATATAACTACTATAATACTGCCCCCTATGTACAAGAATATAACTACTATAATACTGCTCCTATGTACAAGAATATAACTACTATACTACTCCTATGTACAAGAATATACTACTATAATACCACTATGTACAAGAATATAACTACTATAATACTGCTCCTATGTACAAGAATATAACTACTATAATACCACTCCTATGTACAAGAATATAACTACTATAATACTGCTCCTATATACAAGAATATAACTACTATAATACTACCTCCTATGTACAAGAATATAACTACTATAATACTGCTCCTATGTACAAGAATATAACTACTATAATACTGCTCCTATATACAAGAATATAACTACTATAATACTACTCCTATGTACAAGAATATAACTACTATAATACTACTCCTATGTACAAGAATATAACTACTATAATACTGCTCCTATGTACAAGAATATAACTACTATAATACTGCCCCCTATGTACAAGAATATAACTACTATAATACTACCTCCTATGTACAAGAATATAACTACTATAATACTGCTCCTATGTACAAGAATATAACTACTATAATACTGCTCCTATGTACAAGAATATAACTACTATAATACTGCTCCTATGTACAAGAATATAACTACTATAATACTACCTCCTATGTACAAGAATATAACTACTATAATACTACCTCCTATGTACAAGAATATAACTACTATAATACTACCTCCTATGTACAAGAATATAACTACTATAATACTACCTCCTATGTACAAGAATATAACTACTATAATACTACTCCTATGTACAAGAATATAACTACTATAATACTGCTCCTATTTACAAGAATATAACTACTATACTACTGCTCCCTATGTACAAGAATATAACTACTATAATACTGCTCCTATGTACAAGAATATAACTACTATAATACTACCTCCTATGTACAAGAATATACTACTATAATACTGCCCCTATGTACAAGAATATAACTACTATAATACTGCTCCTATGTACAAGAATATAACTACTATACTACTGCCCCCTATGTACAAGAATATAACTACTATAATACTGCTCCTATGTACAAGAATATAACTACTATAATACTGCTCCTAAGTATAACCTCTTAGATACAATATTTGTATTTTACAGCTAAGCAGCCCAAATGACACATTGCCGTGGAGCACCAGAAAGATTGTTGATGGTGATGCCATTATACACACGTAGTAAACTGACTTGAGACTTAACACATTTAAATACTGTAGACTGTGGCAAGAAAAAAACTTTAGCTTGACTTTTTAAATTTTACTTCTGTTCTGTAGATATGTATGATATACATATTACATATAAATATAGTACCATATGGTTTCCCTTTTTACACTTGTTTATAAATAGACAAACCTTACGAGTATTTGACTTAGTATCAGCAAAAGCTCCCCCAGGTGAGGTGCAGAAAAATTAAGGGTAGATTACAATCCATATTATTATGGATAAACAGTAATTATCCAGCTCTTTAGCGTCCTCTAGTGGGGACTTCAGAAGACAACATTGTATCAAATAACTGTCTATCAGAAAAATGGAGCTCCGGCAGCTGTAAAAATTTATAAGTGGTGAATCAGCTCAGAAATTTTGGATCTGTTAAAATCTCAATTGTCTCCAGGGCTGGATGTTCACTTGAAAGGTTTTGCTGTTTAGAATTTTGACATTAGAGACAATAAAGGGTAATACTATATATTTTCTTCAGAACCCCAAAACCTTTCACCAGCTGACCTAAGTAACACAACATTTTCCATTGCAAATGTCAAGCTCGACTTTGCCTTTATACTGAGCGCACACAAGGCTTGTGAAGTGAACTTTGCTTTGAAGCAGACGATAGAGACTCACATTTTGAGGACAGAAATAAATCTTGCATAACTCTAAGTCAAATTTTCTGCCAGAAACTGTCCAGGTAGAAAGATTGTTCTCCCCGGTAATGACAGTGAGAAACATATACTGTACAGCACACATCTGCCTATGGCAGTGCGATAGACCTTAGGTGGCGGCTACCTCCTGGATGTCCATGTCTACCGCTCTAAGGTCAACAACATGCACATGCAATTATACAGGTAGGAGATATTTTATAGAGGGGTTGTCCATGTTGCCCATATGCCCTATCTGAGAACATGGCTCAGGATCAGAGAGGTAGGGTTGCTTTGATACATTGTGGAAAGACACTGATCAGCAACATCAGAACCTAATCTGATAGATATGAGCCATTTGATGAGCCATATGAGCTACCTGACAGTTGTATAATCCCAATGCAAAATCCACAATTTGATGATCTCCAGAATCTGCATTCAAACCTAGGACTCTAGCACTAGGAGTGCTAACCACTGAGCCACCATGCTGCTGTGGATGTGCAGGTATGTCCTTCCTTACTGTTCCCATTGACTGAGCATGTCCAGACACTGAGTGAGTGCACCATGAGATAAGCTTTTCAAGACAAGATGATTCTGAGATATTGTATCACAAACTGATATGCTATGTGTGACTCTGTGGCCACCTGGTGGCTGTGCTGTAAATTGCAGCCCAACAAGGGTTGGGTTAGTATGTTGCAATATTGTATTGAACTGATTTCATGAAAAATTAGGCCCCTTAACCTAGTTTGAGCCAAGGTTAGGATGGACACGGCTGTACTTTAAAAGTAATAAATGTTATATGGAGGAGACAATGCCATTAGCGAAGAGCAAAGTTCTGAAGACCCACTTTGTCATCTTTCAGCCAATAGGCAAATTCCTTATTACAAAGCATATTACTGAAAAGACAAATTGAGGCCGAGCTATGGATCCACATTACAGCCTCCATAACACATTGAGGCCATTTGGCCGCAGCGTTTTACAGTGACTGCAAAGTCGATGGGATTCTAGTAAATCTCATCCACACATTGCAGAAAACGTCATTTCCAAAATCACAGCATGTCAATTATACCTACGGAAACACCGGCTGCTTCCCTATAATAGAAGCAGAAAGTCCGCAGAGGAAACCTTTAATAAAAAATTATTGAAATAGTTTGCAAATCTTTTTCATTGACGAATTAGCCTTTGCGTTTAAATGCGTTTTTCAGATTTTGCTAATAGCACAAAAGGTTAGAAACAGACATGGGCATGGCCCTATAAGGTTTTAATTAGGCTGGGTCAGTGAAAAAAAAAAAAAAAACATCCCTGCCTTCTCTATGGGATGTCTGACTATCTTAGCCGACTCCCCGCTCCTGCAGCTGCACAATTTCATGCAGTTATTTAATCCTGCAGGAAGGGTCCTGGAAGGGTCAAGAGTGGACCCTAGATGTATAAAATTAATGGGCATCTGTAAGGAATTAATTGCTAATTTGCTCTGAAAATGGGACCGATACTGTATATTAGCAATAGTTTCAGGGGGGATACAGTCTCCTGTGTTCCTAGTGAACACCTTTCTTAAGAACAACATTGCAAACCTCTAGAGAGGGCTCCTCCGTGGGTTTTTTCCTATAGGGGATGGTTTTGACCTTTCTTCCAGGAATGGGAGACAGGAGGGCAAGTGAAGGATCTTTGCACACCACACGGGCATCTTCTGGCTTAAGTTACCCCAATTCTGAAGGTAGTTCGCCAGTGGGGTCTGGGAGATCAGGACTCTGCCGAGGAAATTCCTTGACAAGAGGGTCCTGTCGACTCATCTTCAGAGCCCACTGGTGCTCAAGGATTGCCCAAGCCGGAATCTGGGAGTAGGTTTGGACACACTTGAATTCCATCAGGATCCCCTTGAAGTTTTGGGACTTGGCTTGGCTGGTTGGCTTGCTTCCACGGGAAACTGTATGTGAGGGAAAACCTGAAGTGTAGAAGCTCTGAGGAAAGGGGTTGTCCCCAGGAGGAGTGTGACAACGTGCTTGAAAGCATGGAGCACTTATTGCTTCATTGTCCCTTTAATACAGAGGTGGACAACAGGGTGGGCGCTTCCATCAGTTGGCTAAGGTTGCCCGGTCTCTCTTATGTGGAGTGGGCCTATGGAGCATTCAGAAACCTGGTCGGGACCGATGCACTTTATTCTTAGTTAGCCTAGTGGTTAGGTACCACACGTGGAACGCACAGTGTCTAGTATCGACGCAACGGAAAATCCTCCCGATGGATGAGGTGGTTAGGAACATTCTTGGTGACCTGGTGAAAGTGCGCTCTCTGGAGTATGAGAGGCTGAGCACCTGTTTTTTGCAGGGGGTTCTCCTTTACTGTACCTTAGCCTATCATCTCCGTTCCTGGTGTTAGCACTGCAGATTGTTTTGTTCAGCATAGCAGGATGTAGGGCTTGCAGATGTTTAACTTGGGTTTTGTGTTGGTTGTGTTGGTGTGATTTATGGGTTATAAATGGGTATAGTAGTTATTTGGGGAGAGGGGAATGGGGATTTTCTGGATTTCTTGGCCTGATTTGAATTGTAAAGCGGACTTTGGATATTATATCATTGCCGAGGTTGTTTGTGGTTATGGGTTCTAGCTTGGGGGATATTGTTTTTTTTGTTTTTTGGCATGATGTACAGAGTGTGTTTTGTACATAGGCTGTATATATTGTATATATGGGGATAACAGTTAGGTAGGCAGGGGGATTTCTGGATTTCTTGGCCTGGTTTAGAATTTGGATGTTAGACCATTGCCAGGATTGGGAAGGTTTTAGTTTAGGGGGGAAAAAAATTTGGGTTGATAGTTTATGTGCGTGTGTATATATTTAACATATTTCATTCTGTATATACATCTATAATATTGTCATTAATGTCTTGTATTGTCCCTTGGTATAGTCAGCTGGATCAGCCGGTGAGTGTCTTGTTAGTTCAGTTGTGGAGTGTTTGGTGTGAATGAGGCTGGATCAGTCAATGTACTAATGTGATATATTGTGTATAGATTAATCACTTGCGTTATTTTCTTGTTATTTTTCCTTTGATTATCCTTGATATGGTGTATGTTTATTATATTTCATTAATAGAAGAATTACAGTCTCCTGAGGTGATCTCGGTCTGTAAAGGTCGAGCAGCTCCTGCAGCTTCCTGACAACCAGCAATGATCTTGAGATATTACTGCCAGGATCAGAGCAATAAACATCAGGGCCACTTCCTGCACTGTATGCAAACCGCCCATCTGTATAATACAAAGTAATAAACCTTCTCTATAGGAGGTCCGGCTGTCACTGCTGCCTCTCCTCCAGACTATTACAATAATATTTTAAAACATCCTTGCACAATTCTTGGCAGCCAGTAAGTGGTTAAGGGCTCCAATTTCTCATAAAACCAATTCAATTCAATATTGTAGCAGGTTACAATTCACACACAATCACATTGTGCAGCGTCCCAGAGGCGGCTGCTTTTAATTCTTTGTCTTTTGTGCCTCTGGGATTGTGTTGGTTTGTTCTGTTCTATGGTTTTGATTTTTTTCTCCACCCTCTATGGCTTTCAATATAAGGTTAAATTTTTGTTATAGTTCGGGTATTTTTGGATGTAAGGATGCCTAATAAGCTTGATTCTGTTTATTTTTCGATCTGGGAAAGAGTGGATTTGAAATTTTATATATTTATTTTAATTTTTAGAGCCCTTTGGGGACTTGAACCCTTTGGGGTGTGATCACCAGTGCAGTACATTGCAGTACTAGTGTGATGCAGTATATTGAAAAATCCATTCACTTCTATTATAAGCTACCTATAGCAATCCGAGGCAACTTGGTCTTCAGATGCTTGGGTCACACTTGACTAAGGCATCTGAAAGGATGATGCCCACGATCAGATAACCCATTGCTACTGGATCTCTGCTGTGTAATATAGTGGAGACATGGCGGCTATGGAACCTGCTCAGCTCCGGAGCAGGAACCTTGTTTTAAGTCCCGCAATCTGCCATACTATCATGGCAGATATCGGTGGAATGATCAATGAACAACAATGTGAAAAAGGTTATCTATAAAAAAAAAATTCAGTGAAATGAATCCTTCACCTCTAGAATCTTTTCCTTCACAGATCTCAATTTTTCCACTATTATGGAAGGTATAAATAGCTGAAAAAGAACAAAATGGAGATGAAGAAAGTTCTGCTTCTGAAACAGTAAATCTGATGGTGATTACGGCGTTGCATAAAAAGACAATACAATATATAGACAGGGATAAAACCATAGAGGAGAGAGATTTATCAATGATTGCCTCAACCTGGCGGACGCCTCGTGATTTGCTCTTTATTCCCGCAGCCCGATCCTCATATAATGATGCTCTTTACTCGACTTTGAATCGAGATGGGATGAAATATTAGATAAAGCTGCTCTTCGCACTCATCCTGCGGAATACATACATACACAAGCAGATCTGCAAGAAACTAGAAACAATTTCAATATGAATAAGTCTGCATTACAATTCTCAAATCCCAACTCCTTCAAACTTCTGCAGGAGATGTAATTGGTTCAAGGAAACTTCATGTGTCGGCAGCTTGGCGGTATTATAATCCCGCTCGGGTTTGATTGACGTCATCTTGTAGTAGGAATCATTTGAGAGAAATTACAAGGCGGTGGAAGAAGAAAGAAGACGAGAGTCAGCAACAGTCACGGCCTTAGGACCTCGGAGAAAGGGAATGTGGAAGAAATCTTCTGTCTTTGTGTTCTGTGAATATTTTTGCCTTCATTGTTGCTAGATGAACCCTGTCAAAGACTGAAAGAAGTTCAGGCCGTGATGGAGCAGAGGATCTGACCCACTTTTCCGACCTTGGAGAGAAGTCTGAACTACTAAGATGGCTTCGCGGTACGATGAGATGTCCTCATGCAACCTTGAGAATAGGTTTACTGCATGAAAGAAGAACCTCAGATAGCACAGAATATATTTTGTTACTTGCACAGACGTGGCAGAGCTAAACCTGTCAACACAGAACTGAGTGGTGAATCAACCGTAAAGGACTAGACTTCCATGGGGCAATTGTTGGTGGATGGAATCAAAAATACAAATCTGCGTCTTTCCATCTTCCATCCACTAGGGGTGTTCATCACATATGTGCGGGTGATGGATACAGTAACAATAACTGGGTAAAGGTCTAAGTAGTTTATGTATGATCTAGAATGGTGTACAGTTCAAAAAGATAACTTCTCATTTGTAGTTTTCTGCCACCTGGCCTGTGATGAAGTCGTCTCCCTCTCCTTCACATAGTACTTGCCACGCTGCTACTGCAAATACCCTCTAGTCATGGCCACCGTTATCCAGCAACCTGTCGCCATACGCACCTCCACACCCAGTGGTTAGTCTCTGCTTTGTCTTTCCAGTCTTCTAGTAGGGTTGAGCCAACGAGATTATAACAAGCCAGGGACTTTACATATTTTCCAAAAATTTTAGGTTCGGCAAACATCTAAGAGTCATGAGGTTGGCCCATTCTACACCCATAAATACTGAACAGCTAAGAACAAGACCTTATGTACTAGAAAGTGATTGTCTAATGCGGATATTAGAGATATTTTGGCAATTTAAACATTGTGTTATTAATTTTACCAGAATTAATAAAATTTATGGTTTTAAAGGGGTTATTTGGGGGTTCAATCCCAAGCTGCTGACTCTCCTACTCCATCATGCAACCAACCCTGCTCTACTCCTGCTGTCTGTACTCAGAGTAGAGCAGGACCGGTTCCACCACAACCCCTTTAAAAACAGGATGGAAACAATGTAGGGTTTTTGCTGTCTAAGGGCAATTGGTTATAAATTGTTATACTGTACCGAGATCACCTTGTAGAGACAAGTTGTGTGAAAATTATTTGGTTTGATTAAAATGTTTGACCTGTGGTCTGCATTAATTTAGGAGTCTGGGGTCTGAAAAAATTAGGGGTCTGAAATTCCTTAAAGATCTCAATATTTTAAGAGTCTAATTTGGGGTCTGAATACAATTTGAGGCTTATGGTTGGTATTCATGTAGGAGTTCTGAGATTCCTAAGGCATCTATATCATTCAGGGACCTAAGTAAATGTTGGGGTATGGGTTCAGAATTCATTTAGGAGAATATTGGTCAGATTTGGTCTTTGAAGTCTCAAATGCCCTATCCTGGGATGGGGGCAATGATGATATGTGCCTGTTGGATTTTTGTGCCACTGTCCTAGCCTGCTATGATTATCTATCTGGTTATACTGGAGGTTTGTGTTCACTTACTAAGACTAAAGCCAGTTGGAGACAACCATGGCCGTGTTCAGTGTCCTATCCATGTATTTCATGGATAGCACACTGACCCATTCTTTTCTATGGGCCCATACACACAACCGTAAATTTCTCAGTCCGGTGTGCAGGCCAACAGTCCGGGCCACATCAGATAGATCAGGTCCTATTCCTGTCCTATTTTGCGGCCCTTGCTTCTGTGGCTCCTATTCATTAAAATGAATGGAGCCGTGGAAGCACAGCCCGTGCACGGGCGGTGCATGGGGGACATCCCCGTGTGCCACCTGTACTTTTAATTCACAGCAGGCCGGTTGCAGCATGGTCTGCAACCGACCTTACACCAGGTTCACACTAGCGTTTGGGCACTCCGCCCAAGATTCTGCTTAAAATCGGCGACTTCTCTCCACCAATTTCAGTATAAAATCAAAACCGGGTGGACCCCATTATAATCTATAATCCGCGGGTTTCCTCGTGTAACTGCTTTTTGAGTGGATAGGGTTTCCATCTTTCAGGTCTAAGCGGTGTGAACCTAGCATTACCTGTACCTTTAAAAATTTTTGATATGGGTCCAAGAACAGGTATTTTCTAGTTACATCCTGCCAACATCTGCTCCATTCCTCCTTGTATACTCTGTGCTGCTGTGGACCCCTGCTGCTTCCACAGTGTCGTCTTTCGTGGTGTATTCACAAAGTCATGAAGCCGCTCCGAACTCTCCCAGTAACCCCTTCTTTCACCGACTGACATTCTGAATGGTTTCCACACATTTCGAGTCCCAACTGTCCATCACGCACCGGTTTGACCCGGTAGCCTGCGCTCTGTGTGCTATGTACACTAGGCTGCTCAGCACGACTCCGCCGAGTTAGACGCTTGCATTTTATCTGTTTGTTTTGCCGCCGCTTCATCAGTCTAATTAAGATCCACTAATGTCTTCCATTGCCTATCTGGCAGGTGTTTGGAAATAATAGCACAGATGGAATCTACACCTTTTAATCAAACGCACTCCACATCGAGTATTTGCTCAAAGTGGATAATGCAAATCTATACAGGCCTCATAAATTTCCCCCTGTAAACAGCAGCACACTTAGCTTCATCCTCCTCTCAGATGTTTCGAGCTTGGAGAACAATTTACAAATAAAGTATTGTCTGCAAGAGAAAAATCTGCTGCGAGTTCCTCAGTCTCGCTTGATTATTATGGTAAATGTTGCTCAACTCTCAGGCAGTGAATGAAACATTAATCCTCAGCTGCGGCTCCATACACATTGTTGTGTCGCTCGCTCCTGCGTCTATCAGGGTGATGCATCAGCTCAAACAAGTGCTGCCTGGAAACAGCTGTGGGAGCCGCCATCTGCCGAGGGGGACGATCAATATCCAAACGCATATGGGAAAAGCTACAACAAATGTTTTTCTTTTTCGGGGGAGACGAAAGAATTAAAGTTGTTTTGCAAAACTAATTTCTTGCTTCTTATGTTCAGTTTTGCTCAGTAACTTTAATAGGATACGCAAACAAAGGAAAAGCTTCGGGATTATGGGGTCACTTGTATGGTGGATGAGGAGGACCAGCGTAGACCACAATATGCATCCAGTATAGGATCCACTCTTTATAATGCCCTCCATGACATTGAAACTGCAGCACAAAGCAGTAAAAGTCTTGGAATTCTGGAATCTCAGGATGGATAGACATGTTAATGATATGTAAATGAGAAAAGATGGATACAAAATATTCTAAACATCTGGATTTATTCAGTACTTAGTATGAGCGCATGTGCAGAAATACTCACCTTGGCACGCTATCAATGAGGTTAATGGTTGTCTGAGGACTGTTATGCCTCACTCAATGCACTTGAGCACGGAAAACATCAGGATTGGCTGCTGGAGGCTCCCTTTGCTGCTGGAGGCCCCTGGAAGCCAACCAATGATGACCCAGATGTGCTTAATGGAAGACACTGCAGACCATGGTAGCAACATTCTGCCAAGTATTGTCCTTATGAAGAGCAGCTTCTGGGACACACTGGAGAAATGGCTGCACCACTGGTTCCATGACCAAATCAACGCCGAGGTCTACCTGAAGTGAAGACTAGAGGGGTCTGACTACTGTACATTATGCCACCCCACCCTATAATCAAAAGGAGTAAGACTAGTGAGATTCCCTAGTGAAGGCCTCTTTATGGTGCTACCCGTGTGGCCTCCAGATCCATCTTTGGCTATTATTGCATCCAAGACAAAAGCAGGGCTTTGTTGAAGAGGATAGACCCCCAGACCAGCCTCCATTGATGTCTTGCAGAACACCATGAGAATGGTGGTGTGAGGTCAATGAAACATGTAGCTATGCATCTGACTTGTAGACCAATGTCATTGTACACACATTTTGATGGTTGGTTTCAACACCGTTTACCGCCATGGACCGTACAGAATGGATTCCTACCTGCCATTCTTCCAGTCATTGTTATCCTGACCACCGGGACTCACAACTTTGAACGTTGCTGACATCTTGGCCTAGGAGTGTAGCCTGTAACTGTACAGCATGATAAGAGTTCAGACCCCAGAGCAGCTAGCGTTGAGAACGAGAGCCATGGGAGTTTAAGTCCAGGCTTTATGGTCATGGTGCAGAGCACCAGCATTAGTTTATCAGTTTCACAGATGACAAGTAGAGAGTAATGGAGCCACTGAAGAGTCCAGACAGAGCATACATCCGGTGTACTCACAACAAGCAAAGTACACAAGTCAGTGGCTCTCTGTGATCACGAAAATGTAGTCAGTCATTCAGTTGGACGGTTTGGTAGGTTCTAGCATCAGCTTAGTATTACTAGTATCTGTGTCAAGTACAAATTCCAAAAATAATATGGCAGATATTTGTTTTGTAGGACAACGACACACATAACAGTTGGGGCCACACTAATATACTATAGAGCCTATGAGACACATTCTAGGCTTCCATTCAGAGGTCTCAGTATTGTGATACTCTTGTGCCTAGTACTGGGCCATTCAACCAATATGGTGTCCACAAGATTTTACACTTTAGATCAGAACTATATCAATTAGCTATAAAAGGTCTGAATAGCCTTTAAAAGGATGGCAAGTTTTCCTTGAACAGTGCCCCAATTGTCCTTGGTCTGTATTTGGTATTGCAACTATTTGCACACCAAGAGTTAGACACCATTTTAAAGTTTTTTTTTTTTGTGTGTGTGTTGTATGTACAGTATGTACAGATAGTGAATAGTGCAAGTGTGTACATGCATGACCATCCCTTCATTCAGTTCTGTGAGACAGTGCTCCACAACTTGAGAACCCCTGTTCTTGTGAACATTGTGGATCCAAGAGGTCAGACCCTTATTGATTATCATGTTCATAGGGGATATATGTTTGTGTTGAAAACAGATGGGTGAACCGACGCGTATCATAATTTGGAATTTGTGCCTGCGCAATAATACAGGCAAAATACAGTGGCACTCATCTCCAAATTCTACTTCAAAATCAGCATCAAAATCCTTGTATGTTTTGGTCAAGCACAATCCACTTCTAATTCCTGAAGCGGAAATTTTCTGCTTGTCAAATTCAGTGCCAAATTCCTCCGTATGAACTTACCCTTATGGATCCTAGGAACCTATCTATAAACTGTAGGTTCTTAGGAGCCCTAAGGAGTTTTCTACACTGTTTTAAGCCAATTTAAAAGGTGTGGTTTGTATCCATCTTGTTCAAAACGAATCTTGAACCAAAATCTGAAACGAATCCAGAGAGGTTCACCCATCTCTAGTTCTGATATATAAATGAACTGTGCAGAAAACCATGTGCTTGCCACCTATTTCCAATGAATGGTCCTGATTTCAGCCGCAGACATTTCTAGAAATCTTCCTTCTATACAGTAGATTTCTGTTCCTTATGTGTAGTCAAAAGGGAACATAGATTGAGAGCTTCTCTTAGGAAGGGGGCACATACATATGTATTCTCCAATACAATGAAATAAATCTTGACATAATAGACTTTCCTCCTTTTCCACCATTATAATCCGCCTAATTGTCCCCCCTTGTGTTATTTTCATCATGTCGCATTGTGTTCTACAGAAAGTCTTCAGGAACTTCAAATGAGCGCTTGTGATGGAGACAGGATCTGCAAATAGCAAACAATTCCAATAAGCGCCACTGCAAATGAAAACTTGCTGAAGCCCGACAAGTGGCTTTGAACTGACGGGTGACAGGCGCTGAATACCATTTTGTTTTAATAAGTTTGTCACAGCTGACAAATAATTCCCTTTCATCTTTCCATAATATGTTATGGCCTTGTTTCTCGTCACTGGTAACAATCTCTGCGGGAGGTTGCACAGAGTTAGCATTCATGTACGCGATGATAAATCTCACTCATGTAAACAAAATCCTTCAGGGCTTTCCACCGCTGCCTGCTCCACGTTTGACAGTTTCTTGCAAAAATTAAGGCTTAGGAAAGTCTTGGAGATGCGTTATTAATAATACAGCTTGACTTCCTTAAGACGAGGAAGAATTGTCACAATGTTGCTTTATTCCTGTTGCTAAATTGGGCTGGTTACAATGTAATATCTCCGCGATGCGCATTGACACGTCTTTATTAAGATATCAAGGCGGTTATTATTTATTTGCAAAATTGGTCTTCAGGAAAATTTGGTGGAGAAACAATGATTGTCTGCCGGAGACATGTCTGCTTACAGAGCAACTGTGATGCCGTAGAAAATCACTGGATCTGACGCAAGTTCTAAAGTTTAATATCCAGACATGAACACTGTAAAGACAGGACCCCAAGAAACATGAAGATGGGCCCCCTTGATCACCTCAGATACCATCTTGAAGACACAGTCTCTTATCCGATGTACATTTTCTACCTCCAATCCTACTCTGCCGCCCTCACCATCAAGCTACTAGGTTATACCCAACCACCTTTGCTCCAAAAAGTCTTCCCTCCCACTATGCTCTCCATTAATAATTATGACTATCTTTCAATATTAGATACTGAAAGGTAAGGCTCTGTTCTCATCTGCATTGTGGTGACCACAACATAGTATGGAGTGTGAGTACCCAGAGCAAGAGAGGGCAATAGTCTTACAGGCACGGCTGGCCCCTACAAATACTGAAGACAGAGGTGTGGAGAGGTGGAAAGAAAAGCCTGGCGGTTGGAGTGCGCCTGGTCATTGGCCTGTTGTACATCCTAAAGCAGAGAAATCTCAACAATTCAGGAAGACAGATCAAGAGGAAGCCGAGCTCCAGAGACCCGAGAAAAGTCCCAGACTGGAGGAGTGCACAATGGCACCTCAGACCCCGCTTGGAAGGACAGCGGGGTCCATCATATGAAAGCAGCCTTGACAGGACCACAACATACTTGTGGGGAGATAGGGAAAATGTCCAAGCATTTTAAGAGTCTACTTTTATTTGTTTCGCCTTTTACAAACCATTTTAATGTTGTTCAGTTCTCCATAAGTTCAGTAAAGAACATCCTGGTTGTCGTCACTGTGTCCATTTCATGAACTTTACAACACAGCTTCAGATCCATCATATGAGGGAGAGTGGTGGTAGCCAGTGACAATGGACCATTGGGTTCCCAGGCTATTCTTCCCATAAAAAATGACAGAATCTGCAACTAAGAGTCTTAACAGAGCATCAGACGCAGATGTGAACGGAACCAACAATAATTCATTAAGGATCAGTCATACATGGGGTCCGCACAGTGCGGCATCTTCAGCTGGTGTCTAATTATGAGCACTAAATAGCACATGGTGCCCAAATAATGCCATACTGAATGTACATCAAATAACACCGGCAACAATGTGAATATAAAATGCCCTACAGTGTCGCCGAGAGTAAATACCACCATACAGTGCATTAAAAAATACCAACATACAGTGATCAAAATGCTCTATACCCTATTAGTGAATATGTTTTACCTTAAAGGGGATGTCTCAAGAAAACAAACCCCGTCCCTTACACCCTTTTAGGGCAAATGGACATCAGAGAGGGAAGTTCCTAACTGACAAACCCTTCCTCTATAAGCCAGAACATAGACCACTCTGTACAATCTGAACGGACACCATGTACAGTAATACTACATGTGCACAGCAGATGGGAAAGCCCTTTAACTTGATCTATTTTAGATGCTGGATCCACTGGGCTAGGGGGGTCCCACTGATGATCTTGTGAAAGAAGATCTACACTTGACGAGCGGGGGAAGAGATGGACAAGGAGTTTATGCCCATATACAAGGCTAGGCCATTATTATTTTTTATAAGCCATTATTTACTACAATGCTTCCCCCTACAGACAAGCGATCAAACAGGTCACATACATGTCCACACTTTAGTATATAGTCAGCCTCTATATATACCAGATTAGATGGGGTTTCGGACCTCTGACAACACAGCATCTGGTTCTGATCTGTATCTCAGTAGTGCAGCTTCAAAAATGTGTTACTTGGTTTCCTTTGGCTATTTTCTTTGTGGATTGTCTGATAGGAGATGCTGAAGAACTATGGAAAATCATGCAGAGGCGTAGCTGGGGGGGGCCCTCACAAGAGCACACAAAAACTTCAACTGTATCGGCATCTGCAGGACACTGATGCAGTTGAAATACATGGTAGATGAGGAAGCAATAGCTTTCTGTTCTGCCATACTATAATCTGTACAAGAAGCAGTGATGGGGTGAGCAGGACCTTTTGTGCACAGCCTGTGCGCATCTTCTATTTTCTTCCCAGTGGTTCCATAGACTAGGGGGTCAAGGTTCCAGGAGGAGGAGACAAGAAATGTAAAAGATTATAGTCAGACGTCACCTGTAAGTCACGACATTTCCTTGTACTGTATTTACTTCAACTGTATGCAGAGCCCTGTGTACAGCCAATATATCACTATACGGTCACCGCATAGTGAGAATATCGGTATACCCACTTGGATAGGTTTGCCCCCCTGTGCTGAAACCCTAGCTACGCCTCTGAATGCAATATTAACCTAGTTATAAATAGGACAATTCTGAGGAGCGAGGAAGGCGGAGCCAAGAAACCAAGTGACTGGGGAAGAAGAGTTCAGATGGAAATCCCAGAGCATTGTCTATACTGGATACAATTGTATCATTACCAGTCCCTCTTGGCACAGTCATAGTTATGGCAGTGATAAGTGCAGGTGGGACCATGAACCAAGGGTAACCAGAGGCCCCCTCACCTCACCAAGGCTGATGGTACTGCTATGATGTCCTTTCTGATTTCCTTTGATGGCTGCCAGTTTGTGCATCATAAATCGTCCTCCCCTGATGTCTGGAGCATTGAGATGCTTCTGTAGAGGAGACTGGAGATGATTTATGATATACAGCCATTTATTGTCAGAAAAAAGGAAATTAACCTTATGATACCAGGTAGCAGATGATCAGCATAGGAGACAGACAGTGGACACCAATACTGTCATACCTGACAACATTGCAGTCTCAGGAATAGGAATATTTACCCCTGTCTCAGCAGAGCCACTTAAATTGAGCAGGTGTTGGCCAAATCCTGTCCCTTAGGGTTAGTGCGTCAGTAAACCCTGACCCATTTTCAGGCCAAAACATGCATGAATGTCAGGATTATTACTGAAAATACTGGATAGTCCCAGCAAATTTGCAAGTATGTACTGCGTGTGGAGGGAGGGCACCGACGGGAGTAATGGAAAGCTGGTGCGCAAAGACGAGTCGTGGCTAGAAGTAGACTCTGTGGTGGTCTGGGCCCAGATGACTTCAGAGATGTCACCGAACTATAATCACCTAGATTGATATCACACATAGAGCTGAGCTGCTGTATCCAAGCCTGCCTTTATAAAGGTATACTACCATACACAGAGCTGAAGCAATGTATCGTAGCCTACCATTATAGAGATATACTACAATACACAGTTGAGCCAAAATATCTAATTCTGTAATTATAAAGATATACTACCATACATACAGCTGACCTATGTCTAAACCTACCATATGTAGAGCTGAGCTGCTGTATCCAAGCCGGTCTTTATAGAGGTATACCAACATACATACCATACACAGATCTGTAACAATGTATCTAAGATTACCATTATGAAGGGATACTACAATGAAGAGTTGAGCCACTGTGTCATTATAAAAGGTATACCATATATAGAGCTGAGCTGCTGTATCTAAGCCTATTATAGAGGTATACTACCATACATAGAACTGGACTGCTGTATCTAATTCTACCATTATAGGAGGTTTACCATACATAGTCACTATCTAATCCTATTATAAAAGATATACTACCATACAAAGAACTGAGCTGTTGTATCTAATCCGGCCATTTTAGATATATACTACCATACACAGATCTGAGCCTTTATCTAATCCTGTCATTATAAAAACATACAAGCATATATAGAGCTGAGCCGCTGTATCTAAGCCAGTCATTATAGAGGAGCACTAGGATATATTGAGCAGAGATGCTGTATCTAACTCTGTCTTTATAGAGGTACCCAGTATCTAAGCACTTTCATGGGTTTTGATAGCATGCTGGGATTGAATTAACCTGACAAGAAATTGAAGCCCCTTACCTAACCAGAGATCAGTGTGAACACACCCGTACAGGGTCACTGCCTCCGACTACAATCAAGAGTCATTCACTGACAGCAAATGTGAAAAAAGTGTCTCACATTGATCACAAAATCTACCACAGAGTTGCTGAATGTTTCATGATTCAGCGTTATTTCTGTAACATTGGGAGACCCCTTTAAATACTACGCTCGGCCCGTTTGGTTACATTTTTGATAAATATCGGCTATTTTCGGGTCATTATCCATCATTAACTTTTCAGTCAAACCTCTGTAAATAACTTAAATCTACAAACAGAATTTCTTTTATTTTTTTTGTCATTTCACAATGTTCTGCAAAATTTCCCAACCAGGCAGGAGCAGAATCTAATCTCATAATATAATAGTGCTGACATTTACTTTGTAGATCACTGAGCAGGAGATATCATGCAGAACAAAAGTGGAACCATCTTGTAAGCAAAAATCCACTGAGGCGCAACAAACACAAAAAACACACACGGACGAGCGCCAGCGTCCTCGCTCTTCCCCATAACTTTATCCTCCAGGAAATGATTACTCCGTAAGATGTGTGGGATCAATCTCCTGTCAAACAGACTTGATCTTCAAACTCCAGTGGCCATAAAACACCAAGACGCCGATCGATCGGGAGGCAGCGTGCAGGAATGCTATCAATCACCGCTGAGGAGATAGAAAGGAGAGGGATTCATGCAGCACAGAATGGACTGGAGGGGGAAGCAGAAAGTTATAGCCTCCCTTGTTGTATAATAAATGTGTAGAATTTACCGACCCTGCCTTTTCCCAGTACCCCTACTACCTGTAACCCCTTCTCTCATCCAGCTCTGTAAAGTTCTAATCTTTAAAACTGTTAAAAAAAAAAAAAAAAAAGCAATAGTGTAGGTGATAAACTTCGTAACTTTCCCTATTCATGTGATCTAAAGCTCAGGCAATAGAAGAAGTCAATAGATAGGGGAAGGGGAGGACAACGACGACAGCTACTAGAGGCAGGGAGATAAGACAGTGCTCTCACAACACAGCTGGATAATGAGGTGAATTATCACCCAGCTCTGTGGCGAGATAACTGACTCCCTAAATGCTGTAGAGGGTCTCATATTCCTCTGTTATCCTTGCACCCCCTCTCCATATTCTTCTTTGTAAACTGATCTGTCTCTGTATGGACAGGATCAGTGAATGCAGCAACAGATAAGAGCAAAGACCAGTATGGCACCTGTAAAACATT
This sequence comes from Leptodactylus fallax, assembly GCA_947044405.1. Lineage (NCBI taxonomy): Eukaryota > Metazoa > Chordata > Amphibia > Anura > Leptodactylidae > Leptodactylus > Leptodactylus fallax. The sequence continues at coordinate 148,507 of CAMRHE010001048.1, read as the reverse complement.
GTGCCCTGATGCTTCATTCATTTGGGCCCCAGGGCCCCCATTGTCACAATTGGTGTTGGACCCTCAGTGGTAAAATGTTATCTACAATCCTATTGAACTTATGTGAATATAACATGAAATTATATTTCTGCCTGTCTGCACCTACCAGTAGAGGGAGCTCCTCAACAGATTGAGCCCCCCCTAGTGTCTGCAGACAGAATTTAAATTTAATAAATTATAGTTCTATGTACAATTTAACCCCATAGGTTTGTACAGAAAATGCCATTTACCAATAATGCCCCCTGCAAATACAATCCATATTGTTTAGGTACTGAATGTAATGGTGCACAAGAGGTTAAACTACGCTACTCAATTTTATTTCAATTTCAGCTTTTTTGGTTAATTTTTTTTTTTAAATGTGTAATAGCTGCAGAATTAAGTGGGAAACCTTAAGAAATTCATCATCTGTGTTTAATAGTGATCAAGCTGCGTCTTACTCACCGATAATGACGTCAGCCAATCAGATTGTGCCAATGGATACAAGTCATTGTTATTACTGGTTAATAGAATATATTGTAGCTAATTGCCGGAAGGTAAATGGTGAAGCTCGGCTCTACCGGTGGTGCTAATTGTATAAGTGAATCATTGCTGTACTGACTCATAGTTACGGGTCTACGTCAGGTGAGTCTTGGTTTTAAATATGTTTTATAAGGACAATTCTATTTTTGATGAACCTTTGGACATTTTCTACTGCAAATATATCTGCAATACAAAATTGTTTAAAATGTATGTCAGAAGTGTCCACCATTACCTTAGCTCCACATTAGTTATGGACTCATTTATTGTGAAACCAAAAAAATAATAATAAAAAAAAAAAAAATAATATAAAAAAACAAAAAAATGGGAGAAACGGGAAAGGCAAAAACAAAAAAAAAAAAAAAAAAAAAAAAAAAAAAAAAAAAAAAAAAAAACAAGGAGGGGGGGGGGCGAAAGCGAACGGCCGGGGGGGGGGGGGGGGGGGGGGGGGGGGGGGGGGGGCCGCCCGCGGGTTTTTTTTTTTTTTTTTGTTTCCCCCTCCCCCCCCGCGGGGGGGGGCCCCCCCCCCCCCCCCCCGCGGGGGGGCGCCCCCCCCCCCCCCCCCCCCCCCCCCCCCCGCGGGGGCCCCCCCCCCCCCCCCCCCCCCCCCCCCCCCCCCCCCCCCCCCCCCCCGGGGGGGGCCCCCCCCCCCCCCCCCCCCCCCCCCCCCCCCCCCCCCCCCCCCCCCCCCCCCCCCCCCCCCGGGCCCCGGGCCCCCCCCCCCCCAGGGCCGCCCCTTCCATCAGCTTGCGTTTCTGTCCCTGGTATATCCCCCCCCCCCCCCCCCCCCCCCAAGGGGGGGGGGGCCCCCCCCCCGGGGGGGAGGGGGGAGGGGGCCCCCCCCCCCCCCCCCGCCCCCCCCCCCCCCCCCGGGGGGCGCCCGCCGGGCCCCCTCCCGCCCGGGCCCCCCCATGATCTGCCCACCAGTATAATTTTATGAGCAAACCCTATACAATACAACCACTGGGTGGCCGCACATGGACACAAAGGATAGATGTCTGTGACAGAGTATCACAATATCATGTTTTTTTATATGAACCCTTGTATAGGCATGTCTAGCCAACAGGAAAATGTAAGGAAGGATACATCTTAGTCTCATCAGTTAGTATTAGTCAGCCACATGAAGTCACTCAAGTACTTCTAGTACTGTCAAAACTCTGTTCTGATACAGAGATCCAAATATAATCTGTATGTAGTGAGCTCCCTCTAGAGGTGACTGTATAATCTGTATGTAGTGATCTCCTCCTAGTGGTGACTGTATAATCTGTATGTAGTGAGCTCCCTCTAGTGCTGACTGTATAATCTGTATGTAGTGAGCTCTTGCTAGTGGTAGCTGCATAATCTGTATGTAGTGAGCTCCCTCTAGTGGTGACTGTATAATCTGTATGTAGTGAGCTCCCTCTAGTGGTGACTGTATAATCTGTATGTAATGAGCTCCCTCTAGTGGTGACTGTATAATCTGTATGTAGTGAGCTCCCTCTAGTGGTGGCTGTATAATGTGTATGTAATGAGCTCCCTCTAGTGACAGATACAATCTTTTCTTTTACAATAGCTCTGTAATTGTGAAAAAGGTGTGAGGATTTGACAGTCTTTACAAATCTATTCTAATTATATAACTTATACATTTTTTATTTCACACCATTTGACCCAACTATACCTGGGAGATACAGACGTAGCAGTGATAAAATTGTCACACTCTAATAAGTACCAGGGTTCAGCTGATGTAGGAGATTAACATGCAGTACTATTATATGTAAAATCATAGAGAATACCATATAGCATGACACGGTGACAAATGACAAGCTCATCTGTAATACACTGGTATAATTCAGCTCTGCTATTCCAGCAATGTGCAGACGCCTAGCTCCAGGGTTACCTTCACCTTCAGCATGTGCTTTGTTTCCTCTTTTTTCAGACATTATTGTCTATTCCCGGTCCCCCGTTCGCTGCAGCGGAAACACTTTGCAGGATAAAAAACATAAAATGTGATAAATGTTGTGAGCAATCAAAGCCGATAGACATTGTGATACCTGCACTAACTATTGTATCTAATGTGTCTGCCGTCTCCATCTTCAATGTCCTACTGTTGCTAAGCAACGCTATCGGTGCCGCGACGAATGATCTTCTATCAAATTTATTTTCATAGTTCAGAAGGGAAAACAGATAAAATAACCAAAATATTGATTGTATTAGAAAGAAAGTGAGAAAGTAACAGATCGCCAGGGGAGAGTCATAAAGCATCAAAGGGCGGAAATTCTTTGTTATAGAGATTACATATTAAGACAGATCAGTGGTGATCGCTGCTGTAATAGAGGTTTATTAGTACTAGAGATGCATAACCTGTTTTGCTACTTTTGAGATTTTACGGTGACATTGAGAGGTTCAAAATAGTGAAATTTTATTTTTGCAAGGGGTTTATTGCGATCCTCATCACCCAATCATGGCTAGTGATTCTAAGTGAGTGTGTGATGTGTCCAACATTAACTTAGCTCAAATGCAAGGTAGATTCACAATCTGCTATTGCTGATGCTGTCACCAGGTCTAGTACCTATATCCCATATTTTGTTCTTGTACCCACATGTAGTTCCTGTGCCCTACATTTAGTACCTGTATCCCATATTTTGTTCTTGTACTCACATGTAGTTCCTGTGCCCTACATTTAGTACCTGTATCCCATATTTTGTTCTTGTACCCACATGTGTTCCTGGCCTACATGTAGTCCTGTATCCCATATTTGTTCTTGTACCCACATGTGTTCCTGTGCCCTACATTTAGTACCTGTATCCCATATTTTGTTCTTGTACTCACATGTAGTTCCTGTGCCCTACATTTAGTACCTGTATCCCATATTTTGTTCTTGTACCCACATGTAGTTCCTGTGCCCTACATTTAGTACCTGTATCCCATATTTTGTTCTTGTACCCACATGTAGTTCCTGTGCCCTACATTTAGTACCTGTATGCCCGTCCCATATTTTGTTCTTGTGCTCACATGTAGTTCCTGTGCCCTACATTTAGTACCTGTTCCCATATTTTGTTCTTGTACTCACATGTAGTTCCTGTGCCCTACATTTAGTACCTGTATCCCATATTTTGTTCTTGTACTCACATGTAGTTCCTGTACCCTACATTTAGTACCTGTATCCCATATTTTGTTCTTGTACCCACATGTAGTTCCTGTGCCCTACATTTAGTACCTGTACCCATAACTATTTCCTTTATTTTTTTTGCAAAAAAACTGCAGTAAATACTAAAATGAACCTTCCAGGACCTTAGAATGTTATCAAAGGTCCTGCAAGCTGCACCAAATACTTCTACTGCTTCTGGAGAAGCTAAAAGGGACATGATATGAGTGTCAGATGGGGATTATCATGGGCATTATGTGATAAAGGAGAGCCTATAGGGAACAGATTATTTGAGAGGCAGAGGAGGGTAGAGACATGACGACAGAAGAACAGGGGGCTGAACTTTGATGGATGGGAGGTAAATTTTCTCTCTCAAGAGTATATGAAGGCAGCAGAGAGATCTCCAGTTTGCACAGCAATCCATGCTAGAAAAAAAAGAGGTAATGATGTAAACATGTGGCTTATTGAAGAAGGGGGAGGGACACAGATACGACAACTATTAGCAATGATGGGATGGTCTTTCAGACAAAAGAAAAAAACAAAATTAATCTCTGGAATGCAATGTAACACAATATTGCTACAGGTTATCAAAAACGTCTCACAAGACACATATAGCATATTACTTTGTGACGCAATATCACAAACTCATGACATGTCCTGACCATATCCAGCCAAGAGGGAATGTACAGAAAGACCTGTGTGTATGTCCCTGCACTATATAAGTCACTGTAACTCAGTACAAGCACCAGCACTGAGGGTATTTCTCACTGTATACATCAGATAGAAGGCTCTAGTATATACCACTGTATTAGACACCCAAAATCATCAAGATACAAGTAACATGAGTTTCCAATGGTTTGCCAATTTCTAAATTACTTTAAAGTATAATTAAACGTTCAGGTTTGTAGTTGGTGCAAACACAGAGTGTTACTGTAGTTTATAGCAAAGGGGGTGAACAAATAAAGTTTTACTATCTAGGAGGGAAAGCTTTGGACATTGCTGCGCTGGCGGGAAGGCCATGAGACAATTGTTAACCCTTTAGCAGTTTTCAACTGGGACACTGAACAACTGAATATAATTCTGCTATACACAAATATAGTTGGACCAGAAGACGAACATAGGTGAAGGGACTCTGGAGAATCCCAATGGCAAAGTACAAGGTCAGAAGTCTATTAGACTTCCACACTTTGCGAGTCCTATAGGTTGGCTCTCCATTATGGCTGTTAGAGGGAGGACCAAATGAGGGACCTCCTTATATGATGTCCACTTAGAGGATATATTCATGAGAAAAGCCAGTAAGGATTTGGGAGATATATGGCAGTTCACCCTGGGAATGAAATACTCGCCTCCAGGAGGCCAAAACCTTGTGTTACCATGTATACGTAGCTCATATATGAGATGTAGAGCAAAAACTCAGGAAAGGCGCCACTACAGATAGTTTTAAGGCTTGAACAGGTAACATTCTCAGGAGTAGTTACAGACAAGACAGGGCTACCAAAAGGAATAGAATAGACTAATAGCTCCTCGCCAAGTCCTTCTTCTGAAGAGCTGCTTGGCCTGAATGCAGTCGCTGTCACTTTCGGAGCGCGGTTCCTTCCGTCACTGTTCACTTGTACTGCGGCCAGACCTCTGATTCAGAAGCCAAGTCACTTGTACTTCATCCTCTGATCAGCACAACCTCAGCCTTTGCTTTTATATTCATCGCACTGTAGATTATTCTGTGTGTGGGAGATCAGTAAAAAGCAAAGGAGAATGATCCTGCCATATACTGACTGATGTTACCAGCCCAGTGCTATAAAGCATTGACCTATTTTTAGCCATCCTACACATTCAGGAGAATTAGCTAACACATCTATGCCAGTTTTCTGATGTAGATGAGGGTAGATGTAGATGTAATCTTTGCCGCATGGACCACTGAAGTGCCAAATGGTTGATGCAGTGCCCAGCTTGCTACTTTTCACAAAAGTGGGTATAGAAGGGCAGAGGTCAAGATGGACTGGGTGAGAAAAAGTGGCACATTATACCTGACTGGTGTAGATTAAATTTCTGGCACAAGGGACCTCCTGCTCCCGTCACATATGGTACCATTAGGGACACTGGTTAAGACTGACAGAAAACTCCAGTGTCATTAAGTTCCCCCTATTGTGTCTCATGGTTGGTCTCTGAATCTCTCTTACTAGCTCTTCCACCTTATTATCAGTCAGGTCACATTTTGCGCAGCCATAAAGTTCACCATCCTTAGTTAAATTTGGATTCTCTACTGTATGAAAATTCCTTTTCTAGACTAAGACCATATTGTTTAAATATTGCAACTCCAATGTTGCTGCTGAACCAATTTCTTTCTTAACATATGGAATGACCGAGCGTATGGAACACCACAAAAAAAAGCCTCAAAGGTCAATTGCTGCTACATTGGATCAAACTGTGGCAAAACACTTCCGGTCCAAGTTGCCAGTAGTGGGGCATTGTCTATTTGAGAGCTGTGTAGTAACTGCAGTTAATAGATCAATAACTTCCAATAATAAAAGGTGATAAATATTTCAGAATATAATACAAGTAAGATACCCAATATGGACTCAGACAGAGACAGTAGCTATACACACACCTCATGCTAAACAGAGGCCATTGAATGGCATCCAACCCAGACCGCACTGACAACTTCTCCAGATGGCAGCCTGTGCAGCTTCTAGTGGAGAAAGGTAGAAAGGAGGATAATAGTGCTGTAAGTGGCACAGGTACTTAGTAGACAATGCTGCTGCCAAAGGGGAAGAGGTAAGAAGAGGAGGGGGAATAAAGCTAATACAGCAGCCGGTAGTGGAGAGGTGAAAGGAGCGCAACTCTCAGTGAAGGACAAGTAGGAGAATGCAGCAACCACTGTGTGAACTGGAAAATAAAAAGGAGTATGTCTATCTCTGTGACTCCTATACTTCAGGCACACTAACTCCTAACCAACCTTCTCTTTGTCTCCTACTCACTTCTCGGTTTCTAAGGGAACCTTGTTCCTAATTGACCAGCAACACTTTGTGGTGCACACCACATCCTGGACTTGTCAGTGGCTTTTGCTACCCTTCTGCTTCCCCAAGGAGGAAGAAACAAGGAGAAGTAAAAATTTGGTGCAGATACACAGCTTGAACTTTTTGGATAGCTACATGGAAAGGGTTAACTCCCTGGCTAGATTGTTCAGGACAGCTCAAAACAGAAGGTGCAGGAAGGTTTATTATGTTATGGATTGTGAAATATTGTAATTGTCTCCTGTGTTGTGTTATGTGCCTGTGTCACTTTAAATGGTGCAGGTTATCATGTGGTAGGTGTTTTAGTGTTCTTGTATCTGCATTGCTTGCTGAATCCTTAGAGGCAAAATGAAGTTGCACCATGAAAGAAGAAGTTTTTTGCTAACCCATGGTGAGACCCATTGACATCAGGCATTGCCCAGGCTAACCAGGACAGGAGGAGTGGGCCAGCCTGGAAGAAGGAGGATCGCTGGTAGAAGAAGGGGTTAGCTTAGAGCATGACAAGCTTAAGAGTATGTTGGACAGTTTGTGAAGTGGAGCCATCTCGTAGCTGAAGACACACCAATTGGTTCTCAGAACTGACATCTTAGAGAGGCCTTTCCTTAGTAGGAATGCAGGTTCTTTCCTGGACGGCAGTGCATCCCCATGACAGCAGAAGCGTGCCATTTGCCACCACAGCCTGTAGTGAGGAGCAAGTGTCCGTGTCTCCTTCAGATGACTCGCCATGGTTGATGTCTGGGCAGCAGCCTGGGAAAGAACAAGTCAGGAGTAGCATAACAGGAAGGATTTCAGTGCCAGCCATATTTACCAAACTAGGGCTGGTGTCCGTGCCTATTACAAAGAAACAGGGGACACAGAAAGGAGATGGAAGGACGAGATTACTTACAGCTTGCCCTCTCTATGAATTATATACCTGGTGTGACAATCTCATTTTACATCAGATGTGATCGGTGAACCTAGTAAGATTCGTCTCACTAATATTCTCGAGCTTCTCCTCCAAATTTTAGTTTGGATGGAACTTGTTTGTTCTAAAGCAGAAGTGACATTATTATACTCTGGGGTCTCTGAGGAATGAGCAAACCATCTCCTTATGGACCAAGTTTGTAAAAGTTTTCCAAAAGATTTTAGGGTTCGCCAACCACAAGTGTCCTTTATTTACTCTAATTGCTACTTGGCCCCAAGATTAAGAATCTTATTAATATCTGACCTTAACAGTAGAAAGGTCTGGGGGATAACTAGATCAATCTACAATGTACACGGGTATATAGAATGTTCTATATTGGAGTTTATCCTAGTGTAAAGAATGTATGAACTGGATACAGACAGTAATTCTATTCTGTGAGGTCATACACTATGTACACAGCATTAGTGTCAATGTACCTTGCCTTACAGGAGTGGTCCAAGACCCAAGGGTAATGGGTAATAAATGCAATAAAGTCCAGGTGAGTGGTAGAGTTTATACAGATGAGCTGCGGTATTTTATTTTTCAGTAATGGAATCCTATCAGTTTTTTGACATGATAATTAGGGAAAAGTGTGAAACTTGATCTTCACACCATCTACAGCGCAAATCCACCATCATTGTAATCTGGAAGGAAAGCGTATCATCGCTGCAACCTGTTTGCTAAATACCTTTCAACACGTCGGGTAACAAGTCGCCGTTTTGATTGATTCATTAATTTTGCTTACACTGGCAATAAGCTAAAAAATGGATTGTTTACAGCAAACTTTCTGGCAGGCGGAGCGGCGGTTCACAACAAGAAGAGAATGACACGTTTCTGATGGACTGCGGACTTTGTGAGAGGAGATGAGAGGATTCGCCGCCTTCAACTCAGAAATTAATTTCGGACGCAGTGGATATTTTTTATGTCAGATTATTTGATCAAATCATTAATATTAAATTGAAGCATTGAACTACAGATGAGCGAAGTCCCCGCAGCGCGGCCTGTGGAGGGACGCTTTCACTAAAAAAAAAAAAAAAAATTGAAAAATGTATATTTAACTTTTATAAAATTTTTTTTTTTTGTTGCAACCCAATGAGCAAAACCGTTCATAACTGGGTTCGGTACAAATTTTCCAAAAATTTCAGGTTAGACAACCAAAAATTTTCGGAGCTCAGATCACCACCCAGAAATATTACTGTACCCTGTGGTCTCTTCACTATAAATGAGGTTCAAACCATGTAGTACCAGGTGAGACTTAGTAGGCATCCTAATGAGATAATCCTTTAAAGGCATCATAAAGGTATTGGATCAAGGATATAATATTGTATTTGTACCATCCTCAGCGCATGTCATGGTCACACGTAGGAAGTAAATTATATAAACATGGCAATACATAAAAAAAAAAAAAAAATCTGCAAAAATGTAAAAATGTGCATGAATTAACTTAACCCCTTCCAGTCGCAGGAATTTTTTGATATTAGTTTTTGACTCCCTGCCTTTCAACCCTTTTTTATTTTTCCGTTCAGAGAGCTATATAAAGGGCTTAACGTTTGCAGAACAAATTCTTTGTTATAATGGTTCCATTCAATACTCCATACAAATGTCCTGGGCCGCTGGAAAAAAAAAAAGAATGGGGTGGAATTGGGAAAAAAAACTGCGTTTGTGCAACTTTCTTATGGCGTTCACTGTGGAGCCAAAATGATGTCACCTGTATTCTGCAGGTCATTAGGATTAAGGCGATACCAAATTTATATATTTACGTTTTAACCCCTTAAAAATCCAAAACTTTGCAAAAAAATGAATATTTATTAAAAGTTGCCATATTCTGCCACATGCATCTATTAAAGGTATCTTTTTTGTGGGGCCCGGTGTAATTTTTATTTATACCAATGTGGGGAATGTCTATTGCTCTGAAGATTTATCCAAATTTTTATGGGAGATGTAACATTGAAAAAATGGCGGTTTGGCTCTAGATTTTTTTTTCCCCACTACAGCGTTCATCTTATGGGAATGTGGCCATTGCTGTCAGGTCTAGAAATTAAGCAGACCCAGTGGTTATGGTGGCCGCTCAGGAGCTGCAGTATTTAAATAGCTGACATCTGCTGTACTATTACAGCAAATGTTGAGAAGGTTAGGGGATGACCAAATGTATATAGCAAAGGTTTGGTTCTTGCAGTTTTACTGGAGATGAGCGAAACTCCTGAGATCTGTTTTTGTTCCGATTTGCTCAATTCAGGTTTTCAGAATCAATTCAGCCCAAATCTAAAAGATTCTAATCCAATTGCCCTGAAAAGTGGTTTATTTCACTGGCCAGTTGATGTGGTTTACATTACTCTAGATCAGTGAATGTAAAGAAAAGACTTACAGTTGTGAGCAGAGTATTTAAGCTTTCAGAGGTCATTGGCTGCTTTCTCAATGTCATTGACCCACTTTTGAAAGTAGGTCAGTGATTATGAGTAACCCATTCTGGACCAGATTAAACCAGACAATGACAGCTTAATAATTGTAGCTCATATTGGGTTCTGTTTGAAAAGTTCCTGGGAGATTTATATGAGGATATGCCAATATAATTACCTTTAGCCTGTAACTAGTGAGGTGGAACCATTCTTTATTGACCTGGTTACTGTGCACACTCAAATGGATGACCCTGAGCAGTTGCAGTATGACATATGTTGTACCTAGGCACAGATTATACAGTATATGGGGCACTTGTATGCCAAATAGTCAGTCATGTCTCTGTTGTCTTATCGGAAACACCTCTGACTGCTGATTCCAGTCCAGTCTTACAGTCATATCCACCGCAAATACCACTTGCTGGAGAAGACCCAGCAGTAGATGTCATTGGCTGGTTTTCTCACGTTCAACCACTATGAGTAGCCAGAACTGCCCACAAAGTATCTAAAACTAACCAATGACCGCTTATGACTGACATTGGAGGGTTTTGAACTTACTCTTGGACATAGATAAATGGGAACTGACTAATCAAAAAGGTTTCATATTTGCTGGAATTAAACATTGGAAAATGTTGCACAAATTGTTTTTGTTGCCAAATCAACTCTCGTACCTCATATTGGCGCATTTTAGCAATGTGCATTTTTGACAGTTTTTATAGGTTTGTGTCACACCTGCAAAAAATTTACATTCAAAATTCTATATTATAAACCTATTCTGATTTGCAGTAAAAGCTCCTCCCCCTCAATCTAATCCTCCTGTGTGCATTGCCCTAATAGGGCTCTAGTGGTAGGGACATGCACCAAACAAGCCCAGAGCCATCTCAGAGGATTAGGAAAAACATGGCTACATTCTTTCAAAATCAGCGCCACCCCTGTCAATAGGTTTTATATGGCATTGCAGCTTAGCTGGGTTGGCTTGCATTTATATATATAGGATCTTCATATTACTTTTTTTTCTTTACTGTGCTATGGTGTATATAGACACGTTTATTTCACACTTCAATTTTTTTCCTTTTTCAGAAATCCTGGACTATAGTTGATCACAAAACACCAGCGGATACAGGGGGCGAATAACCATATAGCACATTGGGGTCACAGGGATCGAGCAACAGAGAGAAAAAAATTTGATATGGGAGGAACCTCCTAACGTAACCACTTCACTGAGGTTGAAGGGGTCGAGATCTCTTCAACTTCTCGTTTGATTTCCATCTTTATTTCGTGGCCATGTGATTTCTCTGCAGAACTTTGAAGAAATGGCTTTAATTAAAGAATCACTTCAGACCCTTTAAAGTCTCGGTGGATAAAAGACGTATTGATTCCCGTGCCAGATTGTCCACTGGATTCTATTTGTGAGATAGCCTTGAACTGAGCCTTTCAATGAAACAAAATAAGAGAGATGACTCCACATATTTAACTGTCACTCTGTCCTTTACGTCTCCTTGGGGGTCAATACCAACACTGTCCTCTCCGCTCAGCCCTATTTACTTCTCTTACAATTCTCCTTCACTCTGCTCTTTATGGATGAAGTAATTCACCAACTTATAGGACGTAGGCTAGAGCAATATTCTATAAAATGGGAAAAAAAAAAAAAAAAGTTACCACTAAACTCTTGCAAGTCATCGTCTTTTGATATAGGAAATTAAATTTGAAACTTCTAAAAAACCCCAAAGAAACATTTGTAGCAGGGTCCCGCCATCCATCTGTTATATCCTATTTATACTGTAATACTGTAGTATCGAGGCCAACAGGAGAGGATATAGAGCGCCACTAAGGTGCTAATGGATTTGACCTACGATTAAACCAGGGTGCTGAGTTGGTGGGTTCTTCATCCTTAACTACCACCAGGCGGTATGGTATTCCCATAGTGAATCAAGATTTTAAGACCAAGTACTTTTGGTTAGCAACAGGGGAAATGTACTAAAAAGAGATCCCAGGACATAACACCATCTGTTGTCAGAAAGGTAACTGGTTAGGTCAGGTCAGGCAGAGTTTAGTATTAAGTTGTAGACAGAGGTCAGGATGGACAGCACATGGGTAGTTATGATCAAATATACAGATAGTGGAAACTCAAGCTCAGAGAAATTGGAGAGGGCCCTTTAATACTTCCATTGTCTGGAACCCTGGGGAGGTTCTCCAAATAACTTAATATGAATTACCTTTGCATAAACCTGTTTTAGGAGTAGGTAACCAGGGTCACCATATTGAAGGTCACCAGGGTTTCCTAAAAAAATGACTATTAAAACCATAATTGAGCACAAGTCAGGTTCAAGGTATTATATTGACCGTGTTTTTATTCTTTAAAGAGATTCTTAAAGGAGGGGTCTCTTGAGGAGTCAATGTGAAGATCTGCTGAAAAAGCGCTGTCCTCGGAGGTTAAGTGAGACTGACCTGCAGCGATCAGATGATCACTTGTGCAGCTGTTCTTAGAGGCGAGGTCTTTAGGGGCTGTTGTATATTGCAGTTGAGCCGCGAAACACAGTTACAGCAACTTGGCCACAATGTATAATATGTCATGAGCCTAAACATGTTTAATATTTATACATAGAAAGTTACAAGTGGATTAAAATGGTCACCATGAAAACAAAAGGCTATAGCCCCTTGTTGTGGAAACAGGATTTTATTGCTGCATTTGAGCAAAAGCCAGGAGTGGATTGAGCAGAAGGTAGAAGTATAAGAGCTTCCTATATATATCCCATTCCTTTTGTAGCCATTCTTGGTTTTGGCTCAAAAAACAGCAGCAAAATCTGCAACAAAAAAAAAAAAAAAAAAAAGCTGCCTTTCCTCAATGTGGGGCCTAAGACTCCCTCCGATTACAATCTCTCACCAGATCTGATGCGAGGCTTGTGAGAACTTTAGTGTGATCATGGCGATAAATGACTCCAAGAGAACCTGAGGTCAGATTGAGGTGGTGAACAAAATTGGAGGGCACTTTAAAGCCATTGTAAATTCTTTTACAATTTAGGATAACTTTTTGGGACACATATGTCCTATCCAAAAGTAATAAGCAAATGTCTAAGTATCAGATTTTGGATTTCAGTGTGTCATGCACAGTTCCATCCATCACTAGGCGAAAAACTGCTACAAGATGGTTATTTCAGGTGAAGAAAAAGGACACCTGACAGACCCCATTATAGTCAATGGGGTCCCCTCGGCTCAGTTTAAGTATGACTAGGGGTGAGCCAGTCTGCTTTTCCCTCATGCACCTTATACATCAGCAGGGGATCAGAAGGAGTTCAGCAAGAGACTCCTTACATAGTTATTTTTGAAGCTCTCTCAGCCATGTGGCATCGTAAAGCTTTACTGCAACATTTACTATGGAATCGATGGTAACTGGAATCCATTTAGGAGCTTTTTTTTCTCTTTGGTTTTTGTTCTTGTCAACGCTTTAATCAGTCCAGAGTATTAGGATTGTTTATTTTTTTTTTTTTTTTTTTGCACCGTATGCCGTGCAATGCTCAACTTTCTAGTTTGCCAAGTTATAAACCCAGCAAAGTGTACAAGGTCTTTAAAAGCAGAATCATAGCGTTGCGTCTGACCTTATACTGTACCAGATACATCATTAAAATTCCCTGTACCAAAAAGAAGCTGCATTGAATAATGATATGGGCCGCTCCGAAAAATCCATATTCATGAGGTTTAATCGCAAACCCTTCAATACGAGGTGCTCGGGAGTAAATGACATTAAATGGCTTCATCATTTGGCAAACTTTACAAAAAAGAGCCAAGAAGACTTTGGAGCTATTAATTATCAATTGAAGCAAACATTTGTGTAGTGACAGCGGCTGTGATTTATCACACACGACGTATTACAGGGAGCCCGCAATCCGAGCAATTAGGAAAGGTTATAATTATCTTGCAAAGTTGAAAATTTTTTAGAAAGGGATAAATACTTCGAATGGGATTGAGCGGCTAAAGATGGCGCTGACTATTGCAATTATCATTGTGAAAGGAAATCGAGGACATTCGAGAGCCACGGTTTTATTTGAGAATTAAAAGCGAAAACTGTTGACATGCGTCACCCATACTTTTTAGTTAATGGTGTTTTTATGAAGGCTATGGGTGACTCAAAGCCCCCTGTCAAAAGCAAAATTGGTTTGGGGGCAATAGGTAGATCCTGCACAAGGCTGAACAAAAACCATCAAAAAGCAATTCCAAAGAGATGAACAAAAATAAAGTGTGTAATTCAACTCAGACACTATACTCCACATTACAACTCCCACTGAGGCTCACACGAAAAGGGACTTAAATCATAGTGGACACAGTCATAGAAGTGGTAAACAAGGAGACAGTCGTAGACAAGGAGTGATGGAGATGGTGATAGAAATGGTGGACATGATCATAGATGTTGGGACAGTCCCAGACATGTACACCAAAGTCATAGAAGTGGTAGACACTGTCGTAGAAATGGTGGACACAGCCATTGAACTAGAGAGCTCAGTCGTAGAATTGGTGGACACAGTAATGGATGAAGAAAACTAAGAAGTATAGGACACAGGAGGGAAGGTACTGTAAGAAAGAGCTAGCTCTATTGTATGATAGTTTGTCAGATCACAGACTTCAGTCTTAGAGGTGGTCTACACTGTCAGACATAGAGGACAGACTCAGTGAAAGAAGTGATGGAAAAAGTAAGGAGAGCTCCAGTGTGCGATACTATTTGTTGGCAAAATGTACTATATAAAGAAAATATCCACCAACTTTTTTTTTTTTTGACAAGCCCCTCAAAAATGTATTGGTTTTCAGGGAAACATTTTGAGGTTCACAAATCTCTTCAAGCAAAAAGTGACAACATTTACTGACACTCCAGATACGTTGTCGTACTTCAATTGGCTACCATATCGCTGCATAATGAAGTGAATTTTACATTTTCAGATTCAACTTAATGACTTTTTATCAATGATCTTTGCTTTTTGCACTTTGCACTAAGCTCAACTGACTTCTATTACTGGCCTGATCTCAGCTCAGCTACATCTTGATTTTTAATCCTGGCTCTGTGTCTGGACATTTGGGACTATTATCCTTGGTTTGTCTGCCTGATATCACCTGGATAGCTCGTCATGACCCTTTGCTACTGCTAATTTGGCCGAAACCTACCCCTTGAAATGCCATGCCTGGAACTTTTATTACCCATGACTCTGTTTCCTAATCTCTTGGTTGCTACTTTTGGAATTTGTAGTGTTCCAATGAGTTACTGTAATGTTCTGCCATCTGTTTAGTGACTATACAGATTACGATAACCTCAAAACTCAACTGCAGACAAGTCCACATCACCATACAGGAGGTTAAAGGATGAAAACCAGGGGATCCCGTGCACCTTGTACCCCAGTCTAACCTGTGCTAAGTTGACTGCAATTTCAGTTGTAATATAGCCCAGTGAAAATGACAATATATAGCTAGACAGAAAAATCAGTCAAAGGACACACTGCAACAGGATAAAGCAATATATTAGCAATCACCAAAGTGAAAATCTGAGGTCTGTCTTCAGTGTGGATTTATGTCATGGCCAAACCAACAAGAAATTATTTGGGGAATAAGCCTACACATGGGTGGTGAGATGGCCAGAATGGTCATGTTGACTTTGGATATAACCAGTATATTCATAGAGTACATTTTTTGTGCTTTCCTTTGGATTATCACAAAAGGGACAATGTTTTTGCAGTCATCGAGAACAAGAATTCACAGCTTCTTTCCATCTTCAGATCTGTCACAAAGAATTTAATTCCATCAGAACTTATTGACACTGACAATATGAGACGCTGAATACTGGTACCATCTTGTGATCTTAGTCTACAGAGACCCCAGCAGAAGCTTTCTCACTTTGCCTCAAGGCACGGGTGCAGCACAACAGCTTTCGCCTTGGGTGCTGAAACCCCTTGAACTGCTTCTTTAGACTAATAGGGTGAAAGAACTTTAAGATGTTTAGTAAAATATTAAAGTAACAAAGACTTTTCTCTATTGTGCTTCACTTTCCTGTCCTCTGAATGCAGGTTCTGTGGCAATGAAGATAAGGGACAATGTCTACAACTGGATTTTGTATATTCAGTTAATACATGTTGCTGTTTAGATGCAGCAGCCCAGTGGAGGATGGGAGTAGTAGTCATAGTTTGGCTCATGTTGGCTGTAGTCAGCAATACCCATCCTCCAGCACTCCTCAGGGGCTGGTGTAGTGAGGAGGAGGAATGCAGTGTGGAATATGGTTGTGGTAGTATTCCCTATGGTAAGTCTCCCTGAGCCTGATGGTGATTGGAGTGCCCTCCATGGGGAATGCAGGATAGAGGACTAAGCATGATGAACACTGCAACAAGTCCTGATTTACTTGAAAAAAGGCAAGTAACAGCAACAACTCTTCCATACATTAGAGGAATAGTTATTGGTAAAGGCAGGAGCAGAGGCTGGATAATGTTACTCTCCAGGGTCAGTGTCTTTCTTGCTTGGGCAATTTTGTCCACAAAAAAACATGCTCTTATGCAAAAGACCAAAGGGATTTGCAATGCTGCAGATTCTAAAAAAGTTGTCCAACCTGGCCTCAGGCTCATATGTTGGACCATAGCTATGAGGTCCATCAAAATTATTAAGTCAGCGCCTGGGCCACTGACTGATGGACCACTTCGTCCTTGACAATTGGTCATTGTGACCTTGCCCTATTGGAAACCTATGAACCCTGAATGTTGTAAGACTATGAGCTAAAACCAGTAACTGGCAACACAACCTGCAATTCTAGAGACTGTTAAACCGAGGAGCTTACACTCCACTTGGCACAGCTGCCGGTTCTAATGATACAAAGAAGCCATGTTGTCATTCAAGTAAATGAACCAAGTCTTATCCTTTACCTCGTAGCACAAGAGAAAGACAAACTGACTAAGGAAAACATGAAACTAAACCCCTATGAAGAGAACGCCTTTGTGTAGACTCAGCGCCATCCCGGTCAGGTGGTTGTAATTGCCAAATTACCCCAATAATTCTTTTAAGAGTCATTTACAATGCTATAATGACACACGTTCCCCTCATCTGTAATGGCCAATTTAGATTACAGGGCCCAGTGTTCCCAAGCTGAACTGGAAAAACACATAATTACACCGTCATTTTCTAGTTGTGCAGAAGAGAAATTGGAGTAAAATTACAGCTTGGCAAACGTCTGATCTGATGTAATTACTCCGCGGCAAGGACTGACGTTACCTGGGGGCAGTAAAGGTTACTGAAGGAGGTGTCTGCTGAGCCTCTGCTAAAACGATTCAGGTACCCAAATTGTCGGTCAAGACATTACCGTCAGACAATGTAGTTATTATAGTTACAATGTGTGTTAGTGCCTGTACTGGATATGGAAATTATTGCTGCTTTGTGAATTTTAGAAGATTTGGCGTCTCTAAGGTCTCAAACTAAGACATCCACGTAAGCAACTCAGGCCAGGTTTCAGAGTTCCCATCACTCTTCAACTAAGGCAGCTTTGGCCACTACTGACGTACAACCAATAATGTTGCCCTACGACTCCTTCACAATGCGTACCTGAGGGTACTGAGACTGACTTCTAGTTGCAAAAAGATAGAGCAGTATCAGATTTGGAGAAGTTGACAGAGGCTGCACATCATTGGAAAGAAGCAGAATAATCTTTCCAATGAATTGCTTGCCATATACTGTAGGTCATTCAGTAAGAAGTAGAGATTCATTTCAGGTTCGAGGGGCTCCAAGATTTGTTTCAGGTCGAATAAGTTTGGTATAGACCACAGCTTTAAATTGGCTTAAAACATAGCATAGAATATTCTTAGGCCTCCTAGGAAGCTATCTATAAAACAGCGTAGGACACTCTTAGGGCTCCTAGGAACCTATCCATCCAATTTCTGGCTCTGTAAGGCAAAACACAGTCAAAGTTATGCAAAAGTGAATGTGACATGTATGTCTATGGAGAAACGCATGGTAAGCAGAGGATAACCATGCACTGCACTAACACTCACTTTTACACATTTATAATGCTCCAAAAATTACCCTTTTGCTTGCCTGTGGATTTTTTTTTTTTTGACACACTTTATGTGCATCTGTTATTTAAGTGGTTATATTGAAAAAAAAGCAATGGTATTGTAGAAAAATTAGCCTATTTTTTTTTTTTACTTGTAAGTGCTACAGGTTTGTGGCACCAACAGTGTGCTATAGTGGACATATCAGGCTGAGCAGTAGTAGCTGTCTTAACATGTGTAGTAGTATAGCATGCAATATATGATATGATGTACTAGGTCGTAGGATGAGAGACTGTATTGGGAGAGCTACAACAGCAAAAAACCCTTTATTTTTTCAGATTAGCACAGGCGGAAACATTGTTTTGCTGTTAGAACAGCAGTTTTTTTTTGTTTTTTTTTTTTTAAACTCTTGCCCAAATAAAAACAATAAGATTTTTCACTAACAGGACTGTCATTAAGCAAGATTAAACACACTGTATACAGATGAAACTGCTCTATTGCACAACAGACTGATAAAATTAGATTATTGGCAATGAAAGTCCATTGTCCTTTTTGTATGAGGACAGCAATGTTGCTGTCAGGTTCACACAGCACAGATATTCTTCCTCATTCCATCCTATTTATGATTTCTATCATGCAGTGAGATGAATCAAACACTCTTCACTATCCCCACCATTACTGTAATGCCTCGTGATGCTACACCTTACATAGTGTATATGACAGCACGTACCACTGACTATTGGCTGAGAAGCTGTCAACTGATGTCAGGTGGCACCAGAAGGTCTTCCCAGAAATTTCTCCACCATATTACAACAATTCCATGGCTTGCCTGGTCTCATCACCATTTATCTGCATTTATTGGACCAGATGAGACACCAGCTCCACCAATCTTCCAGTGTGCAATATCTACAGGTCCAGCTATAAACATCATCGGGATACCATACAGAACCTGTACACCTCCATGTCCAACTGTATCTCTGCTCAGTTGTACAGTTTTGCCCAATAAACTCCTTTGGCTGTAATATTGTAATCACTTCCATATATCATGGAAGGAAAATTCAGTCCATTACAAAAAATCCTTGGTACAGGATTTTGTTTTGTCAATGAGTACAGATAGGATAGCTAGATATGGATACTGTAGATCAGTGGTCCTCAACCTTTTTTGCACCAGGGACCGGTTGCCATACAGGATATCCCAGCAGGACGGGGTGGGGAAGGGGCGGGGCTTTGTCTTATGGGGGCAGGGTTATATGCGGGCTCCACCGTGTGGACGGGAAGGCTCTCCGCCGGGATGCTATGGTAAGCGACACCGAGGCTGGATACTTTGCGCTAGGCCACGTTTCTATGATAATGTGGCCTAGCAGCTACAGGATGCCGCGCTACCTGATAGTTTACATGTTACCATAGTAATGTGGCCTAGATCGAAGTATCCAGCTAAGACTGAGGCCAGCCCGCGGTCCGGCAAAGAACCCCCAACGGCTCGGTGGTTGAGGACCCCTGCTGTAGATAATAGAAGATGTAGATAACTAAAAAGCTAAAATAGCAAAAAAACTCTGTCCCTCATATGTCTGCTTTAAGATTAGGTTTTTCTTCTTACATGAAACCACAAGGGATATAAAAGGCAGCAGCTCATGAATTCCATGTGAAAACAGTGCAGCCACTTAATCGTGAGAACAGAGGTTTTGCGCCCTAATAACCGGCAGAATAAGCACAGTATATGTTGTTCTCATAATTCCACTGTCAGTTCATTCATCTTAGAATTAAGAAACTCTGTCCAAGAGCGAGAAGCAGAAAATCTGTAATTTATGTCGTTCACCCTTCAAATAGAAAGGGTTTATTTCTGATTTTCACGGCGTCTGTTTTCCGTGTACACTGCGCTCTCCACCTCTGGCCGTCAATGACTCTGAAATCCATTGTGATAATATTCATACATCTGTAGCCTGACAGCCATGGAAACCGCGGAGGGAATCATAACCTCCATTTGTTACTTATCCCGGCTCTGAGTCTCATTTCTAAATTTCTCTCTCAAATACATTGTGTGAAGCATTAAATGGAATGAATCAGCTGTCGGGGTTTAGCGGGCTGTGTAAATACACTTAGGAGCCTTAGCTCTGAAGTCGCTCTCAGGACCCTGGGTGGTCATTACTTTATTTGGCTAGTCACACAGAGCGGGGACAAAGCCAAAACTCTTGTTCTTTTATCTTCTGTGAAAAACAAGACGGAATTTGAAAACCTTGGAACTTAAAAGGTTCTTTATTATAAGACCTAAGAAGAATATTGAGCTATTTCAGCCCACCATTGTGTGCAGCCCCTTTGATATGTTTGTACCTGAATCTTCAGTACTAAGAGATGCAAAGTCCGAAGGAAATGGCCAAGTGCAAAAGGTATGCCTTGGATTAAGAACAGGACAGGGGTAAAGTTTGAAATTGCAGAATCCTTTTCAGAACTCAGTGGGGTCTATAACACCGCCTGTATTTGTCAGCATACAGCTGCTCCCAGCAGGCACAGCTAGGGTTGGACAGGCTCACCAGAGTACCAGAAAATCCTCAAGTGGTCCCAGGCTCTAAGACAATACTAGACCTTACAGGTCCAGCAAAAACCCAAATTTCAAGGCATCTAGGGTGTATTTCCCAGGGGCTGATGGATAGTGGGCTCTTGGAATGATTTTTCTGGTGAGCCCAAGGAACCCCAATCCAATGCTGGTTACAATACACTCCCTCCTATATCGACCGGCACCATCCCTTTCCGCTTATTAAATGATCAGCTACACTAGCCACTTTGTGAGAGCAATAAGGTTCTAGTGTGCTAGACTCACTTTAAGATGTCCTGATATCTGATCTGCGATTTGACCTTTCACTCCTTCATGACGATGTTCCTGTTTTCTTTCATTGTCCTGTTTGCTTCTCCTGTTGACCACCTGCTTGAACCTCACCATTAAACCGTGAAGACTACCTTGACCCTCTTGTACTTGACCTGGTGAAACTTTCCACCTGCTATGACCGTCTGTCTGGAGGGAAGCCTAGCAGGATCTGCAGTAAATTCCAGATCTCTGTAGAGGAGTTAAAAGGGTAAATGGAGAAATACTGGGGAGTCTGCTTAGACTTCTTTAGAGATGGCACATCTCCAGTCAAATTGGTCCACAACCTTCCTATCCTGATAGGGTCATTGTATTGTCAAACCATTCCCTCTGGATGTTCAATCTTCTTTTAAGAATCAGTAAATCAGTGCTCATATTCTTTATTACAGAAGATATCCAAGCATGACGACACATTTTAGCCACCAGGGCCCTCAAGAAGTAGGGTTAGCTTCCTACAGTAAAACATGTAATGTATGTTTTTCTATGCCCCATGTTGTCCATCACATACAGAATGTTGTAAAACTGTTGGTCTGTGTCTCAAAAGAATGGTGGATTTGGTACAGACCTTACTAGAATTACTTGAAAACTTGATTTTGCTAGCTGCCAGGTCGCAGGATATTTCGAGTATTTGTGGTTCCCATATAGAGTACAAGGTTGACTTATTAGTAATTGTTGTTAAACTCTTAAGATGGCCAGGAGAAGGCATGTAAAGCCAAGTGTGGACATGAGAGAATCTATGGCAGAGAATGTGCATGATGTCTGGAGAACCTTTTAAGAGCGTAGAGCCACCAAGATCTGTGGTTAGCTGAAGAATCCAAGGGGTGGAGACTGTTACATTGCTTCATGAGTTCAATGGGGGATCTTTGTGGCTCTAACTGGCTTTGTACTGGTAATATTGGAGTTTAAAGAGATTTTGCGTTCTTCATTAATTACCCCCTTAGCACCTTCTTACTGTCTGCTTTGTACGTGTACCTGCATGCTATACAACAGGCATATGCTGATGACAATGCTATTCAATCCTTCTTTTCTAAGCCTGCTATTTGTTGCCTGAGCACCAGCCAAGCAATGAATGACGTCTCCAGGTTCTGAGCTCCGCTGCTATGTAGCTGCCTCTAATGAGATACTTATGGTCTGCTATACACAGTAAACACAGACAGTTCTCTCATTCCTTGTCTGAGTGTCATTGAATGGCTCATCGAGCAGTTTGATAGTTATGTCTGTGATATTTTTGTGGTTCCTACTTCATGCCACCTTGTTCCAAGTTGTTCCTAGTAACTGGTTCATGGTAGTAATACTTGATTATTAGCTATTCCTTACTATTCTCCTTTGGACCCTTAGATGCTACATCTGGTTCCTCAACGGTTATCCTGTGGATGACCCTTGGGTCCATTTTAGGCCTCATCCCCATACTGAGACCATGTTCTGCACCACATTCTTGTGCTGTGTCCATGTTCTATTGTATCCTCATTGCAGTCCATGTTTCACAAACCAAAGACAGGGCAAGACATGGCTGTATGGGAATATCAGAAATAGGTGGCATCTTGGAACGAGAAAAAAGGACAAAAGACATTTTACTTAAGGTTTCATCCTAGGTACGAACTTCCAGGCAGAAATCTGAAATACTGCATTGAAGGAAAAAGGACAAGGCATTGGCTAGTCTTATATTGGTGGCATTGAGAATGCAGAAAGGGTAGGTGGACAACTGCAAACAATTGAGTCAAATCTTACAGCTGATTCAATTGAATTAGACCTGAAAAAGACCTGGGGAAGTTTGTTCATTTCTACTTTCTATTCAAGTATTTGAGAATTGTTGCTTCTTGACATGAATGTGTAGGGAGGTGAAGGTTTGGCTAGGTTCATATCTGCGCCAAGCTCTCCATCATTCAGGTCGTCCGGGGGACCCCAACAGTGGAGAGCCTGAACTCTAAAACAGCGGTTACTCGCAGACTTTGGGTGTCCACCATTTTCATACTAAAAGCGTCAGAGAAGTCCTCCGTGCAGGACTTTTCTCTGATTTCTGGCGGTTTCTGTGGCGTATTCTCCAATGGAGTGTCCGGCACTGATGTCAATTTAGCCTAAGCCTCTCACTGGCTGTGGAGTGATACTTGGGTTACTCAGGCTGAGTGACCCTTGTGCCTTTTTTGGAGTTTGT
This sequence comes from Leptodactylus fallax, assembly GCA_947044405.1. Classification (NCBI taxonomy): domain Eukaryota; kingdom Metazoa; phylum Chordata; class Amphibia; order Anura; family Leptodactylidae; genus Leptodactylus; species Leptodactylus fallax. Next base: position 125,466 of record CAMRHE010001048.1, on the reverse strand, counting down.
CCCTTTGGTGGTTCATTCTGAGACATCCAAGGAATCAGCTGTCACTGAAGGCTTAGTCTATGAGTGCAGAAAGCATTGCCTGTGAGGACAGGAGTGGCGGCCATTGTCTCATGGAAACTCTAGCTGACTGAATTCATGTGTGAAGAGTGCTACAATGTTATGTAAACTGGATCAAGTTCAATTACAACTGGAATCCAGGGCATGAGCATCGAAACTGTTGGTCCACTCAGCAACTGATGTCAGATCCTGCCAAATACACGAGCGAAACATAGTTGCTTACAAACTGTATTATACATGAGGGATAGATGCCAAGCACGGATGTTCTCTAGTAATTAACTTCTCCCACCAATTATCCTGCCATTAATTAAAGACGCCTTTATTCACAGATACAGTGGGGGGGCTTTATGAGAAAATGGAGGGAAAATGAGAGCGGCATTTAAAAAGGGACGGAACACAATAGATCTGAGGGAGGAAATTAAGGCAGAGGGGACTAAATTTAGTCTACTGTAATTACAGAAAAAAATAAAAATCTCCATCCATGAAAGACGCCCGGACTCTAATGAACACTTTGGAGCATCAAATGTCTTTAGTTCAGTCATTCATTTCCTGATTATTGGACTATTCATGTAATGACAGTAGAGCCGACATCCGCCCAATTAGATCATACTAATGATGACAGGTCCGTCAGGGGGGATCAATACTTTTATTGCCGGGAATAACGCTATGACACTTTGCTCATCGTCTCAAGGTGGTTTGTGGGTAATTAAACTCCTGAAAAATGTCTGCCGCAATTAATAAGGATCTCCAGTAATGGTCTTGTGTAAGTCACTACAGTTGGGAGACACTTACCTCCCATTTATGATTTTCATTAATTGTGGATTTCTCTATGATTAAGCTGCACTGTCTGTTGGAGCCTATGGTAGGCAAATTCACTTGCTATTTCACAGAAATGATGCAGTCTCCCTCTCCCACGCTGTATGCGCCATCCCTGATTAGATTGACTTGTGTATATTATAACTTCAGCAGGAATTCAGAAGATGGGGACACAACAGCATTATGTCAGTCATCATTACATCAGTGGACAGGTCACTGCCACCCACAAGTTCAGCTCACTGCTCACCTGGAATACTGAAGTATTTGCACTGCAATGCAATCAGACGTAACAGGATGACTCCATTTGTTTTTTAAATTAGGATTAAAGATTTTTTGTAATTCAGCTTTTTGACCTCGCTGCTACAGTGTGCACAGACTGAGCTTCCTCCTGCTGGGTTGCTTGGCTTGATGTATGGATGAGTCCTGTGTACCTTGGCGATATATTACTAATAAAAGGAACCATCAGCAGCCCCTATAATATATGACGGTATCCGGGCTCTGGTGCCAGCCATAAATAACCATCCTCCTCGTCCTCAGTCATCTTTTAATGCTCAGGACAGCCCCTCCTGAAATCCAGCCGAGGTTTGATACCTGCGAGATGACATCGCAAAAATATATCTTGTGAAGTGTAATTTTCTCTTATATAGGAAAAAAAAAAGATCATTTAGTCTTTAAAGACCATAAATTATCTCCGATGTCTGCATGGAAAATAAATGGCTCCGTATCTTCTATCGCTGGAGATTTATTCTGCACTGGACGCTTGTGTCAGAGGATGGAGAAAGCTTGTTAGGAAGTCATCCAGACTGGAGGAGAGCAAAAAAAAATTTAAAAGATTTTTCCACAATTGCGTAATTTTTTTATGCTCTTCTGTGCAGTTCATTATATTACAGGGGTTTTCCTGGTGTTGCATATTGATGGGTATCCTCAGGATAGGTTAGCTCTGTCTGCTGGGGGTCTGATCCTTGGAAACCTCAAACTGTTCTCAGCTGCCACTGCCCACAACTATACAGTACAGTGGATGGAGTCAGCAGCAGACAGCTCCTGTCCACTGTATAGTGGCAGTACTGAAGTACTACAAATCACCTCCCATTCCAGTGAATGCAGGAATGGTCACTTCACAGTCAACAGAGCTTTCTGCATCTGACTACATCCACTGTATAGCTCCAATACCCTGTGGAAGGTGGTAAGAGACCCCATGGAACACATACTGATGTCCTAGGCCCTCAATATCAAATGTCCAAAAATTTTTTTAAATTGTTGCCCATTGACCCAACCCTTCCGCAATGTGCATTCATTCCATGAGTCCATTCATTCAAATACTGCAACATTTGTATATATAAGAATATAAGGAAGATTTCCATACAACAGACAGAGGTTGTGCATCAATATACAATGCAATCACAACCTTCATTCATTGCCTTCACCTTCGAGCATGTCCACATAGGATTGATATACTGCAGAATGTCCAACACAGCATTGCAGGTGGAAAATGTGCAGAATTTACTCTATTACCAGACTATTACTGGACGTTTTAGAAAATCTGCAAATTGACAAATCTGTAACAAATAATTGTGGTTGCAAGTTACATACAATGTATAGTAGATGTATGTTAAGGGATCATGAGCACGGCCATATTAGGGCTGATATAGGGGGTCAGAGGTTCATTAAGCCTCTACTGAGAGACATACAGTACTATCAGGATTCTTAACCATAGCATACCAGACTATATCTGCAGATGATACCAAACTCTAAAGTAATAAGAACTGAGGAGTATAGTAGAAGACTTGATGAACCAGTATCTTCATACAACCTCATCTATGACTAGGACACTCTATAGGTCCCTGTGTAGTGTTCAGGTGATGGACACAGTAAATGACAAATAAGTAGAGTTTGGAAGGATTCTGCAGTGACCCCAGGTCAGAGGCGTAGCTAGGGGTTCAGCACAGGGGGGCGAACATGTCCAAGTGGGCCCCCTACTTGGACATGTTTGTATACCGATACTATCAGTATACGGTGAGCGTATAGTGGTATATGACAGCTCTACACAAGGCTCTGCAGACGATTTAGGTGAATACAGGGCATTAACATTTAGTGACTTACCGGTGACGTCTCTGACTAATCGTTCACATTCCCCATCTCTTTCATCTGGACGGCCATGACCACTTCTTCCAGTCTCTGTAAAGTTTGCAGCACAGACATCTTTAGCTCCTCTTATTGATCGCGGTTCTTCCTGCAGCACTTTGCACGGAATGTTTGCAGAGGTTTCCTCTGTGGACTTTCTGCTTCAATTATATCTATAGGCAAACCGCTGGCATTTCCGTAGGTATAATTGACATGCTGCGATTTCCAAAACTGCAACTGTTGTGGAAATCGCAGCGTATCCGCTGCGTGTATTTTACTGCAAAGTGGGGATGGGATGGAGGCCCCATGTGGCGAAAACCCACAGAAAAACCCATGGTATTTTAGCAAATCCCATCCACACATTGCGGAAAAATACGTGCAGCAGATGCACTACAGTTTCCAAAACCGTTGCAGTTTTGGAAATTGCAGCATGTCAATTATAACTATGGAAACACCGGCGGTTTCCTTATAGGTGTATTAAAAACAGAAAGTCCACAGGGGAATCCTCTGCGGACCTTCTGTGAAAAGCGCTGCGTGAAAAACCACAATGTTACTGCCGCGGTTTTTCCTGCAGCGCTTTTTTTTGCTGGATCCTGCTATGTGGGGCCTTAGTCTTAATAAAGCCCAAGTGCCACCTTAATTAAATTAATTGACCCTCATATTATGCCCCTGATTCACCCTGACATAAATACTGCACCTCTAATGGCTCCTTATATTAATGACCACCCCCTTATCTTCATAATGCCCCCTTATATAAATAACCTCCCCCTTGTATTAATAATACCTCCTAATAACCCTTATATAAATGACCCCCCATCGTCATAATGCCCCCTAATGAATCCTCCCTTATAGTTATATTTCCCCCTCTTAACCACCCCTTATACTATTACATACCTTCCAACTTTGAAAGGACAAAAGAGGGACAAAATATACGGCTTGCTATGCGCACCACGGCAAATTTAGCTCCACCCACTTCTACATTGACTCCGCCCATTCTCATCTATTTTCCCATGCGCCCCCACACAGTATAATGCTCCTACAGTAACCCTAACATTATATGCCCCCACATAATACTGTGGGGCAATTGGAGGAGAATATTATTAAGTCCCTCTAATCGTGCCCCGGTTTAAACTGGCATAAACTAGAGGGGGACCTTAAACTGGGGCAGCTGTAGGGTGATATTAAACTATGGGACAGTTGGAGGGTGACATTAAACAGTGGGGGTAGTTGGAGGGGGGCATTAAACTGGGGGCAACTAGAGGCAGAAATGTCCCCCTCCAGCTACCTCCCACGGTTTAATGTCCTCCAGTTGACTCCAGTTTGTCACCGTCCATCTGCTCCCCCAGCTTAGTGCCCCCCTTCATCTGCCCCCAGTTTAATTGCCCCTCCATCTACCACCAGCTTAATGTCCCCCTTTATCTGCCAGTTTAATTGCACCCTTTATCTAGCTTCAGTTTAACTGGCCCCTGCATCTGCCCCCAGTTAGCTCCTCTTGCTCACACGTGCTATTTCTCTCTGTCTCTTTGATCACTCTCTGTTCCCACAGGACGTCTGTGTCTGAGCGCGGGCGGCGCGATGTTGTGACGTCATTTGCTGCCTGTGCTGAGAATCAGGTGGTCACAGCGTCTTGTAAACCGCAGGCCTGTATTGGCTTGTGGTTTACAATACTGTTAAGTTGCAGGAAGCGTTTTAACTAGATCCGTGTCTGCAGACACCGATCTAGTTAGAAATAAAGGATGTATTAATGGCGGCCACAGGGTGGGCCCTAAAAATTCAGTGAGCCCGGGGCAGCCGCCCCTCTGCCTCCCCGCTAGCTACGCCTCTGCCCCAGGTGTATAACACTTCTGGTTCAGGTTGAACAAGGTTTGGTCCAAAACATATCAGGCGATCAAACCTCAAATATTCATAAAACCAAATCTGGCAAGGTTCTCCAGTCCCTACCCATAAGAATAGAGCGATTATTTCTTCCGTATATCATTCCAGCAGTGGTAACTTTGTTAATTTTTAAAGGATATTTTATTGCCATCTTGCATTGCTTCTGGGAGAGAATCTCTCAAATTCCATAAATCTGAAGAACAAATTACTAGAGTTATTAGAGCAATAGATCATTGATTTTTTTTTCTTTGTTTTTTTTTTATTTTCTTATTATGCATGTATTATATTTTTTATTCATTTATTTGTAACTTTATTTCTGACATAAACCCTGGAAATACCTTGATATTATTGCAGCATTAAGAGGCCGATGCAGGAAGAATCTGAGTATAATAGAGTCAGTCTACATAAGACCGGGTTTTGTGTGTGCTCCACCTGCTGTTATAAAGGACTTTTCTTTGCTAGCTGGTTATTCTGCTATTTTAATCTTGCTCATTATAATGTCAGGTTACAGTACACAGCACGGGAAGATGAATTACTATGGAAACTTTTGCAACACAAATGAATGGACACTACACAATGGGCGGCCATCATAATCGTTTCAGCAACAGAAAAGTGGAGTTAAAATTGCTGCTTCTGGAATACGCCATTAACTTCTGACTGATGATTTTCCTGCAATAGCAAGGAATAACATTTTACATAGCCAATGTATGAATACTGCCTGTGGTCATACATGCACTGACACACACGGCTGAAAGAACAGTTTATAAAGATGCTTCCATAAGCACAGTCCACAAGAGTAAATTTAGTTACATAAAAGATAAAGCGACCACAGTGCTTATCTACGTGCTGCGTCCTCTTCTGTGTTTATATCGCGCATTCGGCATAGTAGTGGCAGTGCTTGTTATTGCAGCTCGCTCAATACAAAAACATGAAGCTTCAACAGCACGCACCACTACTAATGGCAAAGATTTCAGATATGACTCAAGCCTTTTCTGGAAAGAATTTTTTCGACTGAGGTGTCCCTGACTCGGCCCACCTTGGTCTATGGAGGGCTGCTCTAAGTCAGAATCTTTGATATTGACTGTGCTCCTTCCATGCCCATTGGTCACTGTCTAGTATTTGTAGCACTACTCCTGGTCGAGACAGTCTGCACTAAAAATGGCCTCATTTCATCACTTTGCTTGTAATATCCTTGTCTTCTCTCAGTGATCTTTCTTAGCACCATTCTTCACTATGTCTTGTTATTGCAACCAATCCATGAATATTCTGGGCACCACAAACTGGGAAGACCAGGGTCCCATTAGGTTGCAGTTTCACAAGTATAGAGACTGATGAGGATGTCCACCAAATCTTGGACATATTGGGAAGATCATCTTGTGTTCTTCAGGTAAAAAAAGAACATGGATCTTAAGGGCACAGTTAGGAGCTGGAATCAGGACAGGGGTGTGGCTATAAGGGGGTGCAGAGGTAGCATTTGCTACTGGACCTTACAACCTGAGGGGGTCCCAGAAATCCCTCTGCTGCACAAAATATACTATTATAAATGGCACGAAGTATTTAGTAGCCTCATTACAGATTTCACCCTCTGAACCAGGAGGTCAAGACTAGGGCATGGTTAGATGGAGCTATATTAGAACAAGCAGGTCAGGACTGCAGTGTGGCCAGACAGAGCAGAATGAGGATGAATAGGCCAGCAAGGAAACAAAAAACCATAGAGCAAGACATGAAAATTGTACAAATCTGAAATATAAGAAACAAAGTAAAAAAAAAGGAACTAGAGAACAGGCACAAACCACAAAGGAGGAAAGAAAAAGTCAAAACCAATGAACCAGGAACTAGACAGGAGGTGGAAAACGGGGGTTTGGTGGGACTGGAAAGGAGATGTTCTTTGACAGACAATGGCTGGGAAGCCCTTAAACCAGACCACCAGGATCAAAATGGCATCCAGCTTCTATGGTGACCCTACATTGATTGCCTAGGATAATGGTACAGCAGCCCAAGTGGATGCGAGTGAACAGTGTTGGAGCAGAGAACAGAGCAAAGTGCTGAGTGTTGGAGCAACGTTACAGTAATATACAATCCAGCAATGTTTTAGACTAGTTGAGAAATGTTGCCCTTTTCCTTATCCTTATCCTTTTCCTTATCATTGGTTTTATAGCGAAGTGTCCCAGTGAGTGATGGAGAAGGGAAATATCTGTGTCCATTACTTCCAAGTCTGCCGGGTATTTGTCACATACAAACAAGTCGTCTCTTTCCACCCTAAGAAGCCCCATTTGTTTCCTTCCAGTCTCTCGCTATTTTAATGAGATGTTATTTTTCAGTTCCAAAAGAGGAGTGTGAATATTACCAGGTAATGAGCAGCTGGTAGGAAGAACACCTGGATCTGAGAGAACTTGTGATTGCAAAATAGACAAATATTCAGTAATAAGGTAGCCAGGCTGAGTTGTGATCTTCGGCGCTCGTGGCTTAGGAGAAAACCAGCTCTATTTTTACACACAATCTGCTTTTGTTCTTAACTACTACTAAATCAACCCTGTAAGATGCCAATGTACCAGAACCATAAATAAAAGGATGAGTGAACCTCCCACGGTTCAGTTCACACAACAGTAGTCACAGATTCATCGCATTAATCTTCAATTCCCTTTCACTTCTCTATTTTTAACTTGGAGAAATGTATAAAACACGTTGCTGTGAAATATATCATATATATATATCTGCCCCTTCTACGGATCATTTATTATTGAATATTTATCAATTAATGGCTTCTTAGTTTTAATTAAATTTAGACATCTCAAAGTAATGTTTCTGGATTATTCAAAAAGCTCAAAAAGTGCGCCCTTAAAGGGGTTGTTCATAGGCTTTAAACTTTCTGCCTTTGGACATTTATCAAGCTGGACCTGAGGGTTGCGGAATGATTTCAATCCTGGGTCATATCGGAACCAGCATCCAGCCCCCTAATGTCGCCGCCTCCTCCGCCTGGTAGACTATAGTAAAGACATTAAATTCATAATAATATATATATATCATCCCCCATAGTTTCCTAAGATCACTTTTTTTTTTTTTTATAGTTTTACCAAACACCGCTCAGGCATGGGTTGCATCTGGTATTACAAGTGAATGAGGCTATGCTGCAATACCAGAAAAGCCTTGGAGTGGCGCTGTTTGTGCTTCATGTAGTCAGTGGGGAGATACCACACAAGTCTATGGAGATGCTATGTGTGTCCATAATATTGTATATTGAGACAACTCTCTGAATGCAACAAAATCCCAAATGTGAGCTTAGCCATACATGAACATAAGACCAATGACTTATGACATGTTCTTATTTCCCTTCTATACTAGAGTTCTCATAGCATTTTTTCATATACAATAAAGCGCTGTTCACATATGTATAGGAGTCTTCGCCATACATCCATATCACTTACATGTGGAGGTATTCTTTCTATCAAGATGACAGATGATGGAACCTGGCCATCAGGATCAATTGGCATCCTTCATATGACAGACCTTGCTTACTTTGCTCCTTTTCTAATGATACACTCCCTTTAAGAATCCAGATGTGAACCCAATTACAATCCAAACTTAAAAGCCATTTAAGATCTCACCATCGCCTTCGTCTTTGTCCTTACCCGACATGAGATTTTCGTAGGTAATGAACTTGTTGTTGTACTTAATACGATACAGGATTACAAGCGGAAGAACAAAAATATAAGGTAGCGCCTAGCGTCTTTAATGAGAACCTGGATAAAATTTATCTTGCTGTGCATTAAAATTCAATACAATTGTGGGGAAAAAAAATTCTTGGCGTCCCCTTGTGCGTTGCAGCTCTTGCTAATCACCATTAATGCAGCACAAATAGAAAGGAGCGCAGCATAATTTTTCGCTATTTGGGAAGAGTCGGCTGAATCTATTACCCGCAGATTTCCATTTATATTCCTGTTCTATGCAAATGAAAAATATAAACATACAGTCAATTTATGAACATGGTGCCGGGCGTAATAATGCTCATTAGGACTAATCGTTTTCATTGACAGCTTCACACAATCCGGCCGGCGCCACCGCAGCAGCTGATTAGAGACTTTCATGGGGAAGGTGGTGGCGAGATTTGACTTTAGAGAAAAAGTTTGTTTTCCATGCATGTTAATGAAAGCAATCACACGGGCTGGCTGCGTTGTTAGCGAGTGCAACATTAAGAAACACGTCCAATTAACATGCTTATACTAATTACTAATTAACATTTAATCATACCCAATGTGCGGGGAGAGCTCGCTGTTCAAAGCGCCACATTAAGAGGAAATACGGTGACATGGGTTTGGTGACAACTGGAGGAGGACAATGAAATATTTCATGTTACTCATTAATTGGACGCTAATTGGCTCATTTTTGCATAAAGCCAAATTAATAGTTTATGAAAAAATTAGATAATTAGAAATAAGGGACAGGACTGATTTTTTATTTTTATTTTGCTTATATAACTTGAAATGTAGTAGACAGTCCCATAGTCTATGTACAGGTAGGAGGTCTTAATGTACAGGTTTGCGGTGATGTCACAGATTTAGTAGTGTCTGATTTTATGATGATGTCATGTGAGGTCATAGACAATGAAAGGGGTCAATATATGGTTGGGTGAGGATATCAAAGGCATGTGAGGTCACATCGGCAATGTAGGTGGTCAATGTACAATTGGATGATGATGCTATCATCCAAGAATAAGGACGGTTAGGTCACGCAGTCTATGTAGAAGGTCACATTGATATCTCTAACTGCAGTGACATCATCATATGGGCAAGTGAAGTGATTGGTGATGTCACAAGGTGAATGTACTGAGCTCACACAGTCTATGTAGAAGGCCAGACTATGAATAGTGATGTCACACGGTCTATCCAGTCCACTGTAGCCAATTTTTTGCTTCTTGTACCCTCATTATGACACACAGAGGGATAAAATGATCAAGTTTTGCTCCAGTCAAACTTTATTTAGACTTAAGGTAGAGAGACACAATGAAAACCACTTTATACTGTAATATTACATCTACTATTATTTAGTATATTAGATTTCATGAGACTTTCTGCTCAGCTCTTAGAGACGGATCACAAGACTAGCGCGGTATATGGATAACATGCAGATGGCTTTATAGTGTTTTATAAGACAGATAATTCTTTCTGTATTAGCTGTTCTGTTTCCCTTCTGCGTAGCGTCATACTAATGAAGGCATCCGTCAGACAGACGCCCAATCTTATAGCCAAAGCACAAGGATAACCTACCTCCTGTAGATCGCTACTGCTGTTCTTAATATATAACAACAGCTTGACTAAAAATACAAATAGCCTGAGGGATTGTGGGTGCACGAGGCAGCATATGTGGGTTTCACTGGTGTAAAACAATACACTTTATCATTGTCAGCCAAATGGGATAGTGAAACCGTCAAGCGCAAATGTTCTATTCAAGTCAACTTAACACTGTCAGTGCCGGGCAGTGCATGGTAGATGTACAGAGGTCCACTGGCTGGTACTACTACCCTCACTTGGGCTATGAGAAAAATATTGTGAGTAAAGTTTCCACATTATACTTGGGCTAGAGTTGGTTCTCCTACATTGCTACACATTATGCACAGTGTCAGTAAGGGGTTGGAAAGCAGCTGAACACAAATGTTCCTTTCCCTACATGTGGCCATCTCAGACATTCAGCAGAGCAAAGCGATGGCTTCTACAGAACAGATGGAGCACAGTCATATTGGAATCAGGGCAAGGTTCTTGCTTTATCTGGATTTTGTTTGGCAGTCTATGTTTAGTTTTATAGGAGCATAGACAAAACACCTTAAAAGAAAGGGATGCTATCCTGGGGGCAAGTCCACATTAAAGGGGATTTCCAGAACTATATTGATGACCTATCCTGAGGGCTAGGGTCCCAGTGGACATCCTTTAGCGTCTGACACCCAAGACCCCATCTGGTCAGCTGGTTGAAGATGCACAGCACTTGAGTGAGCTCTACAGCCTCTCTTGGCATATGGTGTGGTCACCAAATTATAACCCTTCTATCAGCATAGTGCCACAGAAATCTGGGTACATCTAAATCAGGCCATTTCTCCACCACTCAGTGATACACATTTTGCTCTTTTGCCCTTGACTCTTGTTTGTTTCACTTAGACAGTAATGGTGCTCACATTGGGCGTCTACCATTATAGTCCATCCATGCAAGCTGCAGTTTCTGACAATAGTTGGACATTAACATTGTATCTGACTGCAGTTTTCTTGACTTTTCATCTGACAATTCCTGAAATCCTCCTCTGATCCTTCCATCACAAGTTGGTTCTGTCCACAGAATCGCTGGATAATTTTTCCTCAATCACACCATTCTCGGTATACTCTCCATAATGCACCAAATTCCACAAGATGTCAGTATATGATATCCTGGCTCAGGCTAGCCTAGCACCGGTGAGCAGGCCTCACTCAATATTGCTCCGATTAATGGACTTTCCCATCTAATGTGGATTTACACAAACTGATCCATGGAAGTAGAGTTTATGTGGCGATCCAGGGTCACAGGTCTAATGTCCATACAGGGTGCACCAATCAAGAAAAGGGATAAGGTCTCTAATAATGTGGCCATAAAGTGTATAATACATGTATTAAAGGCAGGGTCTCTAATAAAGTGGTCAGCCAGTGTACATGTTTATTATGTTCAAGAAATGTAAGCTGCAAATTTGGGTTCTTAATTACTCTAATTTCTCATGTTAAGTTGTAGATCTGTGCACTCTGTATCAACTAGATGCCTTTCCTCTGCTGCTCCCTCTCCCCTCTCACAGCCTGGGTCCCATACACAAGCAGATACAAAGACAGCAGTCCAGCTCCATCTCCCCCCTCTCCATCTTGTACTCACTTGCTGTTTAGACAACATTCAACTCTAGGGGTGCAATTAAAATATTTTGTCCTCAGACTTTCATATAGTCAGAGCCCCCTTGAACTCAGTACCACTTCTCCTTTACACCATTTGGTTCTCTATTGTATTCATTTGCAGATGTGTGTGTAGTAGGTCAGGGCAAGAGAAGAACATGACTACAATCGAAGATAAGAGTTGTGGACATTAATTTACTTCTAGGAAGCATAAGAAAAACTCATATTGATAGTGTGATATGACCCTGAACAGTGCCAAATGACAAAGTCAGTCAAACTACACGCAGCGCATACAATACACATTGTTCTGTAGAATGTATTCAGAGTCCAAGGCTCCGTGACATCTAATGTAATGTCTATGACTGCACTCAGTATACAGAGCCAGTAACTGAGCAGAAAACATTGAATACTAGAAGTATAATCTCCTGGTGAACTTTTTTAGCTTAAAAAGCAGAGGCGGGAGGGGGAGATGGTGCTTGACGTCCATGGCCTTCCACAAATAATAGAATCTGGCCTCATCTGCTCACATTATCTATAAGTGTCCATTAGATTTCATAACCCTTATGCTTTTCACGACAACAAAGTAATGGTCATTAGAAGCTTTTTTGTTCGTCCCTAATGCAGCTATTACACAGAAAAGAGACGAGGATCCTTAGGACATGACAAGAACAAATTATGGACAATACACCGCCCTCTAAACGCTTCACAATTGGGACATTACAGAGTGTTTTTCTGCCATAACGATCTGGTTTTACCATTAAAGGAGAAGTAGCAATATTGTATAGATCGATAAGAGATAGTGAGATCATATTCAGGTTTGACTTTGCTGGGGTCAAAGGACACGTTTGTTTCATCAAAATCAGGCCAAAACAGCAGCAGATATGTGTAAGCTGACACTTGGTCAGGTTTTATTATTGATAGGTTGTGAATATAGAAAATCCTGGCCTTTCCAGCACTAGAGATTAAACATCCCTAGCTAGCAGCTGGAGAGCTCCACCCTATCAACTTACAGCCACAGCAAAGTTCAGCAACCTCTTGCTCATGTGTGTCTCTCTCATAGACTGGCTTTCTGTGTCCCCAGGCAGAGAGCAAGAGCTGCCCTCCTAACCCCTCTTAAATAATTTCCCTCTCTAAATTAATGAGACGGTGAGGTCATCTACTTGCTACTTCACATAGGAGAAACATATCTCCACCTCCATGACCAATCATGCACAGGTGTCACAATAGATATAGGGTAGTGCACAAACATGCAGAGACATTGAGTCGAAACTTTGCTACATCTGTAGATAAATGCAGAGGCTTTCATTGATTTAGTCCATGATGATGACCTCAGCACTGGGGCAGTTGACAGGATTGATGCAGTCACCATCATGGGCAGCAAATTTTAGGACAAGTACATGATTATATATAATAATTTATCATCTCTATCATGAGAGCTATACAGATCCTAAATTTGATATTGTAAGACAGAAAATCTTTTCTCAATGGAATTGATTTGATACAAGAAGCTGTTACTTTTTATATGTTTTTGGAGGTTGATTTTCCTATAACTCATGTAATATATGTTCTTCCAAAGTTCTCAAAGTCTTAACCACCCCCTGCACTTGATTGAGCACATTGCAATTTTTCTTGACAGGATCTTCAGGATATTTGCCAGCACCACCTCATTTAACCATGAGCAAAGCTTGTTAACTGTGAGAAAAATTAAGGGGATCTAGATTTTACTCTGAGACTCATGCACTGGTGTTTACACACACAAAAAAATTATATAACATGTAACTATTTTATGTATAAGGATAACTATTCTATCCAGCCACGTTGGCATAGCAATGGGTGCTAATGTGGCGCAAACATCTTCATGGATGTCTTGGAGGAGGAATTCAGCTGCATATAGTATCCATCATACAGACAGGTAAACCAAAAACATTGATTTTTCACGTAGCCCTGTATGTGATCCTGAAGTCAAATTTAATTTGGCTTTTTCATATTTTGACAGCTGTCAACCCATAAAAATGGAGTCGTCCATGCTATACAGATAGTTCTTGGGGGCAAAAATCATCATTAGTGAAATCCACTTGATGGAAAGGGCTTTGATATGCTGTCTTCTAAATTCTCAGACGGGCTACCCTCGGCCAGTACAGGACAGTGCTACTCAATACAAACAATTGGAGCTGTGCTCGGTGTCCAGGAGGCCGTGGAGCAAGGTAGTGCAGTTCACTGGAAGAGGTACTTGCTGTCCTTGGATCAGGCAAAAGCATTTGATCGGGTTAACCAAGAGTATCTTTGGTCTGTCCTTCTGAGATATGGTCTGCCAGGGGATTTATTGGTGGCCTTAAGACCTTGTATACAGGAACAGTGTTTCCCACTTGTGAACAGATGGTTTGGCTGCTCTTTTGAGGTTGGGTCTGGCATTCGCCAGGGTTGTCCCCTTTGAGCCCACTGTTATATGTGTTTACAATTGACCCTTTCTTTAGGAGGGTTGATCGTGGACCGTTGGCAGGGGTCAGGATGAACCAGGCAATGCCAGGTTCAGCTCTGAGAGTGGTGGAGTATGCTGACAATGTCACTATGTTTGTGTCCTCACAGAGGGAGGCAGAGTGGGTGATGTGTGAGGTTGATCGCTACTCAGAAGCATCTGGGTCCAAGATCAACCGGGATAAGTGTGAGTATCTGGCTGGGAGTGGGAGATCCTGGTTTTGATCTTCTGGACACCCTTCTGGGGTACTTAGGATCTGCAAAAGTCATCAACATCAAATTTGGTGAAGGGGGATTACCCCATGCAAAATAGGGATACCAGGCTTAAGACCGCTACTCAGTAGGTGGACCAATGGAAGGGTAGGTCTTTGACCCTAAGGGAAAGGGTAAATCTGTTCAAAACTTGCTTGCTCCCTTTGCTGATATATCTGGGCAGTGTGTGATTCTTGCTGGAACCTCTCTGGACTCGGGTCTGCAGTGTGTTCTTCCAGCTGTTATGAGAGAAGAGACAAACTAGTCAAAAGGGACAAGGAGACAAGGGGGAGTTGTGTATGGTCAATGGAAGACAGAAGGGTAAGGTGAAGGATCTTCACACACCACATGGGCATCTTCTGGCTTACATTACATCGGTTCTGAAGGTAGTTTACTGTTGTGGTCTGAGAATGTGGGAGATGAGGACTTTGCTGAGGAAACTCCTTGACAAGAGGGCTCTGTAAACCCATTTTCAGAGCACACTGGTGCTCAAGGATTGCCCAAGCCGTGATCTGGGGGTTGGTTTGAGACACTTGAATTCCATCAGGATACCCTTGAAGTTTTGAACTCAGCATCAGTACAGGATCTCAATCACAACTTAAAAACCCATCTTCCTGTAAGGACACAAACTACTGGGCATTCAGTTCATTGTGCTGATGAAGCTGAGGGCTCGTGACATCAGAAGTGAGGTTGCCTCTAAATCTTCCAAGGAGGTAGCCTTGTCCCCAGTGCCCATTGAGTCTGAGGCCATATCTATAGTTAGATTGCCCAGTCCAAAGAATACTTGTGATGGGGTGAATGTTTGTGACACTGTTACTAATAATGTTGACGCTCTTGTAGGTGATATGGTGGTGGAGGATTTGGTGCTCTAGAGTATGCAAGGACAGAGGGGGCTGGTCCATCTGCCCCCCTTCCCCCCCCCGTAGCAACAACTTCTACTCAGTTATGTGAGCATGGCCACTGGGATATCTTCCTCATATCCAGACTCTGGGAACGGTATCTTGCAGCGATGTCTCATAGTGGCTCTTAGCAGGGGCAAGAGATCACTGTAGAGTGATGAGAGAAGTTGATCTATCCTTCTGGATAGACAGGCATGGCTTCTCCGCCTTACAAGAGCAAGAGGGGATGGAGACTGTATGGTCCCTCCCGACAGCCGGGTGCTCATAGGAATGTAGTTAATCTTCTGTGGAGCGGTAGTGATGCATGCCCAATGGGAGCAAAAGTGGTTGAAATCCTACTGAAGATGAATTTTAGGGTGACAAACATCTATGCCCCGAAACATCCTTATGGCGTCCCGGAATTTGATATCAGCATTGTTCAGCCAGAGGGCTTGGAGCTCTTTTTGGTGAATTATGACCTGGTGTACAATGAGCCCAGCTGGTGAAATTTTGCAGAACAGGCAATAGCTCGCCATAGCAAGACCAAGAAGGTGACTGTTTTGACCCGTAAATGAGTCACTTTCTTGTATGGACATCATGACCTGGAATGTTAGAGTCAGTAATGCAACATAATTACCTATACTGTATATAATCTAAGTATCATTTTGAAACTAGTATGTATTATCTTGACACTTCAGGAATATACATGTACAGTTATATACGCTATACACCGATATACATACTGTACACATCTCCAGTATAGTCACATTATAGTCGCATTATATACACACACACTTGCTTGTGACAGATTTTGGAGATTATTAAACGTTGTATACAACAGATGAAACTTTACTGCATTGGTGAATAAACCTGTTTTTATTTGTTCATATTTTTTGGGGTGCTGGGTAGTTATTTTAAGATTATAATCCGGTTCCGCCCCGTTATTTTAAGATTATAATTTTATAATATATAGATATATATATATATATATATATAGTATACACACACTTATACGACAGTACATATAGTAATGCAGCAGGGGGGGGGGGGGGGGGGGGGCCCGGGACACACACACACACAACACTGGTACAGGAGCTATAGGGGGGGGGGGGGGGGGGGGGGGGGCGCCCCCCCCCCCCCCCCGGGGGGTCGGGGCGCCAGGGGGGGGGGGGGGGCGGGGGGGGGCCCCCCCCCCCCCCCGGGCCCCCCCCGCGCCCTTCGGGGGGCAGCGGCCGGCCCGGGGGGGTTTTTTGGGGGGGGTGGCTTCTTTGCTGCCCCTGAGACCGGCCGCCCAGGCCCGCCCACAGGCGGCGGCCCACACCGCCTGCTGCCATCCCCCCCCCCCCCCCCCCCCCCCCCCCCCCCCCCCCCGCCCCCCCGCGCCCGCGGGCGGCCGGCCGGCCGCGCGGGGGGCGCGGGGGGGCGGGGGGGCCCCGGGGCCCCCCCCCCCCCCGGGGGGGGGGGGGGGGGGGGGGGGGGGGGCGGGGGCCCCCCCCCCCGCGGGGGGGGGGGGGGGGGGGGGGGGGGGGGGGGGGGGGGGGGGGAGGGGGGAGAGGGGAAAAGGGGGGGGAGGGGGGGGGGCGGCCCCCGGCCCCCGCCGCGGGGGGGGGGGCGTCCCGCGCACACAACCGAAAGCACGCCCGCCCCCCCCCCCCCCCCCCCCCCCCCCCCCCCCCCCGGGGGGGGGGGGGGGGGAGGGAGGGGGGGGGGGGGGGGGGGGGGGGGGGGGGGGGGGGGGGGGGGGGGGGGGGGGGGGGGGGGGGGGGTATAGGGCAGAAAAAAGGGGAAAGGGGAGGTGGGGGGGGAGTGGCGGCCACCCCACCACACATAAAAGGGGGGGGGAGAAACAGCAGAAGAAAAAGAGAAGAAGGGGGGGGGGAAAATAGAAATAATTATATTTTTCACAATCTTAACACCCGGCCCTGCCTGTATACACACACATATACACACACACACACACACACACTATATATATATATATATATATATATATATATACACACACACACACACACACACACTATATATCTACATACTGTATGAGCAGATGGCCTCACACAATTCGATCAAAGTGTTTGCCAAGAACCTCATTTTCAGAACTGTCTATATAGGATACACAGCAGTAATATTCGTAGTGCTAGCAGAGCGCTCTTGCAACTTTATGTTTGCATAGACAGAGTAAGAGGCCATATAAATAGGAGTCAGCTATCCCCGAATTTACCCGAACAGTCTAGAATATTTGGAAACAATTCAGGAATGTCCCGGCCCAAAAATGGGTGTTAGTTACAAAGCAAAAAAACAAACCAACCAAAAATAGGAGATCCGCACAGTTTGGGGCTAGTCCCAGGGTGACACAGGGGAGAAAATGCAATGACAAATGCCACTGTTGTCTTCTTGTGCCTTCTTTTATTCTGTAAGTATAAACATTCTGAGCATAGAAGGAGGTGGCAGGAGAAGGATACGGGGCATGAACACTAAGTCCTCCTCCAACTCCATAGTGCTGTGGGGATGCAATGTGAGTAACAATGCATGGAAATTGCAGGCTACACACCCAGGACAATTCAATAGCCACACAATAGCAGAATGACAAGGGATTACTTTATTTTTAACTGTCCCTGAATAATCCCTTTAAGAACTCAAATTTCTCATGAAACCAATTCAATGCAATATTGTGAAAGGTTAGCAAAGTCCTTGACAGGCGGCAATACACAACTACTGGTTGGTTGTACCTAGATATATATAGGATATTATCTTGTGATGTCACTAACTCGTATTGCCGAGAGGAAATGTGTCCTTGTTTGACATCTGTAGGTTTTCACATTTCTGCACAATAAAAGAAAGCTTTATGAATGTTAAATGTTTTGCCACATTCCAAGTCCAATATATTTTCCAATCCTGTAGCTGTACGAGGACTTGCTTTGTGGTATGGGTCACGAATTTGCGTTGGCAAACAGAAAAAAACAGCAGATTCAACATTATTTTTTAATTTAATATTGTTTAAGTTATTACAACCACATAATGCAATAGTGAATATTTTTAATAAATAAAATATTTTTTGAATGAAAAAATAATTCTTTTCTTTTTTTACTTTGCAAAATTTAGCTTAACCTTCTTTGGTTCTTAGTACTCAGTGTTACGGCCAATCTTTGTTATACTGGTGTGGCCAAGTAGACAAATGCTCAAGGAACATCTAAAAGAGCCTTTGTTAGGCCCCTGTCAGGGTAATCTATTGACACCCAAAGATCAGCTCCCACAACGCTACTGGATGGACAAGATGGCTGCCACCTCTGCCATGCTCCGTAGATAACATGGTCACTATTGACTGAGCAGTCTGACCCAGCTCGCTGATCCACATCTCAAATGTAAGTCCATTTTAATGGCCAACTCTGAATTCTATTAGAGCCATCAAAATGACCAAAAATTATATCGCATATTGTTCACAGTCTATTAAAAATACTCTGAAATCAATGGGTTGGGGGCATTTATCAAGCCTCTCGCACCATTTTTTTTATTTATTTATTTTTTAAATTCTGTCCCTTTAAGTTTTTATGCTGTGGGCACAAGACTAACCATGAGTTTGCTCCTATATTTTTTTTTTTTTTTTTTTTTGGGATCGTCAATTTGTTGAAAAAAG
Source organism: Leptodactylus fallax (assembly GCA_947044405.1). NCBI lineage: Eukaryota > Metazoa > Chordata > Amphibia > Anura > Leptodactylidae > Leptodactylus > Leptodactylus fallax. The sequence continues at coordinate 106,465 of CAMRHE010001048.1, read as the reverse complement.
TAGGCGTGGTTTATCTGTAGCAGCAATACAATGTTACAGTGTACAATGCATTTACAAAATTTCCCTTTTTTGTTCCTTTTTGAAAAAAAGGAAAACTGCACTCCATTCTGTGTGTAGTGTCAAAAAAACCTGATACGTGACAGCATTAAAATCACAAGTTCCGTGGGGTGAATGTTGCACAAAATTTATAACACTATGTTGCACAAATTGAGTAAATTAAAAGCCATGGAATGTTGAGGCATAAAAAGAGCAGCAAAAAAATTGTACATATGATAAATGATCTCCGAATGTGTTTTAAAAAATGCAGTCACACGTTGGCTTTTTACCCTTGTGTGAATAAGACCCTACAGTGAGAGCCCAGCATTCACCTTAGAATGTTGGTCACATGGACAAGGCTTCTATGACGTGCATCAATGTAACCAATAAACGCTCCGGCCAGTCTATTACATTTATTTTGCTCCCATTTATATTTTCTCTTTTTCTTTATTTATTTTTTTTTGCTCTACCGTTATTGACTTTTGCCTTGCCCAGGATTCGCAGTGGACGCACAAAGTGAAGTGTTTACCTAACAGCAAATTCTGAATCCCTCCCTAATCACAGCCCGACTTATTGGCATTCTTGTATCCTTTCCCACACCGCAGTCTCGCCTTGGATACCAATGTACGATGCTGAGATTTGTTTTGCGAACCCTTCTGACTTTCTTGTTGTATTCACGTTTATTTCTTTTACTCGCTAAATCTCTCACAATTACACTTCAGAGCCATTCAGCGGCCACCTCTGCGATGGAATCCTGCCAACGCCTTCCGTTTCCATGGAGTTCTATGGAAATCTCCGCAATAGTGGGAGAACGGCTTTATTTTGATCGCTCAATTAGGAGCCTGTAAACAGGAGGGGACAGGAGCGGATTCAGACTGCGAGCACTTTGTTGCACCGACTTTCATGGAGCATTGATGTATGGTGGGGGGTTGTTACAATAAATCCAGATACATATTTGCGCATCATGAGGTCAGTCATTAGATAGATGTAACAGAGCTGAGTTTGTCACGTGCGGCTCATGACACAATCTGTAGAGTTATATAGGTAGAGATATGTTACATTTACTGAGATAGTCGCCATGATGCAGACATGAATCAACTTAAAGGAGTTGTCCCATTACAGACACCCATCACCTATCCACGGGATAGATTTTAAGTGTCACATTGCTGGAAGTCCAACTAGTGGGTCCCCCAGCGATCAGAATGATGGGGGAATAGAAGTCCCCTGCCTCCTCCATGAGATCAAAGGGCGACTGATGCTCCATTCATTGCTTTGGAGCTCTCAGGGCTGCAATCTCTGGCAGTCTGATAATGAATGGAGCACCAGTCACACATACATATATACACACACACTACACAGCTATATACTTTATACTATAGTCACACTATATACTATATATACACACACACTATACAGTTAGGATACTTTTGTGAACTGGGTGTAAGCAAAACAGTGACAGGGAAAGTTACTAAAAATTGCTACATTTCCCCAAAATCCCTCATAACACATATACTAGATCTCATCCAGGAAAAGCTGGGTGGCACATAAGTATCTTTAGTAAATGTAAGTTTTCAGAATACTGGCTACATTGCACAAAATAACTTAACACTCCAACTAACAAATGTAAAGACAAGCCTTTTCACTAGATTACATCTCAGACACAATAACTCTGAAATGCAGACACTGCCCTCCCTGCACAGCTTTATACCCCAGTAATGAGCTGAGCGCCAACACCTGGGCTGAGATACCTGGAAGATCTGTACTGGATAACCAGGGGGCAATGTGTGCCGGACAGCCAGGGGGCGATGTGTGCCGGACAGCCAGGGGGCGATGTGTGCCGGACAGCCAGGGGGCGATGTGTGCTGGGCAGCCAGGGGGCGATGTGTGCCGGACAGCCAGGGAGCGATGTGTACTAGATCCAACCTGGAATCCAGACCAGGAAACTGAACTTACCAAGTGTCCTCAGGAAAACCTATATCCCACCCAACTTTCCCTGGATGAGCTTTAGTATACATGTGAGAGAAAACTTGGTGAAATGTAACAATTCTCAATCACTTTCCCTGTCATTGTTTTGTTTACAAAGTGATCATATCTGAAAAGAACCACCAAACATTTATAGACTTGTATTTCTTCCATAGGTAACTTCCTGCAGTTTACATGTAAAATGATATTGGGAGGACTGGGGAGATTGGGGGGGATATTAAGATCTGTTTCCTCTGCCATATCTGTACCTGAATTATTAAGAGGTTCCCGAGCCCAAGAATTAAAATCTACCCCAGTCAGGGATTTGTGTACATTTCAGGTATAACCAACACCAGTTTTCTAGTATAAGATCCTGTAAAGTTGTCAGGCCAAGAAGTCTCCGCTATGACTAAACTTTGTCCCACCACACCTTGCAAAAAAATACATGCAGCAGAAAATCTGCCATTTACAAAACCATTACAGTTTTGGAGATTGCCGCATGCCAATTGTACCTACGAAAACACCTGCGGTTTACCTATAGGTATAATGGAAGCAGAAAGTCCACAGAGGAAACCTCTGCAGACTTTCTGTGAAAAGCGCTGTGAGAAAAACTGCAATGTGTTTTTCCTGCAGCGCTTTTTTTGCTGCAGCTACGTGGGGCTTTAGCCAAAAGCAGCATTCAGAAAGAATAAAGTGCAATATCTTTGAAGCAAATTGCAGTCATACACCAAAAACACGCCACAGATGTGTACATTTCTGCATGTTGTCTGGCACAGATGGGATAGTAAATTCCTCTTAATAGGTACATACATTACATTATTATACTCCAGAGCTGCGCTCACTATTCTGCTGGTACAGTCACTGTGTACATAAATTACATTACTTATCCTGTACTGATCCTGAGTTACATCCTGTATTATACTCCAGAGCTGCGCTCACTATTCTGCTGGGGCAATCACTGTGTACATACATTACATTACTTATCCTGTACTGATCCTGAGTTACATCCTGTATTATACTCCAGAGCTGCGCTCACTATTCTGCTGGTACAGTCACTGTGTACATACATTACATTACTTATCCTGTACTGATCCTGAGTTACATCCTGTATTATAGCTCGCAGAGCGCGCTCGTATTCTGCTGGTGCAGTCACTGTGTACATACATTACATTACTTATCCTGTATTATCTCGGCTGTACTCACTATTCTGCTGGGGCAGTCACTGTGTACATACATTACATTACTTATCCTGTATTATACTCCAGAGCTGCGCTCACTATCCTGCTGGTACAGTCACTGTGTACATACATTACATTACTTATCCTGTATTATACTCCAGAGCTGCGCTCACTATTCTGCTGGTACAGTCACTGTGTACATACATTACATTACTTATCCTGTACTGATCCTGACTTACATCCTGTATTATACTCCAGAGCTGCGCTCACTATTCTGCTGGTACAGTCACTGTGTACATACATTACATTACTTATCCTGTACTGATCCTGAGTTACATCCTGTATTATACTCCAGAGCTACAATTACTATTCTTCTGACTTCAGAGCTGAAATCCCTCTGCATTCCTTGCTTGTTTGGTGACTCTCTCAAGTAATTTCTTATAATACTAACTTTCCCTTTGCATTTTATGAGTTTATCTGAGTTTCAGGGTCACAGGTTAGCTATATTTGTTCTATACACCGATTGGAGATGAAGAGTTCAGGTGAATAAGGATCTACAGATGTAGCAGCCAGAGGCGTAACGCAAAGCTCCTGCTCCCCAATTCAGGGCCCGGTATTGTCTGCTACTGCTGCCCCCCCTATAGCTTTGCCCCTAGCAACAGCCGCCAAATGAATGTTTGGATTGTTTTAATGATCATTAGTTCTGTGATTTCTGTACCACAGACTGGCGGTTGTACGACTTAGTACGTATAAACGTGATACGGCATTTATTAACTCTGCAATTATTCACTTTGTTTGCCGGAGGCTCCATCTGTAGTTATTAAAGTGCATTTCTTGCTATTCCTTCAGGCCGTTGTTCCTTTCCTCTGGCGAGGACGAGATCCTTTAGGCTGCATGCGATTGACAAACATGGGGAGGAGAGGGAATCAGGGAAGTGACTGTGTATGCTTGACTGTAGGTGGGTGACCAGGGGACCAGATGACTCAGATCCACAAATCTAAACCGACTGAGGCTGTAAGTTGATGTGTCAGTGAGAAGAGCAGCTCTGGAGCACACACCGCTACTCTGTTAGTAAAATGTTTTTCATTCTTCATATATTTTTGTGTTTGGGCGGAGGGGCTCTATAAAGTCACATTGTTTTCATTACAATACTACTTTTGTGGGCATTCCCTGTATATTTTGAGAACCCTCCATATTAGGGATTTACTGGAAAACAATGTAAATCTCATTCATCATCCCCATTTGTGCTTGGAAAATACCCATAAATCTCGGTGACAGACGCGGTTTATATCCTATTACCCAGCATTTGTATATTCCTTCTGCATCCATAATGAAATTATTCTTGCCATTTCCAGCATCTTCTAAACGCCTCGACAAAGAGAAATCTGCATTTTCTTGGCAAGAGCAGGAACCAGGGAAGGGGGTGAAGCGAAGATTAATCTGCCGAGTTTAGAAGAAAGTCAACTTAAAGTTCGAAATTATAAAATATTGGGACGGCTGAAAAATGTGACCTTTAAGAGGAATGCCAACGTTTTTGTGAATCCCACATTATTTTGTGTCTGTGTGCTTGGTGTGACCTACAGAACTTCATTAGTCAATACAGAAGAAGGCAATGGGAAGAAGATCAAATTTTACGAGGTGATTAGAAAAACATGTCCGCCTTCTTCTCAAAAACCATGAGATGCTCCAGCCACTCTCGAATGCCAGAATGGAAATCTTCACGAGTCAGGAACTGGCATTGGTTTTCTGCCATGACTTAGAATAAATTTGCTGGACCCCCCACCCCACTCCAGCCCACCATGGTCTTCACCCCGATCCAACCACAGGAATAGTGAATTCCTCCCGCTATGTATAAGAAGGCAGAGGGGAGGGTTAGGTGCACTATATGGAATCTTCTGTATCTACAGCCGCCCGGAGGTTCTCTTTGTTTTTGATTTATGCCACATTTTGCAAACATTTCAAAATTATAGGGTAACTTTTTGGCTTATATTTATCTTATACGCAAGTATGGGAATATCTCTGAATATGTGGTGTGACTGGGTCCTTATATAACCTGCATTAGAATCAGCAAGTACTCCGGGAGGAGCAGAGCAGTTATGGCTTTCCATGCTCACATACTTGCCACTTCCACTATTAAGGAGCTTCTCGAGTGTCATGTTTATAGGACACAAGTTAATATTGATTTGATGTTCTCGTTTTGTAACAACTTGCAAGTGTTATCTGAGAAAGTACAGATATCCCGGGAAGAGCGCGAGTCAGAAGAGCAGAGATGGCGGCACTCTGAATCCTGATGAGATGATTAATAAACTCACACGGGGAGGTTGGGAGAGACTATTATCAGAAGGATGTGCGCAGCCTAAACTGGCCTGAATTATTGAATTTACTTCCCGCAGTCAAAGACAACAACTCTGTGCATTGAAATCAGATAAAGTATATTACAGGCTCCTGGCAGGAAATTCCACCGGTGACTGCTGATTGTCTCTCCATGTGATGGAGGATACTGTATATAGTGAGTATGGAAGATGACAAAAACCGCCAGGAATCTATACCAGAGTTACACTGCTTCTATATGTATGTATATGGCACCAACAAACTGTCATGTGCGGTGCTAACAAATATACATTGTCTCATCAGGTGGTGCTGTATACCCAGAGTGTAAGGCAATTCAATAAATGTTAGCTAGATATTAGATAGATATGAGATAGATAGATAGATATGAGATGATTAAAAAAAAAGGAAAAAATAGGCCTCTTCCAGTCTTCCTGTCTTCTTTCCTGGACTGTTTCTCTGACACCCAGCTCAGCCTGAGAATGAGCCTCAGTGGTCACATGGTCATCGCATACGCTGTCAGAGCATCGAGCCCCTACATGACTGCTCAGGACCAATCACTAATCTCATAGGTAACTTGAGGGCTGGAAAAAGTGGCAAAAAGTTGAGTAATTTTATTTTTTTCTTATTACACACCTACCCCGGCACACCTACACCTATCCTCCTATTAGAATCCTTGGCTTGAAGAATATAATAAGAGTATAGTAATAATAACTTTACTCTGCACTTCCAATTCTTAACCAAGAAGTGCAAAATTTCCAGTCGAACCTTCGGAATATTTGCCAAACAAATCTGGTGAGGTTCGCCATGGCTAGATACTGTATATGTATTTCTGTCTGTATGTGTGTGTATACATATGCGTGTAACTGTCTGGATATATGTATATCAGTGTGTATGCTCCATGTATGTTACAGGGTATAGATGTGTTTATTTTTGTGATATATATATATATATAGTATTTAGTATATTATTATATTTCTTATTTTTGTTACATGTGGATTCAGGTTTTTGTACATGGCTGTGGACACCTCCCTGTGTAATTTTTTACTATTTTCCTCGATATTGTCTTTTCAGGTCTGCAACCAAGAATTGAACTTGGGGGGGGGGGGGGCTCTGAGCGGTGCACCCCCCCTTTATGCTGCCGTTCTCTTCCAATACTAGACCATTTCCCCCGGGTCCATTCTTCTCCGCTTGTATAATAAAATGTGGAGGATGAGGACAGTGCACAGGGCTGTACATGCCATACTCACTTGGCCAGAATCTCCCCTGCTGCTGGTGGGGTCTGCTTACTGCTGTCTGTTGTGATATGCTCCTCCCCTTTATGGGCCACAAGGTAGGATCAGTCTACGAGACTTGAGACGCCTATGGATCAGATCAATGGCTTTCAGTGGTGGTGTCAGCTGATATCATATTGGGTCTGATATGTCGGGGTTGTCTGGGATGGGTAAAGCAAAGTATTTACAAAGTTACTCCAAATTTTGTAGTCTTTACAGGGGTTGTTCACTCTGTTAGAAGGGCAATCCTCTATAATTTGTAGGTTAACCTGGCTGCAAGTGTTTTATTTCCCTGCAGCGCCATTGTGGCATCCCAGAGCTGGCTATGGCTGGGCTGGGGTGATCTCTGTGCATTGTATTATTTCCTGTTGCTTCATAGCCTGTGTGACATAGCAGGGGGTCCTGAGTCTCACACAACACAGCGCAACCTAGTGAGCCTCACACATGCATTACACCTCCCATAGGATTGAATAGTATCCAAATGTCCAATGGGAGGACATCGCCTGGGAAAGGGGAGGAGTCGCTGATCACTGGGTCCCCATGGTAACACCCCTGCAGGAAGGTCCTGCGTGTGAGGGTGAGAGTGTGGGTGTTAGGAGGAGGAGGTGAGGAGATAAGTGTGATGTCCTGTGAAGAAAGCAGTGAGTTTGGTGCAGGAATCTCAAGTCCTAGACAGGCCCAGGAAGGTTGGAGAGCTGACATACTCCAGCTATTCAGAAGATCCTGTCCCCTGTCTGCCTAGCCATCGCCCTGAAGGAAGTCAAGCATCATTATCTTGTCAGCATGAGACTGTGGAGAGAACATTCTGGAACACGTGCTCCATAGCCAGTATCACAGGATCCAGGGGCCAAGGCCAGACCTGTGGAATATCCTGCCACCCTGACTATTGCACCCCGAAACTCTGAGCTATCAGGACCACATAACGTGGTGGGGAATATTATGTACTAGTATCATGGTGGGCATCCTCCTATGAGCCAAATAGGAGCCCAGACGCACCTTGGGCTGTAACACTGAAGTATAAGGGGCTAGGAACACCTTTCATCAAGTCTACCCTGCACCCCAGGACTTTGCTGTGTCACCAGGCATACCCCGTTGTTTTGTATTGAAGAAACTGTTTAAGCATTTGTGCCTCCACACCCATGGAAGTAAAGTTCAACTTTACAACCGTTTCTGTGTCTGACTCTGCACCGACAACATCAGGGCGCCCCAAACACCACCAGTCGGCACAGTATGGGGGAAGCGCCCCGGGGGAACAATCACCACCAACATTTGTGCAGCCCCCTCATCACCGGTACCAGTGGTGGTAACGTGGGACAGCACCAGCGCTGCGCCCTCGTGCCCAGAGACCGTGACAAGTCTGCGCTGTTTGCACCCCGCAATCCCAACTGCAGCGTTACCTTCCATCTGGTCACCGCACCATCACAGGTGAAATGAAGCATTGCACAATTCTTCTTATAACGAATGGATTGGCCATGTTATGCCTGAACCTGCAGAGTCCTCCAGAGGTTCCCTTTATAGCTGCTCAGGGTAATAGATGAAGGTTTCCTAAGCCTGACTAACTCTATAAATATCTAGAATATTCTGCTCAGCTATCACAATAGTTAGTCCACAGCTGTAATCTATGATAATGGAGTTAGAAAGAAACACGGATCATCAACCAGTCCATGGACCATGAATGATTTACATCGACTCTGAAGACGTTGCAGTTTTTTTGGTTCGCTTTTAAGGTTTCACTTAAAAAGAGTCCTGTGAAATATTGTATATAAAAGGCTCGGGCAGAAGAAGGGAAGATGCTGAAAGTTCATTTGCATCAGAGAGGGCAGAGTTTGGCATGTGATAAAGGTCTGAAGCTGCGGAAGAATCTCCGGCGCCCGCACGTCAGGTTACCCGCTCCTCCACTCCGGTTTTGATGCCTAATCACAATTTACTTTTTTTTTTTTTTTTTTTTTTACACCTTCGCCTTCATCCCCCTCCCCCCCTCCTCCGTGATCATTAAACCTTTCTTCTTGCCTCACTTTCTGCAGACACTGAATATACAGAATCTCTTTTAAGCCCTGTTACTATAACACCAGACACAGAGACTTTTTTTTCTTAAACTTTTCTGCATTTATTAAAATTAACCTTTACATATTATTTTGTTTTTCTCATTTTATTTATATCAGGAATTGAATAATTATTTTGTCATATAATATTTATATATTTCCTTATAATGTCTATTTATTTACAGCAATAACATGTCTATCTATCTATCTATCTATCTCTAGATATGTTATTGCAGTGTAATATCTCATCACGGAATGCAACAAAAGATATTGATACGGTTGAGCTAAAGCTTTGTGCCGCTGTGTATTCAATGTGTGAAACGCTTTCATGTTTTAATCTCAATAACAATTCTGTTTTGTTCTCCAACATCAAAGATAATATAGTGTAAGCGCCCAAGCAGTAGTGTCACCCAGCGTGTAAGTATATATCACTGTATAGTGCCCATACAATACTAATATACAGTGACCAAGTAACTACTCTACACACACAGTATACACACACAATATTTTAATTTGTGGTGCAGAGCCTCCGGTGTACAGTAAGTCATTGGAGACATTTCTGGATATGTCCTGGTTATGTCGATGTTATCCCGAAGCATTTAAGCTGATCACACAAATTGACTGTTGATCGTCCACTTTTGGTTGATTGTGCCAAATGCCTAAAGTATCCTGGGCAGCCGATCTTTTGCAGATTCAAGGTTACCAATGGTCATCCCAAACGCTTGTGAAATTTTCATGGCTCATCCTCGCCCAAAATGTCTGTAGTTGGTTATTTTAGCCAACAAAAATCTCATGTGTATGGCTAACTCTATCCTCATTTTACCTTAAGAGAAGGAGACAAGATAACATTAATCCTTCTCCTGTCCTGATATATTGTAACAGTGTATCAGTGCAGGTAAAGTGTGTCAACCTGGGGTCCACTACAGAGGCGCAGCGTGGGGTTCATCACAGGGGGCAAACACGTCCAACGCAGGTATACCAATATTATCAGTATACGGTGACAGTATAGTGGTAAGTGCTAGCTCTGCATAAGTCCATGCAGACAATTTAGGGGAATACAGTACAGGAAACATTTAGTGATTTACAGATCACATCTCTGACTATAATCATTCACATTTCTCGTCTCTTCCATCCAGACCGCCATGACCACTTCTTCCAGCTGTGACTTGCAACACAAACATCTTTGTCTCTTCACAGGCACCCGAACCACATTGTCCTTACCTACATAAAGTCCCCATCCTGCTGCTACCCCCAATTATAAAATATATCATATAACCCCTCCCCCTCAGAACAAATAATACCCCTGAGGGCATCTTTTAATTAATTCTTCCCCCTGTGTGCCCCCTAACAAAAGTGTTATCAGTAAATGAAAATCAATGAAGTTCCTATAAAACCAACAGTGTGTGATGTTAACAATGAAGGGGTCACTATGCTTGGACGTGCACCATGGCCCCTCAAACAGCTGATCCGTGGGGACCCCAGGTGTCAGACCCCGCTGATCTCTTATCGAGGATTTATCCTAAGTATAGATTACTAATAATAATGAGATGGAAAACCCCTTTAATAAAGCCTACCTCCTTAATTTAATACTTCCCAATTTCCCCCTCATGATATAACCCCTGAGATAAATACTCTCCCCATTGATCACCCCTTTTAAGTATAATGCCCCTTATATTCATAATGTCCCCTTATATACATGATCCCCCATATAATTGTAAAGCCCCCTATTGACCCCTAATATAATGAACTCCCACATAATATTTATAAGACTCTAATGTTCCCTTTGATGCCACAGGTAATAAGGCCCCCTATTGCCTTAAAAATAAAATGTATACTCCCCTGCCTGCAATCCCTTGCTGCACGGAGCCGCCACTGCCGCTGTCTCTCTCCTATTCTTCTTTACAGGTCGCCGTGTGCGCAAACAGGACATCTGCGTCCAATGCACGAGGTGCAATTCTGCAATGTCATAGCGCCATCCTAGGTGCAGACATCTTGTCTGGGGTCACAGAACCTTGTAATCCATCAGGCCTGAAGGGGCTTACAGAGTGGTAGAGCAGGAAGCCAACAGCTTCCTACTCTACCTTACATTTCAACTGTATTGTGTCCTTTAGGTAGAGTCAGTGTACCCGCAGATGCCACCCCTACCCCCCTGCTAGCTACACCTCTCATCCACATGGGATTTTTTAATCCTTTATTAAGATTGGATGACTACATTAATTATTAAAGCCTTACACATGACATTGACTTCCTACAGGACCTCCAATCTCAGCAGCCCCCAGTATCTCCTGACCATGATGCAATGTGTCAGCTCCTGGCTCCAGTGTTTTACTTACATAGCATGATCTGGACTTCTTCTTCCTTATATATCTTACTTTTCCTTTTCGCCACTGTTGTCTATTACACATATCTAAATGACAATTAGCTCTTTGTATGGCGCGCAGGCTTCACGCCGGGTTGACTGCGTTTTTTGGTTGTCGCTCTTTGCTTCCCGTGGGGATTAAACATGTCACTCTGAGATTTATAATGACATAAAGCGTTAACTTATCAAAGAATTCCCAACCAATCATGCTAAGTATATAACCATCAGCAACATGGTGTCCACTTGTGTAATGAAGAAATGTTGCACGCCGCTGAGCACCGTCAGAAGCAATGACAGCCTGCCGTATGTGGAATTCACTTTGTAAAGTTAGAAACCTTATAAACTCAATACCTGGTTTTATTTCTAATTTACAAATAAGATATAATAAGAGCAATGTGCTAAGTAAAAATAAACTAAGAATACAGGTGCATCACCCACAAAGCAGGCGATTATCTGCTGTATATAATGGCACAGGAAATCACAAGATGAAGAACTGAGATGTTCACATTGAATCTAAAAATAAACTTTGTCAGGAGATTTTAGACAGACAAAAGAAATGGAAAAAAGACATTCTAAAAATTCACCCGGAAATGTGAACAAGTTGGCAAATCACTGATGTTTAGTAATGGATCCTCAGTGCCCTGAAAGTGATCAGTCCGGAAATTAGGAAAAGTGCACCGTAAATGGGGGGACAGAGCTCGCTCATGGTTACGTGGAGCACTAAATCACCTGCTTCCAGCTACAAAAGGGATTGTCCATGATCTGATCGGGGTGGGGACAACAGCTGGGCCACACATGGATCAGCTTTTGAAGGATATGTCCCGTCCCCATACTATACAGTGCACAGAGCTGGAAGCTGAAAGCATAAAAGCCCAGTCAGCATATAAAAAAAAAACAGCCAAATAATTGGGAAGACAGGCATTCTGTCTACTAGTCTAACTCAAGCCCCTGGCCGGTGCGAGATGCACCTGAATTATTAGGATGCTCCAGTCTCTCTTAATTTAGGTCCACTCCTGAATTTAGTTCCTTGTTACTCAGGGACTGGTCTAGATGTCTGGTATAATTCATGCCAGCTTTTTGGCGTGAGTTATTGTAAACTTGTCGAGCCATGGCATCCCTTGTCCAGGATGGTCCAGGCGAGCAGGATGCCGAAAATACATTGTAGCACATTTTTAGTGCAAGAAAGTACCATACTACGAAGATGCGCTACATTTACACCTATCTAAATGGATTAGCAAATCCCCCACTATATTATAGTGTAACTAAATAGTGCAAAAAACAAACTCTAACCATCCCACAAAAAACAAGCCCACTTATCTGTCTAACTGGAGTAGCAAATCCCCCACTATATTATAGTGTAAATAGTGCAAAAATAACTATAGCCATCATACAAAAAACAAGCCCACTTATATATATAGTACATGTTTTTTTTTTTCCAACGCCACAAAATGTATTATAGATGGTAATTGATAAATCTTCTGAATTCCAAAGTGGCACCAAAAAAATACGGCTCATCCTGCAAAACACAAGTAGTGATACAGCTTCGGTAACAGAAACATTTAAAAAAAGCCAAAATCGCAGTCCTGCTTGAGATTAAAAAAAAAAATGCTGCTTTTTTTTGTTTTCCAGAAATAGCGCCTCTCTTGTCCTTGGGCTACATCAGGTATGGCGGCTCATCCCCAATGTAATGAATAGGGTTGAGCTGCAATACTACATACTGTATAGCCTTCTGACAGGAGGGGCACTGTTTCTGGAAGAATGCAACCCCCTTTATAATAATGGCAGCCATATTTGTTGTCACCCTTCTAGAAGTGTCTGAACATCATGTCTAACGCTTGATAGAAGACGATACATTATTATTTTGTAATATTATATATCAGACCCCCATAATGAAGTACTAGAGGGCACAGGGGGATGGATGGATGCATCCATAGAGTGTAAATCTGCGCAGCTTGCAGATAGTAACATGAGCCTTGTAGCGTCTAGTAAGGAAACCTCTGCCCCATTACTTTCCTTTCACAGCACATTGCACAGCAGGTGACAGACAATTGAACCCAATGCAAATAAATGACATTCTAAGCTGTTGCTTCCCCAGATCTGTGTATGATACTGGGATCAGATCATGTGGAAATTACCGGAACACCTCCATCTATCACACAATTGTAAAAACCTCCCGGGAGAAATCTCCTTGGATTCACAGTCCCTTCCCATTCTGAAAAAAAAGAAGAAATATCTGCGTATACTCAGGACAGAATCATATACTGCATATTTATAGTTCTGTCTCTTGGGGGATCACTTGGCAGCTCTCTTACTCCATAACTCTTACTCCAGTGAGTCATCTACAGATCCCCCATAACGTGTCATCTACAGATCCCTCCATAACAGTGTCATCTACAGATCCCTCCATAACAGTGTCATCTACAGATCCCCCATAACAGTGTCATCTACAGATCCCCCCATAACAGTGTCATCTACAGATCCCCCATAACAATGTGTCATCTACAGATCCCCCCCATAACAGTGTCATCTACAGATCCCCCATAACAATGTGTCATCTACAGATCCCCCCCATAAGTGTCATCTACACATCCCCTATAACAGTAACTCTGTTGAATGCAAACCCTATTGATAGTGAAACAATTCTGCTGAGCCTGTCTTTAATGATAGTAACACAACTCTACTGACCCCAACTTTATTCATTATGAGACGATTCTGCTGACTTCAACCTTTAATCGTAATGAACAGACTCAGCTGATCTTTCCCCAGCCTACACAGCAAAGCTATGATGTGAGCTGCAGAGACCTGGAAATGTCCGCGAATTGTGTGCATTTTGGTGGTCACTATGAATGTGGAATATTTCAGGACACAATCCTGATCCAAATATTACTTCATTTTCTGATTATATATTCTAGACAACTCACTTAGAGGGGGATCTAACTGGCAACTTCACAGGCAAAAATTGTGTGTCAGATTATTGTTGGTGACCATATCAGATGCATAGACATTGTTATATTTAGAGGGAGCCCCTGTCCAGAGGTTCAGTATATTTAGATCTATTTCTTTCTGTCTCTTAGTATAGATTTATGGCAGGTCTATTCTTTTCTATATCTGTGTAAGTCACATCCAGGGCAGTAGAATGAATGTTTGCATTGTCCCTATTTTCCAGTGAGCAGTTTTCTGGACAGACTTGGCGCGGCGGCGGCTGCTGCGGCTGATACATGGGTTGCCTTGGGCTTTTCTTCAGCTTATCTAATTAAAATTAGGTATAGTCATACCAAGGAGCTGCCAAAAGTGTTGAAGGGATTTCAGTACCATGGACAGCAGCCCAGATCTTCATTCATGAAATCTCTCATCCTGACCACTGAATGTCTCGAGCTGTCTCTTACTGAGAGTGAGACATTTCATTGCTCACATTTTCCCTCTCTCTGTAAGTCTCCTTTGTGCCTATTTCCGGTGACTTGTCCTTTGGATAGACCTGGCTCTTCTACTGATGGATTTCAAGCCCAGAGCCTTAGCCATTGTTTAACTTATTACAGTCGCTGTGTCCAGGGGACGGAGGTTATCGATGGTGTTTTCTCTCCCCCTGTGGAGACACAAAATTTCATCACTTCAGATCCTCGGTGACCGGTTCTTTGGCCACTAAATGATCCCTTGTGCCACTGACTAAGTGACTAATCTAATTCCTGAAAGCTTCAAATTGACCATTTCAATCTGTAAATTTAGAGACAGTGAAATTAAAAGCAAGCCATGTCCTTATTTTCCAGCATTCAGTTTTCTGGATGGAGTAAGCTATAGCGCTGATACATTACAAGCCCAAGGCTATAGCTATTGCTTAACTTATTACAATCTGGTGTACTCTAAAGAAAGAGATTGTAGCTGGTGCAGAAAACGCACAGCAGACATTTAGGACCATGGACAGGAATCAGAATGTGTGTGCATCTGTAGAGGTGTTCATGTACTTATGTATGCATGTGCCTGTGTGTATATGTGTATATGTGGATTGATGGTTACATCTCTCTATACGGTTCTGTCTTCGGGGCATGTGCAGTATTTTGGCTTTGTTGGTTTTGGTCTCTTCCTATAAATGTCTCTATACATGTACAGAATGTGTATTTCTGTATGTGTGGAATGTGCTTGTTTGGGTCAGAATGTGTCTCTTTTCTGCAGACTATTAAGGTTTGTACCTAGATGTATTTTCTCTTTGTTTCTTTATGAGGATATGTCCACGTGTGATCAAACAGTACTAAGAACCTCACATTTATATACAAATATAGGAATACCCCCTCCTACAGTCTCTATCTCCCACCCCGTCTTCTAATCCTTCTGTACCAACTAGTCACTGAGTTAGTTGAATGTACTTGTTTTTGTGTATTTTGTATGTCATGTGTAAACCCCTCTTCACATGTAAAGCACAATGGAGTCAATGCTGCTCTAAAAATAGCTAAAAAAAACTATGTAACTTCATGTTTGTGCATATTGTGTATGTCTCCATGGTTGTGTATACAGTATACGGTTTCTGTGTATTGTGTATGTCTCCATGGTTGTGTATACAGTATACGGTTTCTGTGTATTGTGTATGTCTCCATGGTTGTGTATACAGTATATGGTTTCTGTGTATTGTGTATGTCTCCATGGTTGTGTATACAGTATACGGTGGTTGGGCCCCGGTTTTGTGTATTGTGTGTCTCCATGGTTGTGTATACAGTGTACGGTTTCTGTGTATTGTGTATGTCTCCATGGTTGTGTATACAGTATACGGTTTGTGCTGTGTCTACATTAGGTGTATATGCATGGCTCACACACACACCTCCTCCCAGTGCACGTGTCCTGGTTTTGGCTCCTAAACATCTCTGATACAACGGCAAACTGTAACATTTAGACTAAGTTTCCACTTTCATGGACACATTTCAGGCCTATCTTGATCCATAATCATAGTGGAAATGATGACGTAATAATAAAAGAACAACAATATCATAAATCAGTTTACAATAGTGTCAGATGAGATCTTTTATAATGATCTAAACTCTACACAAACTTTAGGTACAATGCAAAAAAACTAAACTAAACGCCAAAGTAAAATAAATGTGTATACAGTATGTGCCCTGTGTCTGCAATGCCATATCAGCCTGATACAAAGGGTGCAATAACACTCCGCAGAGCGATCAAATAGTCTGCTAAGAACCTCATCTTTGTCTAAATACAGGATGATGTAGTTCAGAGGCAGATATTTAGTGTTTGTATATAGATGTAGCCATCTTCAATGTGTATCTGATAACTCACAACAAAAGTCAATGGAAACAATGTGCATTGCATCTTTTCAATACTTTTGCTAAGAGGTTGTGATATTGTGTTGACTTGGTTTCTTGATAAATTGGAGTCCTTAACCAAACTGGAGATCATAAGGGAGGACACATTTGTATCTGAACATGTCTAGGCAAGGGAAATGGTAAAAGAGGACACATCTGTATATTTGCACCAACGTATGCGATTTTGTGAGTTTGTGTGTTCTCGTGTCGATGATTATGTGTCCCTATGTATGTGTATATAGTATGTGTGTGTTAATGGATATTTATGGGGTCTATGTCTATGTCTTTGTGTATATTTCTGTGTTCTTTTCTCAGTGTATGTGTGTGTTTGTCTCTCTTATGTTGTCTACGTGTGCGTCCATAAATGCTGTCGAGATGGTTGAGGCTCTTCTATTATAAACATCCAGCTGATGTTTTCCCATTAGATCTTATGTTGTTTCTCTATTTCTTATTTCTCTTAGGTTTTCTTTTGCGTTGTATTTACTTCAGCTTATTTCGTTGAGGTCTCTACAGCTGTAAGGTGCACTTACTCATGTCTGCATTCATCACAACAAAAGCCAGGACTTTCATCTACCGAGTTATGTTTTTATGCCCTTGTGAAAATCCGAACATTGTCAAGCCTTAAATCCTGTACCACATTATCTCATAAGAGGGATAAAAGCCACAACAATTGAATTTTGCAATAAATATCTAATTTTAGTTTCATGTAACATAGTGCTCTATGTATTTGATAACTTCCATGAGCACGTCATTCACCCTAGTTACTAATATACTAGATAAAGTAGTTCTTTCTTTTGGGTGTTGCCTACTTTTTTTAGAAGGGTTCCTTGATAATGAGCAGATCACCTCTAGATGTTCTGCCCTCTGTCATCAACTGTAGGGAAACTTGGCAATGGATCTTCAATTTCTCTTTAGCACCACCACAGGTGAAATTAGGTATTACAGAATGTCTATTCAAATCAATGGGTTGTCCCAGGAACGGCTTATTGGGTGCTGAAAATAACAGCCCTGATTGCTCAGGAATGGTGGGGGCTAGAGAAAAAATTCCAATTGTACTCAAATCAGTGGAACCATATCTATTAAACAAGGTGTTGGAGATTTGGTGAAAGGTCCCCTTTAAGCTGCTATAAATTTGTTTCACAAAACCTTGAAATAAAAACAAATATAATAATTCAAAAATATAATAAAGTGGAGAAATAACCATGATATTTTAGTGGAAAAAACACATTCTAGGCAGACAAAGTCTCAATGATATCAGGAAACTCTTTGAGCAATGTACTACGGAAGCGGTTCTTCTAAATGTTGCCATCAGACAAACAAAATACAATCTGAAACCTTGAAATTTATATTTAGGTTATCGAAATGATATTAAGTCAATTCATTTTCATTGCGGCAAAGTCTGACATTGAAATACTGAAAATGCTATTTCTAATTCCTTTGGTGAAAGAGAACAATGTGACTGGGAGTACAATGTATCAGATGGAGACTGAAACAGAATCAGCCCCTGCACCTACTGTGGGGGCCTCGGATAAGTCCCCCCTCACGTTGCCCCATACACCTACCACCTAGCCTTTCTCATCTCATCTTCAGCCAATGATAAAAGGGACCTTGTCACCTAGCTAAAGGTTAACGCCTCAACAAGGGAAGGGAACAATTTCCCCCAAGCTCTTAGTCTCACAATGGCAGACAGAATTCTCTTCCGATGGCTGAATGACAACACTTAGACCCTGAATCCGGAATTCATCCAGAGTTCACATAGTAAGACTAAGATGCCTTAAAGACCATCTACAAGGAATGAGATTAAGGGTCACTTCTTGTCTCTGCAGATATCTGTGTATGGAGATTTTCAGAGCTGTTCTTTGTGCTTTGGCTCAGTCATATATCTTCCATTCCTTCCTTTATTGATTCACTATGACGATAGATGAATTGGATGTGAGATGCTGCAGCTGCATCCCCTCCTCTCCCTCCTACTCTGTCTCTCTTCTCCTTGTCTTCTATTAACTCTATTCATTTATATGGATTTTTTAGGAGCTGAGAAGATTTATGAACATTAAGGGCCTGTTCACACAGTGGAATTTGCCACTGATTATGAGGCAGATTCTGCCCCCCCCCAAGACAGAAACAGTATAGCTTCATGCTCAATCTTGCCAAGGGGTACACAGCTCAAGACTCCCCATTGATAATATCTGTACAGTGAGGGAAAGCCACGTTGGGATACCAATTCTCTGCTTCGGCATTCCACCACCGGGAAACAACAGGGGGCGAAAAATGTAGAGGAATCTGAGGCGGAGGTGGATTTCCAACTAAAATTCCCCTTAATTTTTAATAACATGAACATACCCTTATAGAGAAGCTATAGGCAGGACAAGGAGAACCAGAGGCTTTTGGAAGCTAAGATGGTAAAGCTCTCTAATAAGAAATATTACAAAGATTTATGTATTTACAAACACACATGATACAAATGTAACAAAGCTTAACTCAATTTAAGGGAATGTTCACATGGCAGAATATGGAACTGATTTTGAGGCAATTTCTGCCTCATAATCAGCTTCAAATTCTGCCCCCAATCTGCCTCCCATTGTTTCCAATAGGAAGTAGAGATTGAAGCAGAATACTGAAGAAAATAAGTGTTCTGCTAGATCTGACCATGGATTCTGTGGCTCATTCAGTCACAGAGTCCACGGCACAAGCCACCACACCATTTAGTGAGTGTAAGCCACAGCACAGAGCCATAGCCCTCGGGAAGCCGAGGGGGTGGAAATTGAAGCGGCCCAAATTCCTCTTCCATTTCTGCCATATTAACATACTCTTACATGTTATCTGAACTCCAACAGAGACAGAACTTTAAAGGAATGTCTTTTTTTTTTAAACCAAGTTTTCCTTAAACTATTTTTAAGATTTTTGCTATCACTATCTATATTTAAAAAGGAACTAAATCCTGCAGTTTTCACTGTGATCACTAAGCCTAATAATAGACTGACACTTGCTAATTCTGTAAGGGATTTCTTTGCAGCAGTCGCATCATTTACATCTTGTTCATCTGCTCTACACATATTCAGATGGTAAATAATAACTATACTGTGGGTGGCTATGATGTCATTTTGAATGGAAAGTGTTACAATTTTACAATGATTGACAAGAGCGCCTTATATGTTTTTATAACTAAGCGCAGCACCGGTAGCCGTATACACGGCGCTTGCGCACTTTTTTCAAGGACCTTTCTTGATAGCTATTGGTGTTCACTGACACACCCACGGAGATGGGCGTCACGATATGATGTCGCTAGGGTGGGTGTGTCAGCTGTCAAGCCTGTAGAAGCGCGGTAGCGCGAAACGGCCCATTGCTGTTTGTGTGTCCACAGCTAAAATCTGTCTGCACCTCGTCTAATAAAGGTGTTTTTTGTATCCGGAACGTGTGCCGCTGCTCCATTCTCTTCATTGACATTTTGAAGTACATATTTCTCAGTGTGCCCCCGGACTTTATCCTGGACACCAGCGATTCAGCTAAGTACTCTGTTTGTACATTTATCTCTCACACAATATGGTAGTGCCCGCTATTCTTTTTATCTTCGATATTATCATTTACATCTTACACAGGATTACAATAGTAGATAACACCTCTATAGTTAACAATACATATATATAGTCAGCCATACATCCACTACTGACAATAAAAGCGGTCAGAGCTCTCCCTTAGACCTCAATGAGTCTGATCCAGGTTATTGCTTCCTAGGCCATGACTATGCTGTAAAGCATATCATTAAATGCTGTTAACAGAGCAGAGGAGAAGCTCAGGCAAGATGGCCGCCCGCACAATCATGTACAGAAATTACAATAAAAAAAAAAAAATCTATAACCAGAAAATGAAAACAGATGAGAAAAAAGTCATCAATATTTTTTAATAACATTTACAAAAATTGATTTACCTTTTTCAATGGCTTAGGCTGTGTATCAGAAAGTCAAGTTAAAGTTTGCTATATCTGTATATGCAGATACATTTTGGAGTTCTTTAGTGGTTTGAATTATTAAATCGAAACCCTTATTTTTTTGCACTGCGTCTTCTGTTCAGTCATTGCAATGCCACTAGTGGCTGCACTTATAAATGGAGATATAGCTCGGGCCGGAGCTGATGTGAATAAAACCAACTCAATTTTGCACAACAATCAGTGCTAATCACTTTAACTTTATTATAGTCGGGGATTATTTAGGGCATGTTGTTTCGGTCCTTTTATCAGCCAGGTTGATTGACTCCCGAGTATCTTCAAAGGCTATAATTTATTTGAGATTTATTTGAGATTTTTGCTGTGCACAGCGATCTCAGGGGAGAAGGCAGCGGTTCATACATACAAGTAACACAATTTGCCTGACTCATAAAAACACTATTTATTTTGTGCAGCTTCAATATGAAACCGTGAAATTCATTAAATTAAAATTGTGTTAGTTCTTATAAATAATCATAAAGCAAAATCTCAGTAGGCAAAGAAAAGTCTGGGAAATGTTTTATTAAACCCAACAAGCCAAAAAGACCTGGAGCTGTGAGCTCGACAATGAGCTAGAGACAGAGGCGCGGAGTGTTAGTATAGTAAACCATATATACAAGCAGTGGAGGTAGCGGAGGACACAGAGAGAAGGGTCCCCAAAATGGAGGAAGTCAGGAATACAGAGAAGAGGGGTCCCAAAATAGGGCCCCCTCTATGGCAGGTACATAGTATCACAGCCTACAGGATGCTCCCTATACCTGGTAAGAAAGAAGGGTAACCCTAAGGATGTAATTAAACCCAACAAAACAAAAAGACCTGGAGCTGTGAGTTCGACAATGAGACAGAGGCGCGGAGTGTTAGTATAGCAAATATATACAACCACTGGAAGTAGCGAGAACACTGACCAGCTTTTTTGGCCACTTTTATTGGCCTACACACAGTATATGACCCTTGTTTTTGCCCCCCTAAAATACACATGTGGACAAAATTGTTGGTACCCCTTGTTTAATGAAAGAGAAAACCCCCACTATGGTCACAGAAATAACTTGAATCTGACAAAAATGAGGTGACTGCTGCAAATGAAAACCCCTACAAAATTAGCAAGTTTAAGGCTGCTATTAGGCTTTAGTGGACAATGTTGAGCTGCAGCCAAAAAGCCCTGTGGAAAAGACCGCAGCAGAAACACCTTGTGGACATTCTGCTTCAATTTTACCTATACAGAAAACGCCAGTGTTTCCGTAGATATAATTGACATGCTACAATTTACAAAGATGCAGCATTTTTTGAAATCGCAGCATGTCCGCTGCGGATATTTTTCTGCAATGTGTGGGTGGGATTAGCCAGAATTCCATTCACTATGCAGGTACTGTAAAATGACGCGGCATTTACGCTATGTAGGCTTTGGCCTAAGGGTTATCTGAAAAAAAAAAAACCTCTTCTTTGTTGAGTGGCTTGCGGTAGAACACCTCCTACTTCTGGAGAAGAGATTACGTTGACGTTTGGATCCAAAGCTTCCATGGGATGAGGAACATCAATGTCTCTCTGGTTCCTCAGGCAACATTTGCTACCATGCTGAAGAATATAAATTATTCCTTACAAAAACTCAATTTGTTGCAGAAAATGGAATATTCAATTCAATTTTCTAGAGATTATGACCCATTTCTGTTTTTCCTTTATTACGTCTCTATCAAACCCTAAACATCTTGTCGAGTCAGAGAGCACGTGACTGCCCGGCTTTGCCCTTGCTCGCATCATATTCCTAATGTGTTATTCATAACGCCAACACAAGATCTGAAATTCAGCGGAGGAGTGGAGGAGGATGTCTTTTGATCTGTTGCCAAACAGTTGCAAAGATTAGATACAAAATGATCTTTCATCCTTGTAAAGTGTTCCATTTCATTGATTTCCATGAAAACTTTTTGTAACGCTTTGTAGTTCTCATTCTGTCATCTGTTTTCTGTGTGTGTGAAATTATATCAACCAATTATTCTCCTATTAATGCACAATAAGTCTCCGGTCAGATCCTACAAGGCAGCGCTCTCTACGCTCTGTATAGAACAAAATGGAGCGCGGCTTTCTAGAAAGAAAAAGCAAATGGAATGGACGGACGCCCTTTGGAGTGTATCATCTTAATACACTGAATAATAACAATGTGTCCTTTTCTATGGGGTATGATGTGTTATCTATGAGGAGCATCAGACATTAAGTCCCCCCCCAACTGCTTTGATGAAGGAAATAATAGACAACTGGACATATTATTAATATTCTCTTTTACTCAACATCAAACGGAGATGTTCAATCGGTAATTTACCAATTAGTGACATTAGTGACATTGTTGAACACAATGTAACAAGAAGAAAGACTAAGTGGTTATGTATGAAGCATGAAAGTACACGTCTAGACACACTGTAGCATCTGCTAAAAACTCATTTCCTATGGGGTGATGGCTATTTACGGTAATGCACTGCATGGATGTCATGGGAGACTTAGGAAACCATAGCAAGGGATGGAGAATTTTTCATCTGGGATTACGTAGTCTACTGTATTGAGAGTAGAAAGGGACTGAGTGTCTAAGTAGTCCTGGACAAGTTTCATTTTGAATTGAACATATTACATAATACTTAAAGGGAGGTGCAGAAAAAAACACTCATCCTCCCCTTTCCTCTCCGCTCTAGGGCTTTGTGGCGGCATCCAATCTACTTTCCCAGCATTTTCTAGCCTCCAGGATGAGGTCATTGGCTGTGATCATGTCGGAGGCTTTGACATCATAATGCATTGATAACAGGAGGTAAAGTACCGTGGGAAAGAAGAATGGATGCTGTAATGGAGCCCCAGAGAGGTGCAGAAATGTGGGTATGAGTATTTTTTTTTCTTCACTTACCTCCAATTATTATATCCCCTGGAGTATAATATTGATTTGTGGGTGGCGAACTCCAAAAATTTTGGTTTTGACTGAACCCAGAATTTTTGTAAAATTCATAACAAACCCGGTTTGTTAAGAACCAGTAGACTCATTTTGATAACTCAGTCAATTTATGTAGTCATGATATTTGGATGGAGAGGACACAACATCCACCATCTATCTGCCCTCCAACTCGGCAGCTTGAACACCACGTCACAAGCTTTCTGTGGCAATTGCTTTAACATCATGAACTGAGCACTGTGACATCACTAGTCCTAAAACAGGGGATACAGTTTCTTTTTTTAATATATACGAAGCCACACATTACCGTAAAGCTGTGCATTTTGTTGCAGATATTGCTGCTCTGATTTAGCTAAAACCAGGAGTGGAATCCACAGATGGGAAAAGTGTCAGTCCTTCCTTTATATTTCCATTCCTTTCAAAGCTACTCAGCTGAGGCTATAAAAGTAGCAAAATTTGCAATAACCCCCCCCCCCCCACCAGCTTTTTCACAACGTGTGGCTTTGGCCTTATTGTGGAATTCTGAGATAACAGTAGTCGTCCCACATAAAGCCCATTGTAGACGGTAGGGAAAAAACTTAATTTCTTGCCCTTGAGGATCTGACATGTCTGTGTGTTATATAAGCAGCACATTGATGACTATGAGAATAGTGTAATACTTTATTTCCCCTATGATGGAGCTGCAGAAAAATGAAACACTTGACAAATTTCCTCAGATTACAGATGTCTTGGAGGGTTACAGCAGAAGGATAACATGCGATCTGCTTAATGGAGTCTCCTATTATGGTGCTGGGTTTTACCATCAAGGACACCAATGCTTCACCCAGTAAGGTAAAATCAAAAAGTTGCACTTTGCAGTGAGACATCATAAAACATAACTTAAATGACAATAAAAGTGATTGTACCATAGATTGACGCCTCCCCTCACTGAGCACCATGTGAACAAAGCCTAAAGCTGATGCATACTAGATATGTTTAGATCAAACCTGCCAATACTGATGGATTTTCCTGAAGAAGTAACGTGCATCAGGGCCTTCAAACCCTTTCCAACAGCAGAAGTTGGGAAGATGAGCATCGGGCACTTGGATTCCATCTGCCCCATTTTGGGAAGATAACCCACTGAAATGGGTGTCTTGTAGCATCTTTCTCCCCTCTCCCAGTTGAGAACACATATAGCGTGCATGTGTATGGGAAGTCAAACAATAGCTGTCAGCTATATGAAGTACTTGTGCCCTAGAGTTGTCTGCAATGTATGGTGCCCCAGTGATTGTTATTAATCTCAAGCTATCATGGCATGCTGGGATTTGTGGTTTGCTAACAGTCACAGAGCCATATCAAGCAGACGTCTACTACAGATGATATAAAACATTGAAAACTTGGCATCTTATTTTGTGGGTTAGCAGGCTCGCTATGCTTCATGGTTGTTAAATGGCCCCCCTCGTACTGTACGACACCAGGGAGAGGTATTGATACCATTATAATGTGATCTAGCTGAGAAATCTGAACTGATTCCAATATATTGATCTCTTTCTCTCCATTTATTAATCTGTGTAATTGAATTTTGGATCTAACGTGTCCCCGGTACTAGAACAGATTAGTCAAATGGAATTTACATAGCGGATCATTCAAAACAGCTTTATCCATGATGAAATACAATTAAAAATCCAATATCTTATCTCCCACAGCCGGTAATGCTATTCCAACAAGTCAATCACTGAGCGTCATATCTATTTCATTTGTTGGTTGTTTGAAAGGTACAGTAAAAAAATAAAACTTCGGTCTATGGAGAGTCGCACAAATACAAGTCTAATACATAAATCCTGCCATACACTGAGCAATCAAAAGGTTTACTTACAGATGCAGCAGAGCTGAGTGCGTCATATCATAGAAATATTTGCAGGTTAGCACTGGAACACAAGAGAATCCAATGGTGAGCCTAGACTAGTGAATATAATTTAAGGGATATTACTAGAGTTACAGTATGAAGTTTATCTATCTATGGAACAAATGTGAAATAGATTACTAGCTTGGATGTAGCGTTATGGGTAATTCACTAAATAGCTGCCCTCTATGTACAAGAAAAAAAAAAAGTATAAAACTGCCTCCTGTGTACAAGAATATAACTACTATAATACTACCTCCTATGTACAAGAATATAGCTACTATAATACTGCTCCTATGTACAAGAATATAACTACTATAATACTGCTCCTATGTACAAGAATATAACTACTATAATACTACCTCCTATGTACAAGAATATAACTACTATAATACTGCTCCTATGTACAAGAATATAACTACTATAATACTGCCCCTATGTACAAGAATATAACTACTATAATACTACTCCTATGTACAAGAATATAACTACTATAATACTGCTCCTATGTACAAGAATATAACTACTATAATACTGCTCCTATGTACAAGAATATAACTACTATAATACTACTCCTATGTACAAGAATATAACTACTATAATACTGCTCCTATGTACAAGAATATAACTACTATAATACTGCTCCTATGTACAAGAATATAACTACTATAATACTGCCCCCTATGTACAAGAATATAACTACTATAATACTGCCCCCTATGTACAAGAATATAACTACTATAATACTACCTCCTATGTACAAGAATATAACTACTATAATACTGCCCCCTATGTACAAGAATATATCTACTATAATACTGCTCCTATGTACAAGAATATAACTACTATAATACTGCCCCCTATGTACAAGAATATAACTACTATAATACTGCCCCCTATGTACAAGAATATAACTACTATAATACTACCTCCTATGTACAAGAATATAACTACTATAATACTGCTTCTATGTAATATATATACAGAACATAATTACTCTAAGATAGATGATCATTAAACCTCCTAAGTGGTCTAAACTACCAGACATTTTTCGGAAGACATTTGGACGTTACCCACATTTTATATTCCTATATAGATGTATGGTTGTGAGTTGCCTCCATTATTTCCTTTAAGTAACTCTATGACTATATGATTGCCATCGTCTATTCAGGTCAACTTCAGATCTCCAGTGAGCGGCGTTCTTATACTTTCCGCTAATGTACAATTTAAAGAAGAAACAACAGAATGTAGAGTAGATGCACTTATTACAATAAACGCTGCCGCAGTAATGGATTGTAATGCGCCAGAGAAATCTCCAAAACTGCTGAAGCCTCCAAATGTGTTTTGGAGTAAAGTGTATTGAACATAAATGAAAATTTCCACTGACCTTATGAAAGTGCGAGTGGTAGGGAAATCTCATAGAGTGCAATAGAGAGATTGTGATTATATTACAAGCTGTTTCCTATAGACTTCATTCAAGCAATGGAAATGAACCCAAGAGTCTCCAGCATACAGGTCTGGGCCTCCTATTAATAGGAGGGTGGAAAACTAATTTTATTCAAGGGGTTGTGCACTCAGGTATGAACAACTTTTTAAATTTTTCATAGCGAAGTCTCATTACTTGGTGACAATATACAGGGAGGAATAGCAATGTGTCTTTTATCATGTCGCTTCTGCTGGTCCTTCATGAAGTTCTACACCAGTGACCTACAACCTGTGGTCCTCCAGCTCATGTGAAGCTCCAACTCTGGGGAACCACAACGTAATTATAAGGTTTCTCACCTGAGATGTGGATTGTCTAATCTGGATAATGCTGGCTACACTGGGGTGTAGATTCTCCCCACTCTTCACCTATAACTTTGCAAGAGGGTATTGACTGTCCTGGTCAGATTCCCAGGTCGCTGTTCCCAAGACATTCATGGACTGGTGGCAGGAGGGGGATGCAGCAGGCAAGAGAACGAGACAAGCGTGATGTCAAGAATGAAACCAGGGGTCAAGAGAAAAGCACAAGTACCAGATGAACAATACCAGATGCGATATCCAGGACAAAGTCAGATTCACAACGCATAGGAACAGGAACAAAATCCTTGACAGGCTGCAGCTTACAGCACAACCACAGGGTGGCCATACCTACAGATGTAGCAAAGCTTAATTCACATATTACCATCCACACTGCATTGTAGGGGACATTATTCACAGCACTATTGAACCTTTGCACCATTTTTTTTTTATAAATATGCAAATGAAGCTCTAGTGTAATAATGGAGAGACAGAGCCTCTAAAGACTGTGTATTCAGGTGTGAACCTCAAGGCTCTGACAAGCCGCATTGCACATTGAAATGGTTTATGTGCTGGACTATCTGTAACAGTGTACTGAATGTGTTAAGTGACATCTTCCAGCCTTCTCACTGACATCAGGGGCCTCTTCTCACAGCTGAATATAATGTTACCACTTATGGTCGAACCAAATATGTTCTGTCTGAAATGAATCTTCTAGGCAAACATTATGAATATTTACAAAAAAAAAAAAAAAAAAAAGTCTCACAAGGTTTGCCCATTTCTACTACTAACTTTTATAAGTTCAAGTGGGGACTGGAAGCCTTTGACAAAATGAGAAACATCCCAGGTTACGAGAAACAGAATTTGGGTTACGATTTTGATACAAGGTTCAGTCTACTTGTCCTATTTGGAGTTGCAAAGGAATTTTTTTCCCTGATGGGGCAATTGGCATAGCACTCATGAGGATTTTTGTCTTCCTTTGGATCAACATGGTAGGTTTATAGGATGGACTTGTGTCCCTATCCAATCTTACCTTTTGCTTATGTCCATAGTCCTCCAAGAGCACAAGACCCTGGTATGTCTACAATCTGAACACCCAGGTTTCTATTAGTGATGGCACTATTCTTACTAAGAAAAGATATTAAGAAATAATCCAGTTCCTTAAAGGGGCTGTCCAGAATAAGAAAAACACAGTTGCATTCTTACAGAAACAGTGTTACATCTGTCTGCAGGGTGCATAAGATACTTCAGCTCATCCCTATTTACATTACTGGAGCTGATGCAAAACCAGACTCAACCCATGGACAGTGGTGGCGCTATTTCTGCATTAAATAAGCCATGTTTTCATCTAATCCTGGAAACCTCTTTAATATGATCTTTTAAGTGTCTTCAGACAGAAACTTGTCTTTAATCAAAATGAAGTATCTTGCAGCACCTTGGTTTATTACAGTCTCCAGGCATGATGCGGCATCTTAATAAAGTCTCTCTCATTGATATAACCGTCATTGTTGTACAGACGGATCATTTTTCAAAAACGCTGAAAATCCCCAAAACATCAACTAAAAGGCGTCTCAGATCTCATCTGTATCCAGAATTATTTTAAGTCATTTGTCTCGTTTTGCAGCTTGATCATTGAAGTGGATACAATTCTTCATGTAGACAGAATATTTGCAGCAGGTGAATTACTTCTTATCTCCTCATCTGTGGCTTTAAGTTCCTCAATATCTGTTGGATCCATCCATCAGGGGCTCGGGAATGAAAGGTCTCCGAGTTGTAAGAAACCTGTAATCAGATGGAAAGTAACTGGAAATAAGTCTTAAAATAGAAAAAGGCAAAAAACAGGAAAATAAACACAAAAACAAATATTTGGTGTAAAACAGATATTGTGATATAACTTTTTATTGTTGAGGCTTATGTTCCTATTTTCATTTTCTTTCGGTGCTTCTGTAAATGTTGTAGATACAGTAACATATATTAGTATATTTGGATTTTATTATAAGGGTCTTCAGTTTGGCTTCCCCTCCAGTGCACTTGGGCATGATAAGCAAACATACTGTGGCATCTCCAATACTGGCACCTGTGGTACCCAATTGGTAGCTGTGATATCTCCAATACTGATTGTGGTGTCACTCCAATGGTACCTGTGCCATCTTAATTACTAGCCCCTGTAGTAGCCCACTTGTAGCTGTGATAGCTCCAATACTGATTGTTGGGTCACCCCAGTGATAACTATGTGATCTTAATTATTGGTCCATGTGGTACCCCATTGGTAGTTGAGATATCTCCAATACTGACCGGTGTCTCACCCCAATGGTAACTGTGACATGTCCAATAATATGCCCTATGATATTCCTCTTGTAGTTTTAAATCTCAAATACTTTCCCCTGAAATACAGTACTTTTCTGGTAACTGTAACATCTCAAAATCTGGCCAAAGTGGCACCACATGGGTAACCATGACATCTCCAACACTGGCCCCTATGGAAACCAACTGATAACTGTGGCATCTCTAATATAATATTGGTTCCTGTGGCATCCCACTAGTGACTGTGGCCCTTCAATACTGTCCCCTTCAGTACCCCACTAGTAACTGACACATCTCCAATACTGGCCTTTGTGGCACCACATTGGAAACTGTGACATCTTTGATACTGGCTCCTGTGATACCCCACTAGTAACTGCCAACATCTCCAATACTGCCCTCTGTGGTATCCCACAAGTAACTGAAACATCCCACTGGTAATTGCACTATCTATAATACCGGCTCTTGTGGTACTCCTCTGGTAACCGTGACATTTCCAACACTGGCCGCTGTTCTATCCCACTAGTAACTGTGACATCTCCAGTACTGGCCGCTGTGGCATCCCACTGGTAACTGTGAGCCAGTCACAGTAACAACTAGTTTTCTGTCACTGAGCCACTTGTTAACCGAACGTGTTATCTATTGTAGGGAAATCACAATGCAGCAATAAGACAAGTTCAGCTCTGCTATGTCTCTCTTTTGTAGAGAGTTTTCCTGACACATAGTCTTGTACATACATCTTGGCTACCGGGAAGCATTACAATTTCTACATAGCCGCTCATTAAGAGCTTCTCCAGAGAGCGGCCATGAGGATGATAAATCACAAGCCTACAACAATTGCAGCTAATGAGATAATAAGCTGCATAAACTAATTCATTTCTCACCCAGTTACACAAAGGTGGGCCAGGTCCGTCCCTGCACAGCCCCAAAGCTGCCCTCAATTTATCTGAGTTATGAACCAATCCCTTCTTTGCCCCCTAATGACTTATCCGGGAAATTGCTTCTTTCATCTTGCCCATGAAGCTCTCTGAGGTCAGAAATAGGAAGCTGAGAGATATATCATCAGTCACCAGGACGGTGCCCTCACGTACAATCCTGGTACTACCACTCCCAAGTTTTACCTTTTGTATTAGTATTTTCATGCGCTGTATCAGTATATCACCCCAGCCTTGCAGATAGATAGGTTAGTGTCACCTGAATCAAACAGTGTTTTTCCTTTGTAAATCTCTGCATTGACTTTTGTCACTATGTAAATGAGCTCTTGCAGCAACAAGGGCATAGCCAATCAGCTGACTGATAAGTCTATGGAGTATTGCATCTCTTTTATTATTTACCAGGTACATGTAGTAGTGGCTGTGGCTAGTACGTCAATGGTACTGAGCTGTAGTGAGCTGCTATACCAGGCACACCCATAGCCCCTTAGGTCAACTGATTGGCGTGAGCGCTGGAAGTCATACGCTTCCTGATCTGATATTGATGACCTATCCTAACGACGATCATCTCTTTTGGAATCCCAATAGCCCCATTACTCAAGGCTCTGGATCCTTTCTCAACATGAACCTTCGGCTTCCGTTCTTATTCTTCTCGAAACTTCTCGGAACTGAAGTCACAATCTCCGCACTTGAGCGATAACTTCTCAGACTCTAGGCGGTTGGAATAAATACGGTGTATTACAAGAGTAAAGTATCTACTTAATTCTTTGTGGTTTGTGCTAAAATGCATGAATCGTCTTAGTGAGTTCCTTCCCTGCATCTTCCCCTGGGTGTACAGATAAAAGTTCTTCATATCATCGTTCATATCAAAGTCTTTTGTGCCGGAGTTGTTTTTACCTATGATAAGGGGTTAAGCTTCTCTCTATCCATCTACTTTCTACGCGCTCATGTTCTTCGCACGTATCCCTGTCTGTAAAGATGCTGAATGATATATGCCGCGGCTGCTGCTTATCTGTCTAATCCCTCAGAATCCTACCCACGTCCTCTGGTTTGTTTGCCTCTGCATTCAGCTTTGGGATGTCAGCACATTTATTTATTCTCTTCTCTCCTCCATTATCTAAATACAACTAATAGGGAGCCGTTTAGTGTCCCCTTCATTGTTCCTTGACCTCATCTATGAATATCCAGCATAGAATTAGCATCGACACCTCCGGTGGGAGATTTCACCTTCATATCTTTCGTTGTTGTCTTTTTTTTTTTTGAAAGTGTAAACTCCTAAAGTCACTTTGTAGCATTGATTCTTTTCTCAAAGGCCTCTGGGACAAATCCCGGATCTATTGGTTGGAATTTTTCCAAGTTGAAACATTTTTTTTGTTCTAGTTGTCTCTAGAAGTAATTCTGCTGCACTAACTGTGGGGTAACTGTTGACATCCCCATGGCTTTTAACGACTGGGGATTCAGGTTTAACCTTCTGTGTTTATATTCCCATTACTTTACTATTACTATTGTTCCTGGCCTTGGATTTTTGACTACATTGCCACTTCCATCTCCAGATACTCCACCTGATACTTGTTGTGCTACTCCTAGTTCAGACTTCCTACTTTCTTCATACCGGATTCCTGATTCATCCCTAGGCATGTTGGACCCTGACTACTCTCCTGGTGATGACCCTCATCTTGTTCTTGAGCTACAAAAATGCCGATCAAACTCTATTTCGGGGGACCAAAACCTGGGACTCCTCCCACAACAAAGTCTCCATTCAGACCAGAGATTCCTTGGATTTTGCATCCCAATCTTGCCAGCCAACACATGCGCATAATAACATAGAGATATCATCGAAGGCTCTCCCAATTGGACCCCTTTCCTTTTTGAAGCAGAGTACAGAGCTGCTGACATAGACATTCTCTTGTTCTGGCAGACTTGGATTGTCCATGTATTACACTGTATTACAATACTCTATTCCCGCCAGTAGTCACTGTCCATAATAAGTGATCATAGTCAGACCCACAGAGATCATCTCCAAAGTGATTGCCTTTCTCTAACAACCTGTAGTTGGAGTCAATGGAGTCAACCCAACTCATAAGTATTTGATCATTATACGACTGTATTGTTTGTGCACTATAAGGTGGTATTATTTGGGCACTGCATGACTGTATTATTAATAGGCCAATCTGTCATCATTGACAGTTCTTTGGGGCATATTGAACATTGTCCACACTATGAAGCCTGTGTTTTAAACAGGATATGTTCAGAATTTTTTAATAAAAGCAATGACTGACCCCCATCTGCAAGAGAAAAGGATTTTATCTCGCCTGTTTATTGAATGTTCTAGATGATTGCACAACAGAGATGAGCGAGTCTGAAAATCTGCTTCTTCAGCATTTCACGACAGGCAAGTTTCATATTAGAGATGAGTTGTGTGTGTATGTGAGTGTCTAAATTATCTAGAATAATGAACATTAAATTATAATGTTCAGACCTAATACTTTGTGACAAGTTTCTCTGAGGTTTCGCTTAACTCAGCAGCACAAATCTCTTCCCTGCCCTGATAGTTTGCTATAATGTATCAGTGCAGTTAAAACTGGAATCCGAGCTGTTTAACTCACACAGGATTATTTACACTTGAATCAATTGTAACAAAAACTCTGCTGTGAATAATATTAGGCTGGGCTGGGCTTTTCAACCTCTTGATGTAAACAAGAATGACTATTTACTGACAGCAAGCAGAGATTTTGAAAATGGTGACAAATGGAAACACAAAATATATCAGAAAGTAGTAAAACTATTCTACAATCATGAAATGGTCACTATGGCTTCAACAAACGACAAATCAATAGTATAGGAGAAAATATTAAACTTTGTAATATATCTTATCTGAGAAAAATGCTTCTTTCTCCTGTTATCAGGCTCTTTCTTCCTCCTTTCCCTGCTAAATTGACTTTCATTCTGAAATCTGTTACATCATTCTCAAGACGGACTGCGGGTCACAAGAATCAGATTGCACATGTCTATAGAAGTCTGCAAAAAAAATAAAAGGAGAAGTGATCTGAAACTAAAGGAGAAAAATTAATGACAGAGACTTAGGTATACATGCAAAAATACAGAAGATCCCTGGTGCACATAGATGGAATCACTAGGAAACTGAAAGTGTAATATATCAATATATGTACTAACCTTTTCTGTTATAGAATGACACTTGCTCATTGAGAAACACTCAAATTGGTGAGATCTGTCAGTACGATCAGTCACTTTGTCAGGTTCAACCCAACAAAGTGATAGTGTAGCATGAATGTTGGAATGTGGAGACTATTGATCAAATAGCACCAGCGAAACCCAACTTCTCAGGTATGAAATCAAGTGGCTATCCTGTATATTGGACATATTCTCTACCACTTGGTAGGGCTCCTGACTGATCACCCCCAGAGTGTTTCAAATGATAGAGACATGCTGCAACTAAATATTCACTTCTATCATAGCCCAAGTACTTTATTCACATCAAAACATGGCAGTAATTCTCTATATATGTCCTGCATCTATTGGGGCTTTTTTGGGTGACAGAGACAGTTATGGGACAGATTCTTCTCTGCTTGCTGTGAATATGATATGGCAACTAGTCTTCACCCACCAGCTCAGGAAGAGCTGCAAACTACAGATAGACCCTGCAGAGAGAAAAACTGCTGAAATGCAGAATAAATGTCATATATATAGTGTTACTTGTCTTGTAGACAAACATGGCAGCTTATCCTGAGAAATCATCTGAAACGGCGGGTACACTTCAAGTTTTATTCATATAATACTGCAAATCCCCTCTAATTTCACAGAGATAAGAGAGATATGGCAAAACAGATGAATTCCCCTTTAAATCTTGAAAACACTGGATAAATAAATGAATGCCATAAATTCTGTAATTTTCAGTCATTTTCACTTAACCAATAAAACTATAACTTAAATTCCAATTTGCTCCTGTTAAAAAACAACCCAAATTGAATATCATTTATAACACGCAGCAAATTATATATGAGGGCAATATCTCATTGAAGCCATAATTACGCATTACTCCCCGTGCTATTTATACAGATTTAATATTTTAGTGACTGTGCAAAGCCACAAATTAGAATTTGATGTTCTCATATGGTAATTTCCTATAAGAACGATTAGGACCTGACCACTCTATATCAGCTGCAAATTGCTCCGCCAGTTAGCGAACATTATAGGAATTTGAGATTTTATGGATCGGGTACATGAGTACATGTTCAGTAATTAATGTGGGCGTCGTCACTTTAATAAATTGATAAAATGATAGTAGCTGGGTCATATCTATTTATAACACCACCTCTCTCTTATCAGTGTATGCAAGGATCTCGCTCTGCACAAACTGGGTTAAGCTAATTTAAGCAAATCTCATGCATAGAATGGGAGAAGTCGGAGATGTCCTAGATTATGGTTGTCTTATTTAGAAATACCCTGGATACATCGGATTTCTGCTCTGGAAAACTGTCATACTGTAGTATTAATGTTATACTGTATTCAGTGCTCATTTGCTGCTCCTCAGGGGTGTAGCCTAATATAAAGTAGGTGGGACTAGGACACCCTTCAGCCAATACGATCACTGGAAAGATAGTAGTAGGAGAGGAACAACTTGTTGATCTTTTGGGGGGCAGTGACTTGTCCTCGCTTAGGATCAGTTAGTAAGGAAAGGGGTGCACGTGATGTGGCAGTGTCATGACATGAGGAGGTGAATGGAAGCAAATGAGAGCTCACATACAGTGGGAGTTGCAGATCCCTAGCAGCACAGAGTATATCAGGAGAGGAATGTGATGACTTTACATAAGGTCATAGATAGTGAGTATCGATAAAGGACTCTCAGCAGCACAGAGTATTTAGGGAGAGGAAATGGTGATTAGAGATGGATGAAAATTACGAGATTTGTTTTGAAAATGAGGTTCACTTGCCAGAACGGGAAGTATTATTATACTCTGGGGTTTATTCATACCTGAAAGTATAATAACTGGAGAACCAGAGAGGTGAGGAAAAAAAAATATAATCAATAAAATAATTAAAAAAAATAAACCCACCTTCTCTCACCTCCATGTGTGTCTGGTGTTCATTCCCGAACATCTTCCATCCTCCTGGGTGAATTCAGCAGCCCTATGGGACCTGTGAGTCTTGTGATAGGTCACATGGGTGACGAACCACAAAATTTTTGGGTTCAGCCAAGTCCGAAATTTTGGAAAATTTGTAACGATCCGTGCTCATTACGAACTTGTTTTCCCATCTCTAGTGATGTTCTTGTGGTGGCTCAGAGACTGGGAGTTACTGTACAGAGTAATAGGAGTGGATTGTACTAACCTTATGGGAGGTTTACACATTGAGAAATTTAAATGGTAAAAAGTTGAAGGACCGCAGAAGCACAGAGTATTTCAAGAGAGGAATCTACTGATCTAATGTGGGTAGGTGGACTGGCCACTCATGATGATGTCAGTGAGGATAGGGCTGAAAGAGACAATGGAGACAAGTGTGGTCACGCACGGACTGAGAGTTACACTATAGAAGGAGAGAGTGCTGATCATGTGGTGTGAAGTGACTGGTCACTGAGCATGGGATAGATGAGGATAGGCAGGGTCATTATCATGATGTTAAAAGGATAATACAAGGAAGGAACGTAAGATATGAGAAAATTGTAAATGTCTTCAGGGCAGATGTTATGGAAATTTTTTCTTTGCATTGGATCAGAATAATGAATTTTGTTCTGATCTTGATTGTTTTGCTGACAAGAAGGAAAAATATCCGAGATATAAATTAAAGTTGCGGCAGGAGGATACAAGAGATGACAACGGCGACTATTCAGAGGGGCTTTATAACACAGAATCATTACATTGCACGATAATGTAAAAAATATGGTGAGACCGGTCTTGTGATATATATAGGACCAAAAATAATGAATTTCTCAGATGAAACCTGCCCGAAGGCAGACATCAGGCGAGTGGCGCTGGTTTGTTCTGCTATCAATGGCTTCCTTTTTATTTTTATATTCATGGTCTCTAAAATAAGTGAGGGACTGTTTTACAATAGAACGTTCCGACCACTGGAGACATTTTATCACCAAATCTATTCTCAAAAGGGCAAATAAACATTTCTCTTTACTACAACGGCTTGTATAAAGGGAACGCGTGGACATGGCCCCTTGTACATATTGGCTAAATTTTGAGAAGGGTTAACAGACATTTACTGAAAAGGTAGACACAAAAGACATCATTTGCACATTGTAAGGAGATGTCTCTACTAGAGATGGACGAAATGACTTGTATTGAGCCAGTTTCAACCCAAATATTCCAAATTGTTTTTTTTTCATAAAAGAAAAACTAATAGAGATTTGTCTCAAACTAAAATGGTGACTGCATTATACTC
This sequence comes from Leptodactylus fallax, assembly GCA_947044405.1. Lineage (NCBI taxonomy): Eukaryota > Metazoa > Chordata > Amphibia > Anura > Leptodactylidae > Leptodactylus > Leptodactylus fallax. The sequence continues at coordinate 69,776 of CAMRHE010001048.1, read as the reverse complement.
TCTCTCTTCAGACCCCAGTGTATAATAGGTGGAGGCCCAAGGGAGTAAAAAAAAAAAAAAATTCATAATCGCCTTCCTGTACCTCATTTGGGCCTCCTCTTGGTGACGTTATGCACCCAGGGTCGCTGTGATTGGGTCACCAGTGGTCAAATGGCTTGCCAGCATCATGACACTTGTGCCCTTGTCACCCAAAGACTTTGGTGGTGACCCCGGGCGCATGACGTCATCGAAGAGGCCAAGAGAGAGTGTTGAACTCCCTGAGGAGACCCAGAAGAGGTAATGGAAGGTGAGTACCTTCTTTTTTTTTGTGCATCTCCCCTGGGTCTCCACCTTTTGTACTCTGTGGTCTGGAGAGATCCCAGAGTATAATAATAATTTCACTTTAACATAACTTTGGCTGTTTGTCTTAGAGAGCTATAAATGGATAAATGTGTTCCTAGGTCCTAAAAGTGTTCTACACTATGTTTTATACATAGGTTCCTAGGAGCCCTAAGAGTGTTCTACACAAAGTATCATCCAGTCTGTGCGTCCCACATGACTGCTGAGGATTCCCCTTATTGTACTCTGGAGTCTGAGGAGACCGCACAATAATAGCACTTTCGGTTCCTGACACAAACAGTAGAGCGAAACCTTGTGAATATTTGTGGAAATGAATCTCGTGAGGTCTCCCATGTCTAATAATAATCAGAAGCCAAAGAGGGTGCAAAAACATAAATAAATAAAACCCCACATACTCATCTATATTGGTTTCCACAATGGCTTCTGATCTATTGCCCCAGACATCATCCATATCTTCTGGCTCTCTCCACATACCATGAATCACCGCTAAGACCTGTGACTGTTCCTGCGGAGGGCGTCAAGAAAAATTAGTATAGAACCCAGTTTAACCCCTAGGGTGTAAGAAATCCAATGTGTCCTGTTACTTTCCTGAGGATGTAGGAGGGTGAAGAGGCGTAGGGCTTTTTGGGATTATTTACCGCACCATTTATCCGAATATGAATAACTGTAATGGCTTTTTCAATATGATGGAGCTATTACCACAAATGTGTTAGGAATTTACCTGGGCAGCTGATATCTAATTGTTTGAATCCCACTTTTATCGAAGCCTTTATGTTGGCCAACACTATAATTTTACAGCGTGTGTCAATCAAGTTTGGTCCATCAGCTTTATAGACGCTGGAGATCATTCCCGTCTCCATCACTTTCACAATACAGACGCTTCCTATTTTCAGCCCCATAAAACAGTAGAAATCCACGGCTTGGCTCATTGTCTGCAGTCAGAGAGCCAGAAAGGTCAACGTGTTTAATATCGCCCATATGCGGGTCACCTGTCATCGGATCCAATAATACCAGCTGTAATAATTGGACAAGTAAAAGGATTCAGCTCCTCGAGACAAGCAAATAGAATCGGTAGGAGAAGAGATGACATTTCTCAGAAACCCTTTTCATGTTGAATCCTCTTTTCCAGTGTTTGCAGTGAGGACGGTCATTTCACTGTCATTTTATGCAACGTTGCCGTCTAAAAATATTCCCACATTGTGCCTGCGAAACCACCGCAATGGGGAAAGTCTGAATAAACATCTTTATATCTAAAAAGTCTTGTCACATCACTTCGCTGTTCTGATCCTCTGGAGACGGCTACATTGTATCAGTAGAAGATTTTCTTCAAATTTCCTTTTATTATTTTGCTACAGTATATGCACTCATTGACAAAAAAAAACATACCGCACCCAGATAGAAACATTGGATTTCTGCAAACCTCATCCTGAAGTCTCATGTTTGAGGTAGATATGTAAATAATTACAGGTGTGGTCTGATCAGACACTGAGTCTTACCAGAAGAGGGCGTAAAAGTGCTTTCTGTGCTGCCCCATAAAAAACACTCCCAAAGGCTACTTTTGGGTAGTGTACCTCCTCTTTTTTAGAGATTGTTGACTGCTAAAGATGCCACAAGAATGCACTCAGATATATTGCCCAGTTAAATTTTGAGAGGGGGCACATCATTGGACTGAGGCCGTCTAGGTTACCAAACCTAAAATTTTGGGGGTTCGCCTTGAACAATCAAGCTGCCATTTTATTCCAGAATTCTATAATTTAACTCTATAATGAAAAGCAGCTCTGTATAATAAAATGGTTCTGCAACCCCTGTAATGATGGATAGAGCAGGTTGACTTCGAGTCCCCCTTATACTAGTGCCCCTTGGTGGTGCACAGGTGTGCCAATGATGTAACAGCCAAGCCCTGGTCATAGATACATATGAGATGATCATATCAGTAAATTCTATGCTTTGGACCACCATAAATTCACAAATCAAAAAGACTTTGTAGTACAGTGGACAAACTGATGTGAAGGGCACTTCATGACATAGTCATATCAGTCTGGAAATGAGTGGTGGTCTACCATCTCAGACCCAATCCATTGTTGCTGGATTACTTTTTTATTCTGCCTTGGGATTTTCAAAAATATCTACACAACCTTTTTCCAAGGTCTAAGAAATAAGCAAAAGCTGAATTCTACATTGTCCATTTGGTGACAGTCCCAGAGTCTTCGCATCGATAAAACTGAGGAACGTGCAATTTGTAAAACTGTATTTTATGCAGGAAAGTGGAACATTATGTACTAAATTAACAGCTGAACTGCAAAATGTGTGGAAATGAGTAAAAGTATTCTCGAGTTTATAAGCAGGTGGGATGAGCGTCTGTAAATATGATGTGCCAAGTAGGGACACATGGTAGACAGCAGGACGGGTGAGGAGACGCAGAGATGACTGCATCACTACACCAGATCTGGCTCGTCTGATAGAGATTTTTTGTTAAAAGTCTGGTCCCGCGGCAGGTGTCTGCAGTCGCTCGGTGTAAACCATCAGTTCTTGTATACCTGGGTCTCATCTGACATACAGTATATGCGGGGGCAATGGGAGAAGCAATGGTTCACCAAATACATTTTCCCCAAATAGATAAATAGCACATACAGGAGTGTTATAGGAATAATGTTAAAGGGGTTGTACACCTGTTTGTAGTGGCAGCTCGTTAAAGAGATCTTCCAAGTGGGAGACCCCCATATTTAATGACCATAGACCCTAATAGGGCATATAAACAAGGGTTGTCTTCATAGAAAAACTCCTTTTATCACTGTATAATAAAAAGTTCTGCAGGTTTCTAATCCTGTATACCTTGTGTTTCAATTCGAGGCCATTTTCTAGATCGCTGCCTGCTTTAATGGAAAGAGAACATACTTGACATAATATTACCTCAGTGTGCAGGAAAGGGTTAATATGAACTGAAATTTAGATAGCATATGGGTATGCGAGGCAGGGTTCCAAGTTGAATGATAGATATGGCACATCTTACTAGACATGTTAGACACTGTTCTCTTCCCTCCACCACCTCTTTGCCAAATATACCAGTACTTGGTGCCAAAATAATGGTGCATGTGCCTCGGTTACAGACCATCTGTCTGGTCAGGGTCATAGCTAAATCCCTGTTCCCAGCCATTTATTTTCTCTTCTCTTCCTCCCTGCATATTACTTTCAGTTGCTGAGCCCTGATAAATACCTATTTTATATCTGTATATAAATTCAGAGATGACTGTGCAGTCCACAACAAGTAGCAGCACGCTGCTGGACTGAGCTGAAAACCAGGAAGTGGAAGGAAAAGGAGACAAGAGGGCATGTGAAACCCTAAGATGGAAAAACTCCTTTAAGTGAGGACACATCTGTATAACTTTTTAGTGCAATTTGATCCAAAATTCCGGTAGATTTAGATCAGTACATTAGTGTAGGTTTACAAAGGAACATCTTATGTTGATACTTATTTGGATCTACAGGTATTACATTATGTGAATCGCTATACAGGGTGTGTATATAGAAACTGTAGCAAAATGGCACGTTGTGTTACCTTTACAAATGATCTGGCTTCCGTTTTTAACATATTTATTGCCTTTTTAATTTAGAAGGTGGATCTAAGTTATTGCAAATTTTATAAAGTACACACCATACAGTATATACTGTAGAGAATTCTACACCACCACTAGGGGTAGCTTAGGAGCTCATTGCATACAGTTCTTACATTGTACTCAGTCATAATGCAGTAAGCTCCTGAGTACCCCCTAGTGGTGGATGCAGATACATGGAATTTTACCATTGTATTGACTGCCATGGGATGTGGCGATGGTGGATTCACTGTGCAAGTTCCAGAAGAGCCTGGGCACCTTTTTTGGAATCTAAAATATTACAGACTATGGGTTTTAGATTTTTGGAGATGAAAAGTTGAGCCAGGGTTTTATAGTTATTTCCAGATTTTGAGTCAATAACCTGATCACATTGAAATGTTAAGGTAGATTTTGAGTTGGGGGGGGCAGTGGAGTTGCTCAGCTATTGTTATGAATTCATGGGCATCTCCGGCACCAAAAGGTGGAACAATGCAAGTATTAAATATTGCAGTGCGTCATGCCATCTGGGATCTTGAGGACTGTCACATCTGTAAGTCCACAGGGGCACCAGCGACAAAACACGTATCCCACTAATACTCACCTGCCTTACGCACTTGTATAATTTCCTACTTGACTTCTATACCATGAAATTCTGCCAATTAAAACCATTGTTTGCTATTGCAGTTTTCTACAAACACCTCTTATGGGATCAGACAGGTTTACGTCTGGCTCAGATTTACATGGTAAGGCTTCGCTCCATCTCCAGAGCTTCGCGGATATCTATAAAGTGTCAAATTATATTTAATGCACTACACAAGTGGTTGTTATAGAGCAGTTCCCATTTACAGTCATTTAGCCACCCCTTCTCAGACATTAAAACCATATTAAATATTTTATGCTCAAAAGACGTGCGTATTGTTCATAAAGTGGAGATTTATGGCACAAAACCGTGTCTGCTTTGTGTGTCTGCGAGGAAATCAATGGTGCACCGGGGCATGACAACAGAACAAAAACTTTTTGGAGATTCTATTTCAGAGCGGATAAATCAAGGTGACCTTTCTGAGGCTTACAGATAATAGAGAACATTAACTCTTTCCATCACCAAGCTTAACCATTTCAGGACCGGGCCACTTTCCTGGGTTTTTTTGTACATGTGGTTTTGAGGGCTATTCAAACAATTTGTGACTTTTTTCAGTGGTAAATATGAATTTATTTTTATTTTTCCATTATTTTTGCAGTATTATTCCTTTATGGCAAGATCCAAGAAAATATAAACAAAAGAGGGAAACAATGTTCCCTCTCTGGTACAGTAATTACTATTGTTTCGCAAGGGGCGGGGCTATTGTTTATGATGTGGTTGTGGCATATTTTATTCCTCACATTTTTTGGGGTTTTTATATTTGTGCCCCATGATAAGGTCATAATCGAACTTTCGGGTTGGGGGATTTTAAAGTGGTTGTCTAGAGATGGGTGAACCAATTCATTCCAAGCCAGGTTCAACCCAAATGCTCAGAATTGTTCCGTTTTTAATAAAATGGAACAATTTGGGATTTGACAAACTAAAATGTCAGTTGTGACATGCATTGTGGTAACCTATCTGAAAAGACCCCAGAGGAGGTGAAAAAAAAAAAAAAAAAAATCACCTTCCATTACCTCTTTTGGACCTTCTTGTGGAATCCAGCACTCTACTGGTGACGTCATGCACCCAAGGTCACTGCTGACATCATGACGCTTGGCATGCCCATGTAATTGGACCTTAGCAGTGACCTCAAACACATGATGTCACCAAGGAGACTGATAAAGAGTGCCAGATACCGTGAGAAGGCCCAAAAGAGGATCCGCCATGTTCTTCCGACAGCCAGGAACCTTATGAAGGCTACCTGGCTTGTCATAGCATTATAGCTATTGAGGCTGGTCTATGATCAGTTGTATTGCAGTCTATGGAACTTGCAATCAAATGATTGCAGGTTCAAGCCATCTAAGGGGGTTAATAAAATAGTAAAAAAAAAAAAAAAAAAAGTTTAAAAAAATATTAAAAAAAACAAAAAATTAAAAATTCAAAATCATCCTACTTTCCCTAGCATACATATAAAAGGAAAATATTACTGTGAAAGACATACACATTAGGTGTCCATGTGTCTGAAAATGCCCAGTCTACAAAACTTATAAAAATATTTTTCCCGTAGGGTGAACATCGTAACGGGAAAAAAAACATAAGTATCGAATTGCCTTTTTTTTTTTTGCTGTTTCGCCTCTGATTTGAATAAAAAGTGATCAAAGCAACAGACATTTTTGTTTTTTTTCATTGATTTCTCCTGTTACTGGGGCTGAAACATTAACCCCAGTTTGCATGAGGAACTCCTATCATTTACTGTAGAGCTGATCTGGGTCCTCTAGCACACAGTGATCCAGAAAGCAGGGATCGTGAGTTACATCCTGCATTATACTCCAGAGCTGCGCTCACTATTCTGCTGGTGCAGTCACTGTGTACATACATTACATTACTTATCCTGTACTGATCCTGAGTTACATCCTGTATTATACTCCAGAGCTGCGCTCACTATTCTGCTGGTGCAGTCACTGTGTACATACTTTTTAAATATATATTTTTAATCAAGTAGTGAATATGTATTTGTTTTAAATTACAACAATCATGTTGTCTAGAGTACTCTAGGTCATTGGCAGTAGTTAATGACAGAGTATTATACCATGTGTCCTAAAAAAAAAACCTCCATGCATGACTATTCATGGAAAATCGGGACATTTTCAATTTGGACTGAATTTATTCATTCTGAAATTTGGCAGCCTGGTTTAACAAATCTGACCTGAAGTGAATTTCGGGAGATTTGCCAATTCCTAGTTTTTACCTTGACATCTTCAATTAATCCTTTAAATTGACAATGGAATGTTATCATGCTCATAGAACCACTTTTCTCTCTTAATGTATAGTATATTTCTTACTGTGTTTCTTGTAACTTGCAGATCATTGAAACTACTGAAATGATCAGATAAACAATGATTTATTTTGAAGGTTAATATTTTACATCACCTGCATAATGAAGTCAAACACTCTAATTACTAGGAAATGTATATTTATATCCAGTTTGTTTATGTACAAGAATATAACTACTATAATACAGCTCCTATGTACAAGAATATAACTACTATAATACTGCTCCTATGTACAAGAATATAACTACTATAATACTGCTCCTATGTACAAGAATATAACTACTATAATACTACTCCTATGTACAAGAATATAACTACTATAATACTGCCCCTATGTACAAGAATATAACTACTATAATACTGCTCCTATGTACAAGAATATAACTACTATAATACTGCTCCTATGTACAAGAATATAACTACTATAATACTGCCCCTATGTACAAGAATATAACTACTATAATACTGCTCCTATGTACAAGAATATAACTACTATAATACTGCTCCTATGTACAAGAATATAACTACTATAATACTGCCTCCTATGTACAAGAATATAACTACTATAATACTGCCTCCTATGTACAAGAATATAACTACTATAATACTGCTCCTAAGTACAAGAATATAACTACTATAATACTGCCTCCTATGTACAAGAATATAACTACTATAATACTACTCCTATGTACAAGAATATAACTACTATAATACTGCTCCTATGTACAAGAATATAACTACTATAATACTGCCCCTATGTACAAGAATATAACTACTATAATACTGCTCCTATGTACAAGAATATAACTACTATAATACTGCTCCTATGTACAAGAATATAACTAATATAATACTACTCCTATGTACAAGAATATAACTACTATAATGCTACTCCTATGTACAAGAATATACCTACTATAATACTCCCCCTTGCCCCAAGTTGAGGACGAAGCTGGTGTCACTAATTTCTGCAAATGCTCTAATCTGTGACATGTGGGATAGGCATAAATGTCAGATTGAAAGTAAAGTTTATTTTAGCCACATAAACTGAAACTTGCATCAAAGTGATGCGGAATTATTGTTTGATGCATCCTGTTCCTCGCCATGTCAGTTATCACCACTTGTCACACACTCAGAGGGACAGAATCCTTGTACTGATAGAACTTATGTTATCACTTCTGCAGTGCGCTGCACACCCAGCCCAAGATGGCAGCGCTGGTTAATATTGCATATCCTGATGGTTGAGAGAATGACTATGAACAGGAATGACAGCAAGATGTGCATGATCAAGCTGTCAAACCTGTACGTACATGGATTATGTAGTGGCATGTAGTGATCCGTTCTGTACCTCATGTGAAATTGAACATCACATCGCAAGTCTAGCATTGCAAACAGTGTCAATATAAACCATCAAAAGGCGTCTACAGGGCATTGAGCTATGAGCCAGATGTTCCACTGACCTCAACCCTCTACTCTCAAGGGCTATCATGGTGCAAAGCAAGACACCAGTTGAGGCTGGAATGGAGATCTATCCTCTTCAGTGATGAGTCCTGCTTTTGTCTTAGACCATGAAGAAGCCTTTACAAGGGAATGTTACACCGGTCCTACTCTCTGGATTGTGGTGTGGGGTGTCAAAACATACAGTAGCCAGCCCCTCTTGTCTTCATTTAACTTGGTGTTACATTGATTTGGTGATGCATCCATTTTTCCATACTATACCAAGAGTCATTTTTCAACAGCACTGCCCTGGGCCACATGTTGTTCGTGCTTCTGTGAGCAGCCTGCATGGTCTAAATGTGCTACCATGGCCTGCAGCGTCTCCTATCGAGCAGATGTGGTTCATCACTGCTCTGCAATTGTAAAGGGAGCTGCCAGCGGCATTTGGTGCCAAAGTGCATTCAGCGTGGCAGAACATTCCTCAGAAACATTAAGACCCTCATTGATAGCAGGCCAAGGCGTGTAACTTCGGAGATTCCTATGTGTGGCGCTCATACTCCATTCTCAATAAATCCAGATGTTTGGAGTATTTCGCTTCCATTTTTCTTATATCGTTTGCATATCATTAACATGTCTATCCATCCTTGGATTTCCAGAATTCTAAGACTTTTCATTCTTGGTCTTGCAATATCAATGCTGAGGAGTCTACAGTCATGGCCAAAAGTTTTAAGAATGACACAAATATTATATTTTCACATGTTCTGCTGCCCTCTGGTTTTTATGTGTGTTTGTCAGATGTTTTTATCACATACAGAAATAGAATTGCATTCATATTATGAGTAACAGAAGCTTATATTGACAGTTAGAATGAGTTAATGCAGCAAGTCAATATTTGCAGTGTTGGCCCTTCTTCTTCAGGACCTCTGCAATGCTCCCTGGCATGCTCTCAATCAACTTCTGGACCAAATCCTGACTGATAGCAGTCCATTCTTGCACAATCAATGCTTTAATTTTGTCTGAATTTGTTGGTTTTTGTTTGTCCACCCGTCTCTTGATGATTGACCACAAGTTCTCAATGGGATTAAGATCTGGGGAGTTTCCAGGCCATGGACCCAAAATCTCTATGTTTTGTTCCCTGAGCCATTTAGTTATCACCTTTGCTTTATGGCAAGGTGCTCCATCATGCTGGAAAAGGCATTGTTGAGCGCCAAACTGCTCTTGGACGGTTGGGAGAAGTTGCTCTTGGAGGACATTCTGGTACCATTCTTTATTCATGGCTGTGTTTTTAGGCAAGACTGTGAGAGAGCCGATTCCCTTGGCTGAGAAGCAACCCCACACATGAATGGTTTCAGGATGCTTTACAGTTGGCATGAGACAAGACTGGTGGTAGCGCTCACCTCTTCTTCTCCGAATAAGCTGTTTTTCAGATGTTCCAAACAATCGAAAAGGGGATTCATTAGAGAAAATGACTTTACCCCAGTCCTCAGCAGTCCACTCCCTGTACCTTTTGCAGAATATCAGTCTGTCCCTGATGTTTTTTCTGGAGAGAAGTGGCTTCTTTGCTGCCCTCCTTGAGACCAGGCCTTGCTCCAAGAGTCTCCGCCTCACAGTGCGTGCAGATGCACTCACACCTGCCTGCTGCCATTCCTCAGCAAGCTCTGCACTGCTGGTAGCCTGATCCCGCAGCTGAAACACTTTTAAGAGACGGTCCTGCCACTTGCTGGTCTTTCTTGGGCGCCCTGGAGCCTTTTTGGCACCAATGGAACCTCTCCTTGAAGTTCTTGATGATGTGATAGATTGTTGACTGAGGTGCAATCTTCCTAGCTGCAATACTCTTCCCAGTTAGGCCATTTTTGTGCAGTGCAATGATGACTGCACGTGTTTCTTTAGAGATAACCATGGTTAACAGAAGAGAAACAATGATGGCAAGCACCAGCCTCCTTTTAAAGTGTCCAGTGGTGTCATTCTTACTTAATCATGACAGATTGATCTCCAGCCCTGTCCTCATCAACACCCACACCTGTGTTAATGGAGCAATCACTGAAACGATGTTAGGTGGTCCTTTTAAGGCAGGGCTGCAATGATGTTGAAATGTGTTTTGGGGGATAAAGTTCATTTTCTAGGCAAATATTGACTTTGCAAGTAATTGCTGTTAAGCTGATCACTCTTTATAACATTCTGGAGTATATGCAAATTGCCATTAGAAAAACTGAAGCAGTAGACTTTGTAAAAATTAATATTTGTATCACTCAAAACTTTTGGCCATGACTGTATACAAGAGTAATAAATTCCATAGCTAAGAACAGGAATCTAGTTACATTGTTGAAATTTACAGAGTTGGCAGTTAATTTTATCAATTGAATCTTAGTTTTTGCAAATACTTTATACAAATTATGATTTTCAGTAGAATTGCGAAATAAAATGTAACATAAAACATCATTCTCTTATTAAAAGGAATGTAAAATTCCAAAAATCTTTCATAATACCTTTCCTTTATTAACCCTGAGAAGAGATTAATTCATCTTGTAATATAATTCAGCTGGTAGCCAGTATGACATTACATTATCTCTACTTCATGTCTTTACTTCACAGGCGGACTCCAAAATATAAATAATAAAAAAATTCTTCATTTAATACACTTGGTAAGAAACCCCCGGTACACGTTCATAAGAGAAAACCCATCTGTAAAATCCGCCGAGCCCTGTACAATGAAGTGGAACAAAGTTGAAATAGATGATAGATGTCTTGTGGAACAGATAGCTTGTTTCTGCTGGTAAAGATCCAACACAAAAACAAGACATTAATTTCAGTGACTTATCGAGGTGGAAAGCTATCAGCGTCCTCAATTTGCTATAACAGCAGAAAAAAAAAAAAACCCAAAGTTTTTATTACATTTATGGAAATGTAGAGCGGTAAGTAGATCTCTGTACTTCAGACGGAGATTGTTGTTGTGTGCGGAATAACGCCCGGAAGCCATCGGCTACAGTCACAACTTCCATTGGAAAGCAACAAACAGCCCTGAATGAGGGGGAATGAAAGCGACTATGATGTATTTTTCATCAGGAGGAGACAGAGCGAATCCAAGCCATAAGTGAACGCCATCTTCAATGCACGGATATAATAAACTCGACATGTAGAGTTAAACATGTCACAATCCTTTAGATTACGATTCTCGGAGTGTTGTTTTTGCAAAACTGGAATGAATAATGGATGAAGAGGGTTATGAAGAGGGACAGACAGAGGATGAAGGGTTGGAAATAGTTCATCATCTAGTCTTCATCCAGATGGTATCAAAATTGTACAGAGTTGGGAACAGGTAAAGCTGATCACATACTCTAATATTAAAGTGCCTGCGCTGTAGTCAGTGAGTCTTAATTATATACAGGATTGGAGTTAACTCTTAACCTGATGAGACTTTACGTCATTTGAGAATTTTTTTTCTCAACATAAATACCCCCAAAAAGTTCCTCCCAATTATATATGATCTAATTCTGACCGTAGAGACTCTTCTAAAAAAATCCTATGTACCATTAAGGAAAAACAACCTGAGTATTATACTAACGCCTACTCAAATTGAAAGAATGTAACACTTGCCACATGGTCTGTCACAGTGTGCTACGGCACAGGAAATCTCTTAAACAGTTATCTGTAGGTGGTATACGACTCCCATAGATGTGGCACTGTATTATCCCCCCAGTATGGACAGATGTTGGAGATGTAATACAGACAAGGTAATGTACATGTTTGGTGGAACTGTATAACTCTCAAACCCTTTTGGGATGAGATCAAAAAAACATTGTCCATTTGCCAGTTATCTGTAAACAAAGCATGCCCACAGAGTAAAAATATCTCATATTTTCAGTTATCTTTCAGTTTCATTTCTTCTCCAACATATTTTTCTCAATCTCCCAGTAGAGAGCATTCCCAGGCACACATACGAGCTACTGTCCTTCCACTATACCGTGGTCAAGCTCCTTATCCCTCCTCTCCAGTGATCCCCACATGCACCACCATTAGGACAATGGTTAAGCAAAATCGATCAAGTATGTCTGATAGAGGAAGCAGCGGCCATAGCCACCCATTGACCCCACAAATTTAATGTGATGTGGAGACCTTGACACTTATCCCGCACATCTGAAACCTTTACTTCACTCAAAACCAGGTCGACCTCACAATAATATCATTCAGGAACTTAACTTTACACATCAACACAAATTCATGTGATCCAATAACAGCAGAAAACATGATGAGGCTGTTCCAACCTTCTCCCACCCCCCCTCATCTCATACACCATCCTATTCTTGGTGTTCACTGTTTGTTCTATCGCTCATCCTGGTATTGCTAGTACTATTAACTAGAGATTGGTGAACTTTCTAGGCCGGGATCGACCTGAATATTCCAAATTAAGTGTTTTTAATTATACCAAAGTCTTTTCAGACACCAGAGTATAATAGGTGATGTCATGACGCTCAATCTACCCATGTGACTACTGAAGCCCTCTCTCAGGCCTCAGCGGTGACCCCGAATGCATGATGTCCCCAGGAACGCGCTAGCCGCTGCAAGGAGGCTCAAAAAAGGTGAGGGAAGACAAGTATAAATGTTATTTTGCTCACCCTCCCCTGGGCCTCCACCTGTCTCTTTAGACCCCAGAGTATAATAATGACACTTCTGGTTCTATCCAAACTTGTTCAACCCAAAATGAGTCAGGAACCTGAGCCACCAGAACTTGAAATGAATCTTGGGAGGGTCGTCCATCTCCACTATTAATATGATTTTGCTGCACACACGGAAGGGTTTTGTCTCTAAGGTTATCAGTTGTTACAAAGTCTTTCATTCTTGATGTATAGTGTTACTGAAAACATTGTCTAAGTGTGATGACCAACAAGACCAACTGCAAACTTTATATTTTACTCTTCCACCCTTTTAAGTGGGAAAATCTTTAATAAAGAGAACATTTAAAAGAAAAGAAAACCATTATATCCAACAGAAGTCAAGCCCAGGGCATGAGGACCTAAAGCAGTGTTACAAAACATGGGCGTTCTTCGATCTCAATGGATTAGTAACAGCAAGATAAGTAAAGAGCTTGAGCTACATCCTATCTCAACAAAGTCATTACTGTCTGTACATCAGGACTAAAACTATATATAAGTAGTAATGAAAATGGTGGGAACACGAAGAAGAAAGGAGACTGGTGCCCAGCTCATTCTCATCCTCCATATCCACACGGAGGACAGAGCTGCCTATTGACTGCTGGGTGATCTGGCCAAGAAAGGAGAGTACTGTAAGTTTAGGGTTGTTAATCACAAGAGCCCCCAACTATAAACATATCTAATCACACCAGACAGCAGGAATGAGTGTGAGGGTCAATCTGTCAATGCAGCTACATCTAGTCTGCTAGAACTACTTCAGCATATGGTGTTTGTAATGAGGCATTGGTATAACTTGTACTGGAATAACTTATATTGGTATATCCAATTAGAAATTAGATGGTTCTTGGGTTTTTTTTTCTTTTTTTTTTTTTTTATTCCACTGTAAAAAGAATTAAGATTAAAAATTATTAAAAATAGCTCTAAAACAATAGCTCTGAAATATACAATTCATCCTACAAAAACAATACCTAATATTGTGCACGTCTTAAAAAATCAAGAGCGAAAAAGTATTTTTTGGTCCTAAAACCCAAAATTCTTGATCCTTAAGGGGTTACAACATGTGATCAATCTGTTCTGAAGCACAAGGTCAGGTATAGCTGACAGCATTGTGTGTGGTAATTCAGTCTACATTATGGTGAAATATTCACTTGGATACATCTACAATGCCGGCATTCAACTACCTGACAGAAGTGGTGGAGCCTCTATTCTGGATAAATGTAACCCAAAAAGTGACACGGTGTAATTTACATAAATCACCTTGTACGTTAAGATGATTTTCAGACTCAGATGAAAAGTAACGAAAATCACAATATCGTAAAGTAACAGGCTTAGGTTCTCACTATAATTTTCATACAATTTGTCCTAAAATACATGCATTCAAGTTAATTTGTACGTATGTTGCATTCTGATTTTTCTTTTTTCTGTAAGCCTTTACGTAAACTGCTATAGAAAAAATAAAATAAAAAAAAAAGGTACAGACAAAGCTATACAAAACTAAAAAGGGGAAAAAAAAATACAAAATGTCAGTAAATATAAAAATAAAGTTAAATTGCATGAGAAAAATTAAAAATGTCCAAAAAATTCACAAGAATAAAAAAGGAATCAATACAAAATATTAGAAAATCACAAAAAAAAATGTAACTATACGAAAACTAAAATGCAGAAAAAGTAACACTAAAGTATTTATCTATATAAAGAAATATAAAATCTTATCAAATATTACAAATGATCATGATCAAACAATTGATTGTGTTTTAAAACATGTCACAAGTTTGTAACATTTTTTTTATGGTTTCTATCTAGTTATTTTAACAGGTATTTTTTCAAATTTTTTAAAGTTCTAAAGCGAGAGTTTTGGAACCAACATTTGTCACTTTTTGGCCAAAAAAAAAAAAAAAAAAAAAAAAAAATCACAAAAAAATTAAAATATATTCAAAATATACAGGCACATCAAGGTTTCAAGGGGATGGCCATCTGTTTTTTTTTTTTAGTATCAGAGACAAAAAATTTACCTATTTCCTTTTTCAATCAGGTTTATGTTAAACATTCTTTAAATAATTTTTGGTGAGGTTTTTAAAACATTATATATGCAGTTCTGACTCTGGCTACTAAGCAAAATAAAATGCTGATACTTCCTTTTTTCTGTACAAGATTTCTTTGCAGCAGCCACCTCATTTACAGCTCATAGATGATCACAGCTATCATGTATATGTAGATAATAGGACACAGAATCCAATCAATCACAATAGGTGATGTCACATCTTATCTAATCCCTTTTCTGCACAGGTCACAGAGCATGCCTAGAAAACTTTATTGTAGAACTCCAGGCCATTGTGTCTATGTCCCATAGTCCATCTACCGGAGTCATGAAGTCAAAAACTATTTTGGACTTAGTGGCAAGAGTTGGAATTGCAAGATTTTTAGATTTTTTTTAATATAGGTAATAACATGAAAAGTTAAAAGCAACATCACCAAAAATTCTTTAAAGATATGTTTAATATAGGAATGTGCTTTAAACAGTAGGTCATTTTCCGTCTACACATTCCCTTTAAATGACTGTACATTCTGTTCAATAAGAATCTGCAAGCATAGTAAGGTAGTATTAAATTAAGGAACACATCGGCCTGGTTTATGAAAAAGTTATCTGCAAAAAAATGAAACTTTTAATATAAGGACGGCTTAGTCGGCAGTTTTTCATGGAACGGTGCAATGATTTTCAGAATTTTTCTGTGTGTCACATCATTGAAGTATTAAACACTTTGTAAATGCTGGAAAATAATAGAATGAAAAAGAACAATGAGTTTTTATGCAGTTGATTAAAAAAAAATCTGAATGAATAATTTCCATCAAATATAGCGTGCAGAGAAAAGGTCAGACGTGCAGCGGGGGTGGAGGGGCTATTCTATATACTGTCATTTATAACAATAGTAACAAGGGATTCGTATTATTCGCAATGAATTTGACTTACTTGACCAATAATTTTGAGAGAATGGGTGAATAATATAAAATTGTGGCCATTTAATCCCACCATTGGAAGATCCCCTCTTAAACTCCTTACAGCCCAGTCACCACGGGAAGTTTAAGAGCTCATCATATACTGATGTGTCCGCCATTACCTTGGCCTGACTTTTGATTCCAATTTCTTTGAGAGTATTGTGAAATGTAAAAACCAACTTGAAAACCATTCCCAAAGTATCTTCTCATTGAATGTGGAACTGGGGTCTGCCAACAGAGCATGCTCCATGGGTAACGTACCGAGATTCCTTTCTGCAAACCATACATCTATAATGAATCATACTGCATAACCAAAATATGCAATAAAAGCCAAAAACTTATTGAATACAAGTATATACATAAATGACCCCAGGGCAGGTGGCCTCAGCCAGAGACCAGCAGGGACTGGAGGAGGACACCAGGAGACCACCAGATGCCAACAGTTGAGGCAAGATAAATCTAATTGTTTGTTATGCACCTCTCCTGGGCCTCGATGGGCATCCACTTATTATACTCTATAAAGTGTTTTGTGACTGACAAACTCCAAAAGTTTTGGGTTCAGGTCGAGCTTAAAACTTTTGGAAAATTAGAGTCAAATGTGGCTCAATCTGAACCGGTTCGCTCATCCCTAGTTATGTGTAATGTACAATATGGAGCTACTGTATACAAGTATCTGAAGCTTAGTTGGCTCATGGGACACCACCTTTTTCTCCATGAATGACGTCCTACTTTTGCACGTTTTATCACAATATTACCCAATAAATATATTGGCCATACATATGCCCATAAATATATATTCTTTGTATTTGAAGATCCTTCTACTTTCCGCTCCAAGGAACAGCAATGGGGACAGTCTGAGTTTATGGATAAATCGGGCATTTCAATGGAACATATTCTTTTTTTGGCATGATACGTTGACAATGTTATGATCATCTAAATCTATATTTTCTGTTAACAAAAGACTGCAATGGATACCTACAGAGCGACATACTCCATAAACATACTGCTATCAATACATCTCATTGTGTCCACCTTTCGGTCAATGCAGAAGAGATGTATAGTGTCAAAAGATGAAGCCTTCGTGCACCAAGCAGAGGACCTTCAAAAATAATTCCTTGGTCAAGGATAGAGCCATCTCTAAATCAAACAGGCACACTCGTGCAAAAAGTGGTCATGACAAAACCTTCTCCAAATATACAGGTAAGTTTCACCTCCAGATTTCACTATGCTGGGGGAAGATGAACACACATATGAAGAATTGTACGCCAAGTTTTGAGTAGTGTTGAACATCTTACCAAAATATCTCAGCATGAAGATCGAGGAACCTTTTACGATCGTTCAGTCTGCAGTCATTATCCATAAGACACTCAGGAAATTGTTTGGAACCTAAGGGGGGTGACTATTGTCCTGGTTTCCAGTGTCCCCCAAAAGCCATATTCTAAGACTCCTTTATTACTAATAGAACAAGGTAGTCAGAGGGGGAAGGGCTGTAGTAGATTTTGCTCTATGAATTGGGCACGTCATGTTACACCTCTGAGGTACGCGATGAAGAATATTCCACCCAGTCTTGGGCTTACAACATGTTTTCTTTTCATTTCTTTTTGAGAAAAATGTTCCCCCTTGGACGGGCGATAAGCTGCTTTCCTGGAGATGCTTCCAGCCGGTTTGTTAAAGTCTGCAGCTTCATTTCACTCTGCAGCAAATGTCAAATTAATGGTTGACGTCCGCTCAGTTCTTCTGTCTTTTGTTTAACATTTTCTGACCTTTTCTCATGTTTGGTTATCTTCACAAATCTTCAGGCACTGACTTCAGCTCAACTAGGAAGCAAGACCCGAAGGTGCCCTGATACCACACGAAGCATCAAACACGCCGATCATCATTTTACTCCTTACTCTTCATTAACACATTAATGGGCACGTAGAGACCCTGCTTTTTATGTGATAGACACAAAGAATGATAACCCTCATTTGTTGAGGGGAACCTAGGAGATGTGTGAATGTTGTGAAATTACTACTTTTGAGATCTAGTGGTCAAATATATTCAATATAACATTGTGTGCCAGAGAGTAAGGAGAAGATGGATAGGGAATGGGTCTGCTATGTATACAGTGATACAGTAAGAGGCAGTACAGTATATACAGTGAGGCCAGTATAGGGGAGGGCAATATAGACAGTACATACAGTGGGGATATTATAGAGGCCGTACAGTATACACAGTGAGGACAGTATAGGGGAGGGCAATATATGAGGGGACGCTGCATAGAGGACAGTATACACTGTGAGGACAGTATAGAGGGAGTACAGTATACAGAATGAGGGGATAAACCCTAATAAAATAAAGCAAGGCTCTGGTATTTATATAAGGTATTTACATAATTATACCTTATTGATTTTCTTCTAAAAACATTGCCCCACCAGGTTGTGTGTGGTATTGCATCTTAGCCCTGTGCACTTCAATGGAGCTGGGCTGCAATACCAGGCACAATCTGAGGAATGTGTGGCACTGTTTATGGAAGAAAGTATGTATGATTGCTGCTCCAGAATATCTGAGTGACGCCTGGGTTGCTGTCTGTGTGTAAAATATGTGTAATTGACTGAATAAGTGAGGAGTGAGATATAGGACAAGGCATAAATGTCTATTTCCAGCATAATTAATTTCATAACATAATTGAAGTCATTAGTGTTGCCCCCGGCAACAGAGCAGCTCCCACTGGATGAAACAATGAAGATGAATCAAAGTATTAAGACACCTGCAAAAAAACTCAGTAACACAAGATGCTGCGGCTGCTGACAGTGGGGGTCATTCACTGTGTCAATACAATGACCCCCAAAATTGTCCCTGAGATTTGTCTGAATATCAGACAGAATTGGAATTGCTTTGCATTCAGTAAGAAGATTGTGAAACAAGTTTATCGTGTATGTTATATTTCACTGCCTAAAAGGAGTTAATGGCACTGTTTGTTCCACTTTTAGGCAAGAAGTAAAATCCAGCAACCCTTAGGCTCCCAATGACCCATGTTTATAATATTACAATCTGATATGCCGCGCCCCCCCCCCCCTTAAATTCCCTATTGGTGACAACCAGATTTATGCATCACCAGATGAACAGCTTTTAAAAACAACATCACAAAATGACTATTCTATGTGTGTCTGTGTGTGGCCACCTGGTGGTTGTGTTATTAACTGCAGATGATGTGTTGTGATATTGTATTAAATTGATTTCATGAGAAACAATAGACCCTAACCAAATATGAGCTATGGTAAGGGTGGACACGTGTACTCTGGAGTGGAAGTTATGATTATCTGCCAACTTTACTACATAAATCTCAGTTATGGTATTCTGGGTTTATCTGAAATCACAACTATCCTGTGTGTCCTATAAGCAGTCTGTAAGTACATCTCAGTGTGAGCCCATCACTACATACTGTACTAGCTTATCTACTGTCTATAGCATTATGTAGGAACTGAGAATGTAGCAAATCTGATAAGTAATGTAATGTACGTACACAGTGACTGCACCAGCAGAATAGTGAGCGCAGCTCTGGAGTATAATACAGGATGTAACTCAGGATCAGTACAGGATAAGTAATGTAATGTATGTACACAGTGACTGTACCAGCAGAATAGTGAGCGCAGCTCTGGAGTATAATACAGGATGTAACTCAGGATCAGTACAGGATAAGTAATGTAATGTATGTACACAGTGACTGTACCAGCAGAATAGTGAGCGCAGCTCTGGAGTATAATACAGGATGTAACTCAGGATCAGTACAGGATAAGTAATGTAATGTATGTACACAGTGACTGTACCAGCAGAATAGTGAGCGCAGCTCTGGAGTATAATACAGGATGTAACTCAGGATCAGTACAGGATAAGTAATGTAATGTATGTACACAGTGACTGTACCAGCAGAATAGTGAGCGCAGCTCTGGAGTATAATACAGGATGTAACTCAGGATCAGTACAGGATAAGTAATGTAATGTATGTATGTACACAGTGACTGTACCAGCAGAATAGTGAGTGCAGCTCTGGAATGAATATTCATCTTGATTACCTTTATTAGGTGTATTGAAATAAATATATTGTTCTTTTTAGTGTTACTTTGTTACTTGTTGTTACTTGTTACTCATACCTTTTATGGCTTTATATGAGTGTAATAAGTATCAGTGTATATGCGGGAAGTTTATATATTATCCTGTTCTGGGTTCTGAATTGATATTGGACAATCATATTAACCATTAATACATTTATGCACTTTACCCAGCAGTAGAGATGGGCGAACCTCCGAAGATTTGTTTCAATGATTATACGTGTGGTTCGGCCCTGCGGTTCATTTTGTATTTATCTGGTTTGGGTAGAGCAGGGAGTGCTGTTATTATAGACCAGGTCTCCTCAGACCCCAGAGTATGAGTGGCATTGGGAGAAAATAAACATTTATATTCACCCTGCATCTCCTCTTCTGGACATCGGGCGGTCCCTTCACATCTTCTTCAGGCCTCTTCCACCTGATATCACGTACCCTGTGGTCACGGCTGAGGCCTGTGATTGGGTTAAGTCACAATGCTAAGACCCAGCATCATGATGTCAACACACCCACTGACCGCTGAGGCCCAATTGAAAGGCCTCAACCCTATGTGATGTCAGCTGTAGGCTAGAAGAGGCCTGAAGAGGACACTGAGGGTCCTTCAGACAACCAAGAGAGGTGAGGCCAGGTAAAATATAAGTCCAGGTGAATATAAGTGTTTGCTATTTTCCCTCGCCTTCTCTGAGTCTCCACTTATTATAGCCTTGGGTCTGTGGAGACTAAAGAGTATAATAGTGTTTTGTGGGTGACTGAGGAACCAGAAAAGGTTCTTGTTTGGATGAACCCAAAACTTTTGGAAATTTCAGGTCACATCCAGTTCTAAATGCATCAGTTCACCCATGTCTGGTAAAGGCCTATGAATGACTCCCAACACACCCGTGGCCCACTTTCTCCTTACTCTTCACCTCCAGAGCTGTGAGATACTACATTTACCATATTGTAGGTGTTGAGAATTTGAATGCATAACCCAGGGACAATCATAAACCCAAGCCTAATTATATGGCAGCCATAACAGTGGCGCCCCCAACCTCCATGTCAAGAACATTCCTAACACTCAGGATGTTCTAACAGGACAATCTTCTCCTTTAAATATTTTATGATACTTTTTAGCTAAAAATTGAGAACATTTTGAAGCATTTAACACCTTCTTTATGGCTGCGAGGAGCATCTGTTCTCCACCAGTGATCTGATATTGCAGCCATACACAAGACACTTCACAAATTGTATCAGATCATCAGATTGCCAAGTTACAGGCTCTTAGTTTAGATTCTCAGCAGATTGTGTTAATTTACAGGTGTTATCTCTCAGCTCTGCACAGCGAGTTAAGAGAACAGCAGGGGGCGCTATAGCGTGTTATGTAATGTACAGTGCAAGAGGACTTGGGATAAATGGACACTGTGTAATTAACTCTTTTCTGAAGGGTTTTAGGAAAATGTGTTTTAAAAGTGGCAAAACTTTGTCTAACAACCCCTAGCAATGTGTCTCGGAATGTCGGGGCCACTTTTATCATTCTCTATGACAGTAACAGTCTCTTCAAGGTGTATTAAACCAGACCATAATGGAACCATCCTGAACAGTCTCTTTTATGACCCACACCAAAGCGTTGAGAAACTTGAGTACTTCCCATTCACTTGTATTGCTATACACCAGGTGACCTTTCCAGTCTTACCTGACATTTTGCAGAGCGATCGCGGTATCTCTTAGAGATCATTATAAATCTGTGTTCATTATATTGTACATCACAGTGATGGAGAGAGATTTCTATGTTATGTGACAGTTATTTAATAAAGAAATTCTATAATTGGTTTATTGTAATTTACTTTCCTACATTAAAGTTTTAGTAACTTTTACTTAAATTTTATAGTAAGTTACTGAGGATCCCCCATGTACTTAAAGTTTTCTTCTATTTATTTTTTCACCAGGTCTGTCCTGGATCTCAAGCCTAGGGCCTTCTGTGTGGGAGGAATATGCCCTAGCAGTCGTCCCAAAAATAAGTCCACAAAATAAAAAAGCTTTGTCTTTTGGAATGTGGGGATTGGAAAACCTCAAAAATCTCAAGCTTAACTGAACCCAAATTTTTTGAAAAAGTTGCAACAAACCTGCTTCAGGATGGAGCATGACATAAGGATTCTCTCGTTGGTATTATCTGAATTTCTGTGTCATGCTCGATCCTCTGCCCCTGCACTAGAAATAACAGTGTATTGTTCTTGTATTCCTCTGAAAAAACTTTTTAGTCCAGAGTTTTCAGCCCATGGGAGGTGTAAAAAAAAAAAAAAAAAAAAAGCTTTCATACTCCTCCCCCAGTGACATAGTCCTGTGATTGGGCCTCAGCGGTGACTTGGGCACGCCGAGTGTCATGAGGAGGTAACGGAAGGGGAGTATGAATGTTTTTCTAATTTTTTCACACACTATATCTGAAGAGACCTCAGACTATAACGTGGTGGCCATTTTAGTTTGTCCCAGACGAATCTCCATTTGTTCACTTCAGTAAACAAAAAAAAACACAATTTGGAATATTCGGCTTGAAATCGGCTGAGTACAAGTTGGTTCGCCCATCTTTAGACATCAGAATTTCTGCAGCCAGGGGACACATAGGGGGAGGTAATGAATGCAGCGGTATTATCATCGTATCTCATCTGGCTCGGTTTTGTGTCTCTGCTGCTTCTTTCACAACTTTACGAATCCCATCAGTTGATTTCTTCTCAAGAACTTTATGTATACATCGTCTGTTTTGTGAATGTTCTGTTCACTTGTGTTACTGTATGTCACTTGTCTTCCTTCTACCAGCAGAGACAACAGATGGCTTCAATGTAGAAATGATATTAGAAATACTAATACTAATTAACTGGATATACAGAGAAGGCATGGCGGCAAAAATAGTGAGGTTTCTAAAGTAAAACACACGTCGCCCATAGAATCCCATACACATTGCAGAAAAATACCTGTTGCGGTTTTGGAAATCGCAGCCTGTCAGTTATACCCATGGAAACGCTGGCGGTTTCCCTATAGGTAGAAATGAAACAAAGTCAGAAGAGGAAAATTCTGTGGACTTTGTGAAAAACATTGCTGGAAAAACCGAGATGTGTTTCTACCGTGGTCTTTCACTGAGACCCACTACATGGGGCGTTAGCCTGAATGAGGTTTTTAGGAATATACTGTAGATCAATCGCTTATCCTTGGAATTTTACCCTTCATTTCAGGCAGCAGAAACAATAGCAAGAGATTCTTTTCAATCTTTAAACCTAAACACTACCCCAAAAATATAATGAGCCCTTCAAACGAAGCATAAAACCTACACAAAACAAAGAAGGGAAAGAGGTTCACTCAATACACTTGATCAGAATAAATAATATCAATAAATAGAAACTTAATTCATAGACAGTAAAGTGTACCAAGAAATCGAAAAAATATGACTAGTAAACTATACCCTAAAGAGACAGAAGCCTCTTACTATACCAACCCTCCTGGGGAGTTACAGTATATGCCCGGGGGATATCAGAAATAAACCACCACAACATGAGAACTGCGAAAGGAACACCAGCTACTGAAAACATCAATAATCCAAAAATAATAATATAATATCAATTGCAAAAAGAAAATCATGAGCTAAGTGATCCAAATATTCTGAAGTCCCAATAGTCCAAAGCTCATACAGAATACAAAAACCTCAAAATGTATTTTGCTTGCCTTGTTAGGAGAAAAGAAATATTAAAATCTTGGAGGAATTTATAGAAATATTGCCAAAATATTATAATCATCTGTATCCAGCCAGACAAGATAATTATTTTTGGGTATACATTGTACTTTTTGGATTGATTGGTACACCCCTCTTTACTATCTATATTATTGATATTTATAATATATTGATTTTATATGAAGTGCTTTGAGTGTAATTTAATTTGTGTTTATTGTTTTGCAATCTTCCCTCGCTTCTTGTTGTCTGAGGGGAAGGGGCAAGAAACAAGTCTGGGCAGCTTGGAGAGGCAGTATGTTACACAGAAGTCACTTTCTAATCTCTCATTGTTACAGTATTCCAATGGCATAAACCTAAGACTTTGACCACAGTCGGGAGAGTCCTAAGCGGTCGCTAAACAACTTTCGCCTCCAGGTCGCATTTTCCAAAAACATGAAGCAGATCTGTTTATCCAACTAAATGCATTGCACGTCTCATGTTTTGTTCTTGGTAAATTACCTTTAGTGAGTTGAAAATAATTTTACACTGTGGGGCATCTTAATTTCCTTCTGCAAGACTGTAGTCAATTCCCTGTCCACTACAGGAATAATGTTTTAATTAGCACATATTAAGGCAGTAGCTTCCTCCGCGGGAACGGCTCGTTACGTCTAATATACAGCGCACATTTCCGAACAGAAAATTCACTTCTTCCTTACTTTCTCTTAATAATGCAGTGTTCAGTCTTTAAGTGATCTCTTTGTTCCCATAGTCAGAAAATATCAAGGTTTCATCGAATTTCTAGCTTATAATTACCAACATTGTAGCCATAGGGCAGGGATTCAGAATTTCTTTTTTTTAATCTGGGAGGAACACCAGAATTTCCTTATAACCCTAGATACATAAAATCAACTTAGTAGGAAGACTGGCAAGTTATTTAATTCTCTACTGGTTCGATGTTCTAACACTGGATAAGTGAAATTAGATTTTTTGGACTCTTCATTTAGTAGAATGAGGAACCACTGACGCATGACCACAGCGATCCAAGGGGTATTCCAAATTCTGGGCAAATGATATTGATGATCTATCCCTAGGATATCAGATCATTAATATCAGATCAGTGGGAGATTCCATATCTGGGGCCCCTGCAGCTCAAATGTAATAATTTGCCCAATCACAAACCTCAGCAGTCCCCCGGAGATACTGACATCATTCAGGAAGCCAAAAAAGTCCTGAAGAAGATAAAGACCCACATTGGACACCACAATGACTGTTGCTTATGTTTACCCAACTCCACTTATGCTCTGGGGTCTGGAGGGATAATAGTTCCAGTTTGGCCCAAAACAAAACTGTCAGTTGAACCTGAAATTTGCAAGATGAGTCTCATGAAGTTCACCCAACATTATATACAGTAGATAGGAGCTAGCTCTTTTCTCCATATAGCGGGTTGTGAGATCAGATAGGCCACTTGGGTCCTGGGTGTCAGACACCCACAAAATCGATATTGATAACCTATCATAAACATAGGTCATCAATATCATTTGCCCAGAAAATCTCTTTAACCACTTCTGGACCGCCAAATGGGTTTTGTAAGTCAGGAGAGTGGTGGTCGAAATCATGCCGCGACAGAAGCGGGGAGCTAGCTGTTACCACAGCCGGAGCTCCCCTACAGAAAGCAAGGATGGTTTATTACCATCCCTGCATTCCTGATCGCTGTGTACACAGCACTGTATACCTATGGGAGGCGCCATGATGCAGCTGCCCTCTGACACGGTGGTCATGTGATCTGCCGAGATCAGAGGCTGTTAGAGCTGCTGGGTCCAGTTACATGGGAAATCAGCCCCCCCCCCAAAAAAAAAAACAAACAAAAAAAAAAAAAAAACAGTATTCAGATGCCCCCAAAGGTCTATTATGATCTTATGGGTGCACAATGTAAAAAATAAAATTTGAGTAAAATAGTTAAAAAAAATAATACGTCAATAACACGCCCTTATCACAGGATTTAGTCCCACCCCCCCGACACAATACAAAATAAAAATTACCGTAATGTAGAGGAAAAACTATTTTAACTTTTTTTAGTAGAACTTTGTGCTATTAAAAAAAAGTGAAAAGTGAAAAACAAACATTTCCCCTCTTTTGTTTGCATTTTCCAGGATATAAAAAAAAAATGAACATGGAAAAATAAATAAAAAGATAAAAATAAAGCCTTGTGTGTCACCGAAAAAAGACAGTTGAATAATGCAAATGATAAAAATATAACCCATAAAACCGCAAAAAACCCGAAAATGTGTCAGGTCCTGAATCAAAGAAATTGGCCCAGTACTGAAGTGGTTAATATTTGCATGGAGCTCGGGTTGAATATGCAACTGGGGGCATGGGATAGGAAGAGGGTCCACTATTCTACCAAATGGCATCCACCAATCCAATATTTTTATATTTTCCTTGTATTTTTTTTCTTCATCCGCACCTCTTTACGCTTATACTGTAAGCTAGGACTCCACAAGAACTGCTGAATAGGTGGTCACAGAAAAATTGCAACCTCAAGTCTGGCATCAGTTTTTGACATTTGCAAGAATTTTGACCATGTTGACTGAAACAGTGAGTTTATATGATCTAAAGTTACCACAGAGCCCTAAGATTGTGAGCAATCTAAAATTTCTTTGCAAACCCGTGTTGGGAAACCCTGACATACAGGAAGTTGCAGAACCAGAACCAAGATGATAGCTATGTAGTAACATATAGAGAAAACATCTTCTCCAGCATTGGACCTGCTACTTTGCCAGCCTAGGTAGTAACATTACATCCTACCTCTATTTTTATATTTACTCACCTTTCCTGGGCTCCTTTGTGCCATCCTCTGGCATTTTGGTCTTTTACCCAGGTCGTTCTCTCTCTTCTCTGGCACCCAGGTCACTGCCTGTGATTGATGTCTGCCGTTGTGATCACTGAGGCCCATTCATAGACCATTTAACTGGATTCATGTAAGGTGAACCCCCAAATTTTTGGTTTGGTAGAACCCAAAGTTTTTGGAAAATTCATAGCAAATGAATTTGTAGCTCATTAATAACCGGTTCACCCAACACTAGTGATGGCAGATGTATTTTACAAGCAAGTATTCCAGTAATGTGCAATCCTCGAGAACATTATTTCACACATTGAGGGGCATTTTGAGATTGACTTAATGGCTGTAACATTGTTTGTCACCTGACTCTTCAGCCTTTTATGTTGCAAAGAAATCCCTGACAAAGTCAATTGCCATGGATAGATTTATCTGATCAAGGACAGTAGGATGTTTGTAAAGCCATCCAGAATTTAGATTCATATTTGTTTAGTTGCATATCTGTATTTCATGTAAAACACTCACTTATACTGTGAGTAATTGTGACAGCGCTTCAATATGATCGACATAATTACTGCATCAATGAAGCAAGAACTCGACAGCCGTCATTCTTCTTGTACGTTCAATCAATTAGTCAATGAGATGTTACCGGGATGTTTTTGTTGTTTATACCACTGAAGAATTTTCATATAGATTTTTTATAAACAAAACTAAAGTCAATTCCCACAAAGACTTCTATTGTAACACCAGACGGCTAAAAATAGAAAGCAATTTCAAAGATTAGTCAGGGCCAGAGAATTATATAGTAAAAAAATAAGTGTTACATAGGTGTGTCCTCCCATGCCCTCTCTCTCGCTTGCATATGTCCAGATGTGTGTGTCACAAGTCTTAATGAATGTTTGTTAAGGCCACTATACCCAAGTGCAGTGGTGGTATAAATAAATATATTATATATATATATATATATATATATATATATATATATATATATATATATACATATATATATACATATATATATACATATATATACATTCATACACACACACACACACACACACACAGTGCATTAACCCACAATTCTTTTTTCATTTATTTAAAAAAACGTGTGGCCTCTGCATTTTTATAACCAGACAGATGTGTGAAAAGCAGCAGGCGTTGAAAGCCTAACAACACTGCTGCCCAAGTACCCAACTATCATTGGTCAGATACTGGACTATACCCGACTCTTTCCAGCACCCTTGGTGGTAATTGGTACCAGGCTAATAATGGAGGGTTATGGTTAGCCTATTTAGCGGCTAACACAAATCCCTTCCTTGATAGATGCTGTCTATTTATATCCTACAACAGCCTGCAATTTTCACTATGGCCTCTAAGCCTAATAATACGTTGACACTTCACATTTTTGTAGGGTTTTTTTTTTTTGTAGCAATCACCTCATTTACATCACATACAGAATTACAATGTAAGAACCTCTGAGCCATAATTGTATCCATTACTGACAATAGATTATGTCACAGCTTATCTCCTGTCTCTGCACAGAGCCTACAAAGTTCTCCCAGATTTCAATGAGTCATATGGCTATGACTATGCTGTAAAGTATGTCATTAAGTGCTGTTAAAGCAGTGGAGAAGCTCAGAAAAAGCCACCCCTTAATCATATACAGGAAATAGAATAAAAAATCTACAGTCAGAAAATAAAAATAGAAAAAAATTAATGTAGTTCAATATATGGTTTTAATAGAAAATTTTTTAAAAATGGCGATAAACATTTCATTTAAATAGACATGGGGGAGGGCACCTTGTCATTTATTTTAGGCAAAGTTGTGAGCCCACAGAAAACACGATTTCCTATCCTGGGTTATATAGGAAATACAGAAGTAATTCAGGATGACACAAAGAAGAGAGAACAAGATGAATGGGTCTCCTCGGGGCTTCTTCACACATTTTCCTAATGTGGGGTCAAAAGGTTGTTACATAAACAATTCAAAATTTCTGTGTCTTTCTTTTTCTAACAGGAGAAGTAAAATGTAACAAAAATACAAATATCCTCTTTAGAAGAAAGTTTTTGCTTAATTAACTATTTTACATAATTAACTATTTTATATTTAAATATTTTTTTTTCATGTTGAACATTTTTAGAATACAGAATAATTAATTAAAAATAGTCATTTATATTTTACTGGTGCATTGAAAATGTCTTCTAAAGGTATCGTAGATACATGTATTATATATGCAGTATATAAAATCCAACCCTTCGCCCTGCAGTGTCCTGCAGCATATAAAATCCAACCCCTCGCCCTGCAGTGTCCTGCAGCATATAAAATCCAACCCTTCGCCCTGCAGTGCCCCCCCCAGTGTATATAATCCAGCCCCTCGTCCTGCAGTGCCCCCCAGTGTATATAATCCAGCCTCTCGTCCTGCAGTGCCCCCGGTCAGTGTTTTCTAACCTTGCCCTGCAGTGCCCCCCCAGTGTATATAATCCAGCCCCTCGTTCTGCAGTCGCCATTCCAGATATTAGTGAAAGAATGGACGGTTCTCTGGAACTCACTGAATTCTACATGGTTACTGTAATAGGAATCACCGCCGCAACAAGTCACTTACTGAAAGTGAGTGCTGAGGAGCAAAGTGAGGAAAAGTTGTCAACATTCTGCTAACTCCACAACTACAAAGAACAGGACTAGACAAGGAGTGGAGAACAGAAGCTAGGATCTGAGACAAGAACATGGAGCATGGACAACAGACTGGAACGCGGAACCAGGAGAAGTTTAGGAACCATATGCAGCATACAATGGTCATATACAATATCCAAGGTATCAGGAATAGCCCGGATTCAGGTAGTACTACCATAAACAAATAATTGGAACAGATTTGGAAGATGGAGACCTGGAACTGGGTCCACAAGAACAAAGGGTGAATGGAATTAGGTCAGGAACTTCACTGTGAACTGTACACTAACCCTGCGGCATAGAAATGAGGGAACAGGCTGGGTTTATACAGCAGACCTTTGCAATCTCATGATAAATCACTACAAAGAAACAGAGTTAAGAGCCAAATAAACTATTGCTTTGCTGCAGCCGGGTGAGATATCAGAGACAGAATATCATAGAAGTAAATCAAGAACAAATCCAGGCTTTGAAAGACCAGGATCAAATGTCATCCTGCCATTAATGCGGGGGACGCTGCTTTCCTAGTAGTGTTGTGTGACCTCCAAGAGGAGTAGGGAGTGTGGACTAACAGCAATAATATATGCTGCATATAATATAGTGACAGCAAGCAGAGCTTTTGAAATGATCAAGGAATAAAGTATAATAGAAACCTAAGATAGTCAGACAGTTTACAATCTACAGGTAGTAGTCAATTAGTCAATGCTAAGCAAATCTGAAGTTCATTGTAAAGGATATGTAGACTATGATAGCCATATTTCTAGCTTCAATATATAAGAAGAATAATGGAGAATATGAAAATCACCTTCTGTTTTATATTTACAGCTCATATCCAGATCCATGTGTCTGCATGGTTACAAACTATAAAAGAACTTATCTGTCACTTCAGTTTCTCTACTTTTTTAGTTTTTACTACCTACATTAAATGTCAAAATACATGGAGTAGAGTAATACAGTACATATCTGCATGGTGAGACTACGCAAGATTGTTTGTAGTCTGTTACCATAGAGACACATAGGTCGGAATAGAAACTTCAGACAAAACGGGAAGAGATTTTTAATCAAGATTGTGCTATTTTTCTCATTTCAGGTACATGAGACTAAAAAATAAAAATGTGCTGCAAAAAGTATACAAACCCTTCAGGATGTATCCTGTATCCATCGCCGGTCAGATCCTCACCAATCTATGCATTCATTTAGCCAGCAGCCACCAACTGAGTATATGGTGTGTTGCTTGGTGAAGGGGATGAATCTCTGCTCCATTCACATCAATGGGAGCACCAGATATAGCTGAAGTACAGCACACGGATATCTCCAATGCTCCCATTGAAGTGAATGGGCGTTCTGATGTGTCCCATCTTCCATGGGCACACCTAACTTCAGTTTGGTGGCAGTCAGGCTCAATTTACAATGGGAGAAAGCACCCCCATTCTCACGATTGATGGGGGTCTCATTGGTCAGACCACCAACAATCAGCTATTTATCCTTTTGAATACTTTTTGTGACAATCAATGGACGAAGACAGTATTAATAAAATCTGAATTGTATTATATTGAGATTGCCACAAATTTCTTGAAAAAGAAAAAAAAGTTGAGTTTGCTTCCTTGCTGCTTGCCAAGTCTGTTTACACCTACACGCTATATATACTGCGGTTGCCATGCAGCCGTTATGAGCAGCCTGTTCTTCGTAAACCTGCTATACTGTTCTACATTTCTCAGCACAACAGCTTGAGGAGGGATTGTAGACTTACTAGTACTATCAAGTGTCTGCAGATCAAACAGTTATTCTTAAAGGGTACCCAGAACATGGAAAATTCCATTGTACACCTAAATACTGCTGGAACTGAAATATGTAACAGCTACTGTCAGATGTGAACTATATCTAAGCCCCAAGATAGAGCTAAAAGGGTCGTGTCACATTTATGTAATTGTCTATTCACAGGTGCTCTCAGCTGTATCCCTATAAAGACTGCATGGAGTGGCAGGCTACATGTTCAACCATTCAGATTCCTCCTCACTGTAGGCTGCATGCTCCACCACCACTCCATTCAGACCCATCCTCACTGTAGGCTGCATGCTCCATCACTACTGCATGAGTTGGTCCCCATTCTATTGATCAGTGTGAATAGGTGATAAATTTCCACCTTGGGTTCAAAATCTCTGTAACTGTAGTCACCTCTAGGGGGAGCTTTGGAGGTTACTGCATACTATTTATACATTGAACTCAATAGAACAATATAGAGCTAGCTCTTAGAATCCCCCAGTGGTGGCCCCAGAGTAGTAGAATTTTAGAATCTAAAGGAGTGCACCCATTAAGTGTGTTGATGGCATATTTCTAGGGTATGCCATAACTTTGTCATCGTAAGGGTTTTTCTGCATTATTGATGTGTCCCCTTCCACACTTTCCTACAGAATACTGCAGGCTACATTGTCCAATTGACCAAGGTGCTGCTGTATAGACAAACAGTTAACAGCCCTGTGCCCTTCATTCTCCGGATTGGTGGGGTGCCATAGGTCGGTCCACTAATGATCCTAAAGACAGTGACATATCAGAGCTAAACAACTACATCCAGCCTTGAGATCCTTCTTCCCACAAGATCGCTCTGGCGGTTGTCAGCCTCTATTGTGATCCTGGAGGTAGTCATGGAGACATGTCACATTGACTTTCAGACTAGCATTTACTATTTGAATGGAATGAGCGGGCACAGCTGGGGACATCGTTTGCCAATGACTCACGGAGGAGTGCTGAGTATTATCCAGCATTATAAGAAATCAAGATAAAAAGCAACTCTAACCTACCCTGGTCCCCTGTTTTGGCTTCAAGTCCCTCGTTACGTTTTGTGCTTGCACTGGCTTAGCTGAAAGTGATGCGGCTGAGGTGACCACTGCTGCTAATCATTGTCCACAGTGGTCACATATTGGGTACCGGTGACATCACCAGCACAACATGTGGCCAGTAATTGGCTGCAGTCCCTACCTGAGCCATTTCACTTCTCACCCAGTCAATGTGGGCACGAATTGGAGCAGGCAATACAATAAACTGGAGGTCCTTTTTTTTTTTTCCATTTTACCCCCCCCCCCCCCACCACACACACACACCAGTTTTCCTGTTTTCATGAAAAACCCATTCTTTATCAGACCCTTTACAAGCCTTACCCCCATGGGTAGATCTGAGATGCCTATGACCATGTAGACTTGCTCACTGTTGCCTATGTATAAAGTATACAGAGGACATGGCCCTATGTATGAAACTATCATGAGTCAAATTCCACCCCCCCACCTTCAATAGAGCTTAGGGTGACCATACACGAGACGGTGGATAGTTGGACCTATGTTGATCCTGAATCTACCATAAACATGAAGGCCAGTGGATCATGCATATTCATGTCAATGCAGACACTCCAATGTTAGGGCATGTTCACACAGCAGAAATAAATAGTAATTTAAGGCAAACTTGGGCTTCATATTCCTCTTCCATTTCCGCCCCTCTGGCTTTCCACCAAGACTTTTACTTATTAGCCCCAGATTGAAAAAAATATGAAGCAGACCGAGGGCTTCAGAATCTGCCTCAAAATCAGCACCAAATTCCGTCGTGTGAACATACCTTTAGTGGTTTATCTACCAGGGAATTAAGAATCTGAGGACATCCTGGGGCCCCTTATATACCATACAAAGCGGACCAATACCACAGAAACCAATGGGTCCCCCTAAGTTTTATCTAATGTGTTTGGTCAGCTTAAGACCATGTGACCTGCCTACTGGTGCATAAAACAGATGAGATTGGAAATCTGTTGTATAGAAATAAAGGCCACAATGCGGAAACCTTATTGTAACAGTGCAAAGTTGTTATAAGAATTATTGACTTGAGACTGGAGTGTCCCTTTATATTTTCGCATTCTATTCCATCAGAATTTCAGGCATGTCTCTGGCTTTGTCTAACGCTTCCATTAAATATCCTGTGTGTAATGGCGATGTATTTGTTCCTATCATGGCCCTGCCCCCGGTTCCCTTTTATAATAGCTATATTACAGGACGCCTGGGGATCATTATTATTATTCATTTAAATATTAGGAAGATTTTAATGTTCAATCTTTATGCATGGCAATGGCCGCAATTTCCAAGCGCGCTGCATTTTACATTGGGCACCCGTGTTTTATTAATTATGTCCAAATAATATTTTTATCTTTCAATTAACTTCTTGGTCTTTTCTATAAACCTTTTGTTGTAACTGGAGTCTTGGGAAATCAAATCAAATAGAATCTGGGAAGGTCTCTATTAAAATGTTTTTGCTCATTTCCTCGGAGAAATGAAATTTATTTTTTTCCCCTCTGATATGAAGCCAAAATGTGCATCATCGTTAATTATCCAAATTCTAATTTTTGCTCTGAATCTACTATACTGTGGAACCACAATGACTTATTAGGGTGCAGTACACATTCCTACCACAAGGGACTTGAATGAAAGTGCTAGCTGCTTGCTGAGGATACATTGTTTAAAGACTGCCATGAAAAACTATTAAAGGTGTTGTATAGAATTTAAAGGTCAAGGGGTTGTACCTGGTATTGAAGTCAGATTCAATTGTTGTGCAATACCACAAAACCTGTGGACAGATGTGGCACTGTTTTTGTAAATCCTATACATCCCTTCTAAGCCCCTTGAATAGTCACTAGATGGCAAATGACAATTAGATTATTCTAGAGAGTATTTCACTGCAAATCTGTATGCTTTTAAAGGATACCGAAACTTAAGAAATAACATTTGTGGCCATTATATGACTAAATTAGCATTTTAACAGGTCACATCTCTAAGTCTTAGGCTAAGTTCATATCTGCATTGGAGTCTCCATCGCAGATTCTGCAAAAAAATGGTGGAGAGAAAACCTGATGGACACTCGGCAGACTCCGTTATAGTCTATGGGGTCAGCTGGTAAGCACTATTTTAGTGTCCTGGTGGACACAAACAATGGAGAGCCCAGCGCAAGTGTGGACCTTGCCTTAGTTGTTCCTGAGCTGGTCAGAGCAAACTAGATGCTGCAATGTCTTCCATACACTGCAAATGGAGAAACAGAAGATTCTGCTCCATAACCCTCTGACTCAGAAGTATCAGCAGCACCATATAGGACATTGTAGAGAAGAACTGACCTGTATTGATGTAAATAAAGGGATAGACACACTGCCTTTAAAAGTGGAGTAGTAAACATTTAATTTTCATTTTTATTAGTATTTGTTTACTGTTATTATTTGCTGGTATATATAACGATATAATATGCCCTGATTTATGTGGTACTCAATACACATTCATTTTATGCCATTAATCAGACCTGTATAGTGTTTGTTAACACAGTCCGTTTCTTATGTTCGGCTTGAAATAGGCTTTGCACGTCTGACATGTGCAGTTAGGCTTTCTGGCATTTGCCAGAAACTACTATTTTCTTTATAATATTATATCACTTTTTTACATGCTGACTTATTGTATGTATCTGAAAAGTATATTGCACTTTGATATGCACTTTGAAATGTTTCACAGTTTTAAATAATTGAATAATGATTGTAATTTCACTGGGGATTGGATACCCCATATATTGTTGTCAGTACCACTGTATTGTGCTTGAGAAAGGTTCTAGGTGAGAACCGAAACGTCATCTTGAAATAAAGTCACTGAATATTTGAATCTCTGGAGTGCTGCAATTCTGATTTGCTTAGATAGATAGATAGTTATGAGAGATACACACGTGGACAAAATTGTTGGTCTCCTCCCTCGTTTAATGAAAGAAAAACCCACAATGGTCACAAAACTTGAATCTGACAGACTGGAATTTGCCAAACTACATGTTGACAAGCCACAAAGCTTCTGGGAGAATGTCCTATGGACAGATGAGACAAAAATCGAAATATTTGGCAAGGCACATCAGCTCTATGTTCACAGACGGAAAAATGAACCCCATCTTGAAAAGAACACTGTCCCTACTGTGACACATGGAGGAGGCTCTGTTATGTTCTGGGGCTGCTTTGCTGCATCTGGCACAGGGTGTCTTGAATCTGTGCAGGGTACAATGAAATCTCAACACTATCAAGGGATTCTAGAGAGAAATGTGCTGCCCAGTGTCAAAGCTTGGTCTCAGTCGCAGGTCAACAGGATAATGACCCAAAACACACAGCTAAAAACCCCCAAGAATGGCTAAGAGGAAAACATTGGACTATTCTGAAGTGGCCTTCTATGTGCCCTGACCTAAATCCTATTGAGCATCTTTGGAAGGAGCTGAAACATGCCGTCTGGAAAAGGCACCCTTCACACCCGAGACAACTGGAGCAGTTTGCTCATGAGGAGTGGCCAAAATCCCTGCTGAGAGGTGCAGAAGTCTCATTGACAGTTACAGGAATCGTTTGATTGCAGGGATTGCCTCAAAAGGTTGTGCAACTAAATATTAAGTTAAGGGAACCATCATTTCTGTCCAGGCCTGTTTCATGTTGAAGCCTGGTTGGAAAGCAATGTCTGACTTTCATTGGTTCATTTTCATAGAATTTTTATATATTATTACTTTTGTCAGATTCAAGTTTTTTCTGTGACCATTGTGGGTTTTTCTTTCATTAAACGAGGGAGGGGACCAACAATTTTGTCCATGTGTGTAGATATGAGATATAGAGATATATAGTCACTTGAGCAAATCTAGACACTTAATAGTTAAACCTATGCATTAGATACACAGGGGGTCTAGCAGATGAGTCCTGACACCTGATCCTCTCCATCTGGAACGTTCCATGTTCTATAAGTAAATAGTGAGTATGACGAGCCCGGAGCGACACAAGTCAGCATTTATGTGATTAGTGTGTTCACTTGGATAAAGAGATGAATAGTGTCTGCATTATTCTCCACCTGTGACCACTGCGGTATTTGCTGTAATAATCCTGCAGATTAGCCGTATAGACCTTTCCTTGTATCCAGTGATAATGTACAATACAAGACTGTATAATCACCTCTTACACAAACAGAAATGTTATTAAAGACGGACGCAAGGAAATAAGAAGCAGTGAATACTGGAAACAATGAGGAGCAAATGGGGAAGATGATGTATAACAGGAATTATATTAGGTAAAAATTGTTATATAAAGGTTGGGCTTCTTAGATACAGTTTTGCTTCTGTCTTATCTCTTATTGAACTCATTAAGGGGCTCTCGGCTTTAGAAAAAGGATCCCTTGACAATAAGCAGATCACAAAGTGGAATGTTCAGTGATCAGCTGTAATCTGTAGGAAAGCTGGAAATAACTTCTCAATTTCCCTACAGCGACATGATACCTGTTCTTATTAATGTCCTGCCTGTGCAATAGAGGACAGAACTAGAGATGAGTGAACCAGTTCATAAAGAGCTGGGTTTGTTAAAAATTTTCCAAAACTTTCAGGTTCAGGGAAACCTGCATTTTTGGGGGTTTGCTAACTCTGCGTGTTCTTCAGACCCCAAAATAAACTAACTGGAGGCTCAGACAGAGAAAAAACACATACTTTTCTCACCTCTACTGGGTGTCCAATCCAACCTTCTCCGGAGTCTTCTCGAATGTCACGCACCCTATGGTCACCACTGAAGTCTGTAGTTGTGCTGATGTCCTGCTGCTTTGACCCAGACTATAAGAACACTTTCAGTTCAGGCTGAAGAAATTCAAAACAGTAGCGATACTGGTGGACGAATCATGCAAATATTCACAAAAACTAATCTCATAAAGATTACCCTTCTCTAAAGAGGCTGCCTCTGCCTGTTAAGTGAATTTCCTGTCTAATAAAGTCCTGTGATCACAGCAGCATCAGCACTAATTCCAATAGGCAGCCTGTCTCTCTCTGCAGAGTGAGATGGATAAAGAGTGTAACATGAAGTGCAATGTGTGCCGGCGTGTGTAGACACAGCGACATGTGACTGCAGCCCCAGTCTAGCTGTAATAATAATAGTCCTTTAATAGTCCCACAATGGGGAAATTCAGTGTGTTACAGCAGCAAAGATAAGCAGATACAAATACAAATACAACATGTACAGGAATATTCCAAGGTGAGAGGCATTACATTGATAGCAGACAGACAGATAGGGCGTAGCAGGGGGGGGGGGGGATTTAACAGGCAGAGAGATATTTTCAGTTCTCTGTGTGTAATGATCTCCGCTTAGGTCGGTGTTGGTTGTACAGCCTAACCGCGGTGGGGAGGAAAGACTTCCGATAGCGCTCCTTCTCACACCTAGGGTGGAGCAGTCGGTCACTGACAGTACTGCCCAGCGCGATCACAGTCTCATGCATGGGATGGGACTTCTTCTTCTGCATGGAGCTCACCACGGACAGTATCCTTCTGTCACCCACCACCTGCACTGGGTCCAGTGGGCTCCCCAGGACAGAGCTGGCCCTTCTAATCAGCTTGTCAAGTTTATTTCTGTCCCTGGTTGATATGGTACATAATGATAGCAACTTTCTGTTATTGAACTAGGAAAGTTCTGAAGCACAGAGTTGTGCTCTAAAAGGAAATACTTCAGAAAGTTTTGGCACATAGGGATCTAAGGGCACAAGGAAGTTGTTATTTTTCCAAGCTGACGGCACATGGCGTTTCGATACAATTATGTGTAGATGCTGCGGGAATCTGAGCCAAGTACGACCCATATAAAGAGTAATTGTGTATTACAGTGACCCACCGCACCTGTCACCTGTGAGTTCTCTATGAGTAACTGAAATCTATATATTTTTTCCTAAAAATAAATTCTTCTGACTAATGTCGCACGTCAGGCATCAGTCATGTTTGTAGTGAGTAAACCAACTTTTCAGGAATGTGATTGATTCTCTCTATAATAAGTGTATTCTAGAATAAAAAAAAGGAACCAACTCCTGGGCTGCAGAATAAACTTCATCTTCCTTATCCTGTCACTCCAAAATACGGAGGAGCCTGGATCACTCTTATTACTCATACCATTGTAAGGTACCGAAGATTGGGCTAAAAAACAGGAAGGTCATGGGGGCACACTGGGGTAAAAGAGCAACCACCAATGAAGGGTTTTTATTTTTTTTCAAAATAGTTTTTCAAAAAACTTTCTTCATTTAGATATTTTTTGCTGCAATTTGCTATGGATACAGAGGTGTGATATGGATATTATTGGGAGTAATGTGCTGGGAGTCCCCGCTCCTTCTGTGACCTCCTTAGAGTTCCTTTACTCCCCCAGAATATCACATGTAGCCCCAGACCTGCAACTATTTATTCCCTTCCGATCAAGAGAGATTCAGTTTGCTGTCCTAGCCCTGTCTCTAAGTATACAAAGCTAAAGTGGCTTATTAGCATTATCCTGACATCCTAAATAATCCCCAAGGTAGCCCAATCCTTACTACCATCGTCACGTAAGAATTCAGACTTGGATATCAGTGCATTACTCTACTGAAATACTCTGTGCTGCTGTGAGTCCCTGTTCCTTGTGCTATGTATAGATATGTCCATTCTTAACTAATCTCAGATTTGCTTTCGGACCCCAATTCCTCATGAAACCAATTTAATACAATATTACAAAATACAAACTAAACTCTTGACAGAATGCAAATTGCAAAACAGCCACTAGGTGGCCGCACATATATAGATATAGGATGGATAGCTCATCACTTTGTGACATCATATCTGGAAAGCTGTTCATTTCTTGACACAAATATGTGGATATGTCCAGCCAAGAAGTCGGTTAGGGAATGATGCATTTGTAACTCTTAGTGATCTTCAACAGTCTCCTTTCCTGAAAGACTCTGCTTCTTCCATTATATAACTCTCACTATGTGACATCTTGCTAGACCAGTGCACTGTTCATCTCAGATACTCTTTACAGCTGAAACACGACAGTAATACATCATAATAAAGAAAACAGCACCATAGAAATTAACCCTATAGAAATCTAGAACTTCCCTTCTCCAGCCACAGTGCTATACCGTACATCTGTATATGGTGGAATGGATTTTCACTGTATATCCCATTACTATCAGTTAATCTCGAAGCATAAAGTGCACCTTTAATTTCATATATCTTTTCAAGATCAGCTGCCATGTGTGTATACATGAGGAGTAACAATTTCTGGTCACTATATGACTTATATTAAGCAGTTTTTAGCAGTTTACCCCACTACATGCTGTGTCTGATATTTGTAGTTCTCTCTGAGCTGGTGGATGGAGAGTGGCTGCCATATAATACACACAGTAAGTAGAGGGGAATCTGCTTTCTCACTAAGAAACAGGACCTTGTCTAGTAACATAGTAGAAGATGCTGAATGAAGACACCGGTCCACCTATAACCACAGTGTTGCAAACAAGAACCCCCATGAGGCTGATGCCCTTTACCCCATGTCAGGGGAAAAAGAAAGAGGCCTTTCCATTCACTGATAGCAAGAAGGGTTCTTGAAAAGGGCAAAGAATTGAATGAGTAAAGTGAATTAGAAAATTCCAGCCTGTCTCAAGCCACCTTCTGTAAGTTCCTGCTGAAATGCATTAACTCTTTACTGTTAGCCCCTTAAGAATAACATCTGCAGAAGATGAGAGATGAAAGCAGAACATAAGCCGAGGATATTTTCAGACTTCCTGAACTTCTTCATCTGTGTTTAAAGACTGTCGGATCACAGCAGACCGGCAGAAAAATCCCCAGTACGGCTTTTCAAAATGAGCTTTTAGATTGATGTACTGTCAGAAACTCAATAAGTGAGATGTCATCTGACACCATGAACCATTTGGCAGGAGGAAAGGATTCACCTGGACACAGACAAAATCAAATCTTAAGAAAATCTATCTGGCCAGACAGAGATCAATCATCGGAAGGAGCAAGCTCTTATTTTATGGGCTCTGGTATTAGGCTTGTGTGTTATAGCCAGGATGATAATGAGCGCTCAATTATTAACTACACGCCAAGATGGAGGCGACACAGTATTCTATATATATAGAATATTATATACCAGGGCTGCTAGGACACAGTATTGTCACACCTGGGGTCCTGTGAATACAACTACAGCAGAGACCGGCAGACAATCTATTACTGGACGTCAAGTCAACCATAGACTCATGAGAAATATATAGTGTAGTACATGTATATTAAGGTTTAGTAGGCCGTGCCTTTACACTAAAGTCTGTATGGATATAGGTGGCTTATACAGCGTAAGCGTTTCCTGAAACCCACAGATCTATCTACCCTTACTATTTTGTTAAGGACTCCAATTTCTCATGAATATAATATTGCAGAATGCTAACAAGACCCATTACAGGCTGCAAATCACTTCATAACCACTGGGTGGCCGTGTATATGGAAGCCACTTTGTGGCACAATGCTGCAAAATCCTGTTGTCTTGAAAATCAGGTAGACTCAGCGGATGGCTGCCTTCCTGGAACAAGTCATTGCACAACTGCTTAATGGAGTTCTCACAACAAATACATTTTAGGCTACATGTATATTACCGAAATGGATCACGTCCTGCTCCATAACTAGAGACACAAATAGTATGCCGAATAGCAAAAGGCTAGCAAAGCATATGTTCACAGACCTCTGTGTGCAAACTATGCTAATCCAAAGAGTTAAATGGCAAATTCAACTCTGCTACATCTGTATGTATATCAGTGCCCATGGTCATAAAGCAGATGTCTACAGGTTTGCAATCTTGTTACTTTTCAATGAATCGAAGCCTTGCTGCTCTCCATGGTGCTGAAATAGTTCTGGCCCTTGAAATGAAATTTCTAGAGTTTCACTGGGCGAAGTTATAAAATGCTCATTATCTTGAGATGGTTCCAGACAGGAAGAGCCTTCAGATTTCTAATCCCATTTCACAGATCACTGTACTTGGGTGTCCCAGGCGATAAAATGTAACAGAGAAATAACCTTTAAGTCTTCCTGTCCCTAGGCCACAGATGTGGCACCCATAGCACTATATGGATATATGGATACATTGTCTGACACTAATGTACAGATAATGTGTGAGGCTTGTATTCCGAGCTCATTATTACCTCCCTGCCCCGTACCGGAGGTCTCTGCTTCTCTGAAGGCTTCTAATGAGCTCAGTCCCCTTCCAGCAGTCAGGGTTAAGGTGAGTTAATGGAAATCAAGCCCATATTCTCCATTTCGATTCCTAAACTGCTAAGCAATGCTGCCAGTTCCAATTAAGGTGTAAATCAGCCCAGGGAGAGAGCATTGGCAACATCCCATCATCATTAAAAATTCATTTTAAATTCCATTTAATAGCTGCGATCATCGTACCCCATTTAGCCGGTACTCTGGTGAAAGTCGCAAGTGTTGCTTTAAGTGCTCCACTGGAACTTGTAGTTGTTAATGGAGATGCTGGAAATTAAGTGTTCTATCATTGCTGACTGCAGTTTAATCCATAGACGAGGCTTCACAGGGCTCCGTTCTGTGTGTTGTTGCCGACGATTTTGGAACATTTTCTCATTACTGTTTACTAGGCTTGGCCTTGGCAGCTTTTGTTCCATGTTTTGGATTAATGGCTGAGACTTCTGTAAGAATGCAAAGAAATCTGCTGGCTTCAAAGCACACTTGCAACTTTGGGAATACAGATCTTAATGCAGGTGGATATTCGATGTCTTTTCCTGGTACTAAATGCAAATAATATTCTGCCGTCTACCCAGAGTTCTGTGCTGATGAATTTTTAATGTATCTTTATAGTGGAAGGGACTCCGATTGTCTGATACTGAGCTCTAGAACCCCTGCAGTCAGATAAGTTACATGATAACATTCTGGATAATGGTATCAATCATTAGGGGGGGCTAAAAGTTTTGCTTTTTTTGTTTTATAGCCCATAGCTCCCACTTAAATCAGCTGTCCATAGGTGCCTCTGTTGTGCATACTATACAGTGCACAGAGCAGGAAGCAGTTGGCTCCTTGCCCTGTACGGTGGCCAGACACTGGTATTGCAGACCTGCGGTCATTGAAGTCAGTGGGAGCTAAGCTCCTGTACCGGTGCCAAGCCAAGTCACTATACAGGCACGGAGCTAACTGTGTTTGCCCCTGAGCACTGCATAGCACAGGGATTGGATGTAGCCCTGAACAGCTGATCTATGCGAGGGACAACTGTTGGCCCCAGACAATTAGATAAGACAAAATATGCCAGACCAAAGTGTCAAAGGACAAGCTGACCTCTGCTACATCTATACAGTAGATATTTACAAGACAACCAATCTGGTTTCTGCATTTCGGGGGACTGAAACCTTGCCGCTCTCCATGGTGCTGAAATCGTTCACTTGCAAAGTACTATATTTACTAAAACAGACATGTCAGGAGAACTGACGGGTCCCTGTAAAGTGGTCACCTCCCCCAAAAAGTTAATTTCTGACTATAAAAGCCGCTAGCATGTCCTCCTAATCCTGCACGTGTTTAATGTCCCCTTTATAAACATTTATCCTTCAGAATGTTTAATAAGGTTGTAAACAGCGACCCCATTAAAGATTAGAAGAATGAATATACGTCTTCTCATGACTGGCAGTTATCTTGTCGGAAACACACTCAATCCCGCTTTAATCTCTGCGCTTGCCTTCCTTTGTAAATCACAACATGTTTATAGAACATAAAAATGATTTTATAGTTGCGGTTGTATATGGCGTCTGTGCTGCACCAAACCACGCAGGG
This sequence comes from Leptodactylus fallax, assembly GCA_947044405.1. Taxonomy (NCBI): domain Eukaryota; kingdom Metazoa; phylum Chordata; class Amphibia; order Anura; family Leptodactylidae; genus Leptodactylus; species Leptodactylus fallax. The sequence continues at coordinate 26,951 of CAMRHE010001048.1, read as the reverse complement.
CGGTAGCGTCTTGTGTGTCAAGTTAATTTGCTACAATCAGCGGCCAAGGGACGACTCGACATTGACTAATGAAGGTAGGTATTAATTGTTCTCTGCAGAATTCCAGGACGAAGATTCATTTTCTTAATGTACAGAGACACTACGGAGGCTGATGATGAAAGGGTTCCTAAAGGGAGGAAACCAGTGTTGTGGTAGTGGAGGTGGTGGTGGGGGTTGGGGGGCTATGTTGTTGCCAATTCCCTTGACTTACAGAATGCTCAACAAAACTTTACTCCACCATCCTCTTTCATAGGCTTGAGACTAGGACAAAGCAGTTTTATACATTATAGGGCCTGAACCAACTGCTGCAACCCTGACTAGCATCTGTCATTGATGAGGGAAGGGATAGGTAGTCACTACTTGTCACCAACCCATCAGACAAACACATGGTCATGCCAAGTCTATTAAATAATAGAGGGGTCTGGAATGAGACCCCTCATCCCACTATAATGTCTATATGTCCTAAAAGGTACGTCATGTCATAACACAGCTATTCTTTATACTGGTCATGGCTATGAAGAAACCCCAGAGTAGAGTGTGGCAGCCATTTTATTTTGCCCAAGACAAATCTCCATTTGTTCTGTTTCGTAAAAAAACAAAAATATATACAAACAATTTGGGAATAAATGGTAAAGTTTACAGACATATTCTGAGGCAGCTTTGCCTTAAAAAACTATGAAGTCACTTTACAACCAGCTCCTGATAGATGAGAATCAAAGACATCCAGGAATTTAGCCCTTTATATAATCCATATTAGTGCAAGCAATGGTTGGATTGTAGCAACTGGAATGAAAAGCTGTAATAGAATCCTTCATACATAACCTCGATCTTATGCGGCTGTTTTATCCAACCATGAGCTGCGCTATATAAACACAACCTATCATTTACATAAGTCGTCTTTGCTTTTGTTTCCATTATTTACCCAGCACTTTGTCATTAACGTTTCTTCTGCCCTTCCCCATGTTGGCTTTCTTAAAGAACAACAGGCGAACAATAGCGACTAATCACAATCCCAGTGTCTGTATTATGGAAATATCTGCTTCTTTCTCCTCTTCTTCATTTTAATAGACCTCAAGCTCTTGAAGAAAAAAGAATTTGTAAATTAAAAGGGACTGAACTAGCACAAATGATATAGTGCATGGTGTAGGGGTCAGTGCACCCCCAGTAATGTACTGGCCATAGAAGATGACCAATGGGGGCTTCTGCTGGCTACTAATTTGTTCCAAGAGGACTGAAAAATTGTACAAGACTCCAAAAAGTTTCAAAGTCTTGAATAATGTTGCACAATGTCTCATTAATGATTCACCAGTTTATGACTGACGGAGTGGAGTGACCTTGTGCCAAAACAGACAAACTCCCCTAAAGGCTGAAATACCATCTGGGACAGCCCTCCCATTATAAAATCCTAATATGGTTCTCCATCTTCATGTGTTTATCACTTATATGGACGTGATGCCATATAGGCTGCGGTTGTGTCTAGATACATCTGAACAGTATCTAATGTTACTTTCATTTACCGATGGTTAGGCTGATGTGACTCCATCATTATCATCCATATGACTGATGTGTGACCTTCCAGTTGTCAGTAAGAGGAAATACCAATCCCATACTATTATCTGACTAGCACTTTACTGTATTCTATGCAGAGCTGGGTGACTCATCATCTACTTACTGTAATTGTTTAATCTAATAGGTATCCATTTGTCTCTAACCACCTTATCTGTGTTCCATCCATAGTTACAATGTATCGTGTCCCCCTGACAAGTGGCTCTAGGTGCAGCAAATAGAGTGACACATAGGGAGCCGAAGTCAGAGAGGGGTGTGACATTCCACATATATACCTGCGCATTCTCCACAAGCTGCGTCTTAACATACAAAACTGGTATCCACCATCAGGAACTGGGAAACTCAGTATTCACTGTGATTTTGTCTATATCATCTCTAGGGGTTGTCTTTATTTTGGCACCTGCGTCTTTGTCTCCTAAGGAACCCCTGATTTGGTCTCAGGGAGAAATGCGTTGAGACCAATTTGTATACATATGAGATCTATACTATATATATTAGACTTACGACCTCAAATACAGGACAAACTGCAAATTGGAGATCACTCTATGCATGTTTTTTGATATACCCTATGAGACTAGTTATATGCGGGGGTATACATTCCCTGCATTGGATCCCCCTGTTTTATAATGAATAGCGTTTGTATGTAACTATAAGGGGACAGTAGGACTATTAGTCAGCCATATTGCAATATTGTTAAGGGGTGCATACATAAAGGGTTACAAGCATGTGTCTATATCTCTCCTCTGGATATTTGTATGGGATATGATGGGTCATAGATGGATGTAGGTGTCCGGATTGAGGCGCATACCAATACATCATATCTGTCCCGTAACCGCATACCTGTTATAATTGTATGTATGGACACTATCTTATATTGTGCTGACACTATTTTGGGGTGGATTTTTTAAGCCTTTTACTGTTATCTTAGAACAAACTTATGTTTTAGCCTTCTTTTGGGTTCCATATTTTCCTCTTTGGTGATTTGTGCCAAAACTTGCAATATTTCACATTTCTCATACGTCATCATTCATATGCCATATAGCAGGGATGAGTGAACCAGTTCATAAGCTGGGCTCCTTACAAGTTTTCCAAAAATTGCCAAACCCCAAATATTTGGGGTTCACCTCAAATCATTATTATACTCTGGATTCTTTTCAGACCCCAGAGTATAATGATCAGAGGCCTAGGAGAGGTCAGGGTTCCCTCACAGCATCCAATGCATGTTCCCTGGTATCTTTGGTCCTTTTAGGGACACATCTGTGACATCACAGGGCACACTGACCTCATGATGCTTTCATGACAGCCGTGACTCTAGGGATTGTGACATCACAAAAGAGGCTTGAAGAGTACCAAAGACACCAGAAATGTGATTGAGCCTTTGCAATACCAACTCCCTATTTTGGTGCTATTTGGGATGCCCACTTAGAAGAGGTTAAAGTGAAACAACAAGTAGTGTTGATTGAACCTCACAAAATGTATTTCACCCTGCAGTTTTGTTTCAGGCTGAGCTTGTTTGGCCTGCAAATTTAGCAAATATTTATAAAATGAATCTCGCAAGTTTTGCCCATCTCTACCAGCTCGACCCTGATCCCTTTTGCCAACAAAATATCTTTATGGTCATGGAATAAATGAGCCTTTAAAGTGGTGAAAATAAACAACACTAGAAAAGTGGCGCAAACATAACTGCCCGCCAACTTTAAATGGAGTATTATAGACCCTACTAGGAAATTTTGAGTTAGAGTTGTCTCTGTTTAGATCCCCATGTCTAAGACTAGAAAGCAGATACAATTACCTAAAGGAGGACCTGTCCTGTCCTACACTGCATAGTTCTTCATTTCTCCTGTGGAGGCGCTGCTGGAAAAATTAAATACCTGAAAAGGTCTCCCTGCAGACAGAATCTTATCTCTGGGGGATCCAGAAGATATCTACTTATCCTAGGTGTTGCCCCCAGTGGAGTCCACCTTTAATAAAAAATACATTTTTTGTATCTCATGCAACCCATTTTTGATAGGGGGCTCTGATTATTTTTGTACTTCCTTGAGCATGACAGACATTATGAATTTAAAGAAAACCATAGAGAGAATCCTTGTGCCATGCACCATGTCCTCCCCGAGGTCAAGCAATGCAGCCTGGAGTGTTTTTACAAAAGGACAAAGAAAAAAAAAATCCAAAAATTCTTGTACAGAATAAATGTAACTCTTTTTAAATACAAAACTACAAATGAGGTTAAGCTTTTAAGAAGGTCATAAAATGCTAATTGGAAGCGAGTGAACAGAGCATCCTATGGATTGTTAAAAAGGGGGAAGAAAAAAAAAAAAAATCAGCGTCTGAATGCCCGGGTAGTGTGACTGCATGATAAGCATGATAAGCAATTTTACAACATATATTAACACACTAATGAGAAAACTAATCACAGTCCATGGCGACTGATGTCTGGCATAGTTAATCATACTGTGAGGAGGGAAAACAGAAGAATCCCAAGAGCTCAGGAAGCAATGCGAATTTGCAAAAAAAAAAAAAAAAAAAAAAAAAAAATCAGGAATACCTAAAAATAAAAAAAAACCTAAAGTAAAAAAAAGAGCAGCAGATTTTGCAGCTTGTGGCGGCCCAGTCAATGTTTTTCTTTTAGCGTTAATGATCATTTTATTTATTTATTTCTTATAAACAGCAGACGGAGCCCGGCAGTTGTGTGCAATCCCCTGCCGAGAACAAGACTGATTGCTTGCCGGTGCTTCCTGTTAAGTGTCTCTGCTGTGAGTCTAGAAATGAGAGGGAAGCACCACGAGCCCGGCAAAGGGATGGATCAATTCTGCTGCTTAACCAAAGCTCACAATATTTCTGTTTGGCCATTACTGGGTAATATTTTTCCTATAATTAAAAATCAATTGTGAGCCGCGAAAATGGATGATGAAGAAGAGGTCAACGTGTAGTAACTGGGAGTTCTGGCTGATGAAGTGGCTTATGTGTGTCGGTAGAAGAATATTACTCAAAGCAACGTCTCTGAAACATACAATATAGAAAGCCATTATTTCAAAATCAAAAGATCCTGCACTCGGACGAGTTTGTCTAGAGTCATTCTTGGCTCACAACCCTATCACAGCTTTGTGCAGCTTCTGATTTGTAGGGAGCAATATAGAGCCCTGTTGGAGCTCGACATGTCTGATTCCATACAGAATATAGAAGGTTGCATTCCATACAAATCTATGGCACACAAGGGTATTCTGCCAATTTGGATCAAACCATATACGACCCAAATTTTCCTTAAGTTTGGGCTTGACGCAAACTAGAAACTTTTGGGATTTCACCCATGAAACACTATTATACTCCGTGGCCTGTGTTTGGGCCTCAGCAATCATATGGGGCACAGTAACATCATGGCACTTTGTTCTAGCATCGTGATGTCGGTGCATCCCACATGACCACTGACTCCCAATCACAGGCCTCAGGGGGTGAAGAGACCCCAGAGTATAATAATAGCAATTTTGTTGTACCAAACAATTTTGGCCTGAAACAAACCAGAGAACCAAAACTTATAAATTCTCATGAGGTTTGACCATCTCTACTCTGTGTATATGACTCACTGTGTGTATGAGAACTCAAACCCTTAAAGGGGTATTCCCATATTAACACCCTTTGTATGGGGGATAATCTTCAGATTGGTGGGGGTTCGACAGCTCAGACCAACACTGAGCATGAGAATGGGGGTGTTTTGTATCAATGGGGGCCAGGCACATATATAGCTGGTGTTGATTCACAGCTAAATCTACTGGGGTGGTTTTTGCCCTGATGACTTATAAGAGAACATGATGGAGAATTTTACTACAAATATTTTGCAACATGTCCACACTGTATTGCCCTGGCCTTAAATTGATCTGTTTAATTTTGTAGCAGTCTCTACCTCTACAGGCTTTATCTGTAGCTGGTGTGTGTAGACTAGCTGCCATATACTGCACACTGAGTAGAGGAGAATCTGCTCTAACACCCTCTTTTTTTTATTCAGAAACTGCTTAAGATCATGCAGGACAGAGAGAAATATGACCTGCACTAAAGTCAATAACACACTTTGGTTGTGATAGAAAGTTCTTATTTAGCTCCAGCACCAGGCTAATCCAGTATTTCTTCTCTTATCTTCTGCACTCTCTCACTCCTTCCCTCTCCATAGACTTCTATAGACCTCCAATCCTCCTTGAGACAGATGTAGCAGAATCTAGCAGTGGGAGAGAGTGCAGGTTAATAGTCCTATAAGTGCAAAAAGTAGTATTTATCTTCAAGTGTATTGATGTCAATACACCCCAAATGACTGTTGAGACCCAATCACAAGCCTCCTGGGTCCCCCAAGGTTCATATATTTTTACATACAGCCTACTTAAAGTATTTCTTTGTGATATTGCATCCTAGCAATAGCTTTTGGCATTACCCGAAAATTTGGAGCTGTTGCGGCAGATCATGGTTGACCAAAATAATAATAATATTATGTCAGGGTCAGTGGGGTAAACAGCATCCGCGAACCTTACCATGGAAACCTCAGGCATGCAAAGAGTCTTGGATAATTAGATATGTATGAAATAGAAGTTTGCCCTTTTGCCCCGACATGATAAACCAGTCATCAGAACAAATCTTGAAAAGTATTCTCTTAGCTTTTACCTCTGATTAATGCGAACAAATTATTTTTTTCTTGACATTGAGCTTCAATTTTAATTACAGGTAAAAAATAAAAATTGACCTTGGTCATGTTGTAAATTCCTTACAATGAGCTTCTTAAAAACCGGAGCTGTCTACAATAGGGAATATATCTTCAACGTAGAAAATCCAGCTTGTCTAAACAAAGCTCTGGGCAATTATCACTAATAAATAGAAAAAGAAATTGGGATGGAGCGGACTCTGTGTTTGACAGAGGTCCCAGGGTTCACAGGCTGGATGCAACGAGAAGAATACTCAGCACTTCATGATTCTGCAATTAAAGTGACCTGAGAAGGGAAGTCGATTGAACCGACCGTCCTCAGCTATGAATACAACAATACATGTACATTTGTCAAACTCGAGATGTATTAATGTGGTTTCGGCAAAACCCTATCCAGACGTAATTCCAGCAGTGAAAAGAACGGGGAATGAAACGTTTAGGATTTTAATTCAATGCCCTTCAGATACGATAAGGGTTTATCATTTTCCTGGACCTTTGAAGATGCAGAAGTAAAGACTTACACAAATGTGCACTTTGGTGACTTGTGAATAGAACATAGTTTTTGCCATTTCCTCATAGATCAGGCTTAAAGTCAGTCTTGGGCTCTTGGGTATTTGACTGATGACATCATGCTTAATGAAAAAAACAAATAAGTTGAATAAGATAAGGAAAGAATGCCTGCTTTTCTTTTTCCATGATAGTGCCATCCTCATCCATGGGCAGTGTCTGGTATTTCAATTACCAAAGGAGTAATACATTGTTATATAGGTAATAAGTTGAATAAAACTGCAGGTCTTTTAATTTCAGCCTATATTTTTATAGTGTTGATCCAGAGGAAGGCAAAACCCCTATAAGGCTGACACCAAATACACCATACTAGGACATAAGTTTCCTCCTAACTCCAAATTTGTCGGTCCAAATAAATCCCTAGATCAACCTCTTATCTCTAAAATTGTATTTTCGATTTATTGTTATATATTGTGCCACTTAGAATAATGTTATATTTTATTGGGAAGCTGAATCTTTGGGGATCTGTTAGGATCTGGGACCTGGTACCCCTGCACCCCTATATCGACACGCCTGTAGAGGCCTAAACCGTCTTTCCTTCACTGGTAAAGAATGTCTTATACTAGGCATATAATAACGTTTAACATGACAAAGTCATTGAAAAGCCGATAGAAAATTAAGTGTTGACTATCAATGTAAACTTTGCTACATCTGTAGCTTATGGTGTTGCTACTTTAAGAAAAATTGAAGTATCTGTCAAAAATGGTCAAGAAACTGAAAAATGATCCAGTTTGAAGTGGAGAACCATCACCACTGGTCTTGGTTATCTATGCAAGGCAGAAGGTGAACGCTCTTGAGTATTGCCCACTTGACTTTCAATACAGTTGAAGATTTGATTCTTTAGCATTGTTGATACATAGCCAACTTTTCATGATAATATGTGAGAGCCTCTCACAGCTCCATGCCTTCATAGGTTGTGCCAAATATAACCAAATAGGCTCTTTTAAAAAGTTTGCTTCATTGTCATCTTCAGGTGATCTTCTCAGCTGTAGACCACGTAGTCTCTTTGTCCAACCAAGAGCTCCTTAAATGATATGGACCCTCTCTGGACCCTTCTCCACCACTTATATTCTAACACCAGCATCATTAGACTTGGTGTTGCCTTTTGTACTAATTGTATCTAAAAAGTTTTTTAAACTTTATAGATTAGATCTTAGTTGATAGATCATTGATGGCTACAATTTGACCCATACTTTTCTCTAATTCTGATCTTTTCATCTTGAACAGAAAACAATCAATCCTATAATGGAGAACATCCCCAGCTTGTATCATATGTAATTTTATTGATCTACACAAGAAGTGATCCACATGGGTCCTTTGTTGTATTGGGGGGTATACGCAGTGTAATTCCATAACAGGAAAATGTAGGAAAAATATAAACAGAATAATTGGATTTTCTCCTCATACTTCAGAGCCGTCCCTCATTTCCTTCACCATTCGAGCATTCAGCCGGGATGCATGAAGATTTGCCCATTAAATAGCTTTTTAAATGCTTTTTCTCGGCAAACCAATTGATACAACAGCATGCTGAACACATTTGTCAAGGTATAAACACATCAGTTATTTCACGCTTCTTTTTTTCTTTTTTTTTGTGCAATAATTCACAGGCTCTTACATATTAATGGCTACAGGCTGCCACTCTTGGTCTACGGAAACCTGGAGACAAGCCGCATTCAATTATTTTTGCATCTTTTTGAATTATGGAAAAAGACAAAAGATTGTGGGAGGCACATATAAAAGTGTTATATAAATGGTGAACAGACATGCTTCATTGTTTCTTTCCTTAAAGGGAATCTGTCAGAAAATGACCCATTAAAGGGAAACTCAGGCAAAGTTTCAGAAAGGCTACTAGGGTCCCGTAGAACACAAGAGATATTAATTTCCATCACTCCATAACTTCTGGTCACTTAAAGGGGTGACCCAGGATGTGATGTCACCTCTTGAGAATTAGAAAGTAGCCCTATTTCCTAATCTTGGTTAATCCTTTAAATTCAATTTTCCAAGTATTTCTGTGCACTATAGGTCCTTAACAGAACAGGGAATTACAACTACTGGTACATGTTACTGTCTTGAACAGGAGTAGTTGTCAAAATGACAGCCCATTCTGTGACATCAATTCCTGCTGGATAGCTATTGGTTGATATGTCACCTTACAGACTTCCTGCACAGCTCACAACCCTTACATTTATTCTACAAATTGCTGATAATATTGAGAGCTCTCTGCCCTATTTTAGCTGTTTCCCTCTGCATTTGGACCAGAAAGGGAAATTTATGTGGAAAATAGAAGAGATTTCTTAGTATTTCCAGTAGGGGCTAGACAGAGCAGGCAGCTTCAGCCGATTGTTTATTCCAAAGATTCTTTATTTGCCCCAAAAGATAGCGCCACATAATTTCTCAAAATATTTGTCATATGCTATTTTGTTTCTTTCAAGGTCTTTCTGTCCCAAGATACGGTACTCCTTTGTACCTGCTCAATATGCAATATGTAAATTCAAAGATCTCATTTACATATTGAAAAAAATAAAAATAAAATGCAATATCTCAGCAGTGGAGACACAGATTCACAAGGAGAAGATATCATCTGATTCAGGTAACCCTAACCTATCTGCAGGGCTGGGGTGATATGCTGGTTCTGGTAACATAGATGTAACATAGATGTGCATTTGCTATGGACCTGCTACAAATTTCAGCCTTTGCATTGCATACATATTTAGTGACCTGCTTTGGCTTTGTCCACAGTGTTAGTGCCCAGAGATTACCATACTGTTCCTCTAGTCTACAATAGTGCTATCTTTCATAAGTAGGGTCTGTAACCCCCTCCTAAGTCTCCACTTGGGCTCTTGCGGTCTTGTGTACTATATACTGCTTCTATTGGCCAAAAGTAGTAAATCTATTAATATCTTAAAACTGTACCAACAATTCTCACAGTAAATACCAAGGCGATATCTTACTTCTTACTAGACTGGGAGTATATTCGTGCTCCACATCTGTATTTGCACTGCCTTTTCCTCTTGGACAGCTTGATACATGAGCCCCTCTGAGCACTGTCAACTGTGAATTTGTGCTGCCAAACAGTACTGAACAGCCCATAAATCTGAACTTAATAGAGGTTGCATGTTCAGGCATGTAAGGCGCATGGATGGTAATTGATACATTATAGCTGTTCAATATTAATGCTTTATTAGGACGTCAGGCCCCGGGGTCACTGTGACAGACGATAATAAATGATATACTGGGAACGCCACTCTCTACTGCAAGAGTCATTGTGTGCAAAATGGGGAGGTTTCTGAAAAAAAAACAGTGTTTTCTGTCACTGAGATAATGAATTAGTTATTCTGCATATTCACAGATTTAGACAAGAACACAACATCCCGTTCTTAGGATTATGCAATGCCCAAATACATTTATTTAGATGGATAGCTGTGTGGTGGTCAGAGAGTGTAACACACATCATGGGCTTAGATACACTGGCTTAAAGAGGTTGCCTAGGACTATGATACTGATTCCTGTGTCTTCTTCGCTACTTACCAGTACAGCGCCGTACATAGTATAATGGCTGTGCTTGGTTTTCCATTCATTAAATGGGACTGAGCTGCAGTATGGTCATGTGACCAATGGAGGTGAAGTCATTGGCCTGAGAAGAGAATTGCAGCTCAGTATCAGTGTCCTGGAAAACCCCTTTAATGGATCAAAGATGTATAGTTTAACCAAAAATGTGTTAAATACCCAAAGTCACATCTATACTGTTTGTAGTCGCATAGACACAAAGGAGAAAATAAGCTAGAGGTGAACCAGCATGTCACCAGAATCAGCTGCAAGTGCACTGGGGGTGGAGACTGTTTTGCCAAATATGCCTACACACAGTTGCAAATGTTCCAGTTCTTCTCTGGAATTGGTACTCAGTTCTCCTCTTTAGCTATGCTTTTCAGCCTTTGTTTTCATCATGGTTGTCTGTAGGCAAATCTGGCCCCGCCCTCAATGAACTTACAGGATGATTTGCATATCCATAAAAAGGTGATTTTTATCTACATTTCATCACTTTTTGGCCCCAGTGGTGTATATTCTTAGACCTATTGTGCGCCCCTACATGACACTTTTATTCCCTTTTACTCAGCATTGCCATATCCATAGTGTTTCGTTCCTCGGTCTCTTGAACCCCACGTCTTTTAGTAAAACACACAGCTGGAGATGAAATAGTTTACTAAATACCTACAGGACGTCTGTAATCAGAAGCAGCAGGAAAGCCCAAAACCCTCCAGAAACACTTGTCAGCTGCAAGGTCATTAATGCCTGGAGGATAGAGCAATGAAAGCCAGATAGGGAAACATCCTAAACCAAGCAAATCTATCCCGCGAGACACCATCATGGTTACATGGATTATGATATTTTTATTAGAATATTTGTATAGGATCATAACTATAATAGAATAATCTATAATACTATAATGCACATTTGGGTGATAGAAACTATTTTTTTCTTTTTTTTGTAATATTCCTTTATCACTTAAGGAAGTATTCCGCCCCCCATGCCCCCTAGCCACATGGCCACTGCAAGGATGTTATTTATTTTGCATAAATACATTGAAAATGTAAAGTTTGAACATCACATTGTAAAGGGATAGAGAAGGAAAGAATATTCTGCTCGGAGCTTGGAATACAGGAGAAGACATAGGGCTGGTATTATAAGAGAAGAGCTGTAGGATTTCTGATGTCATGGCCAGGACACGCAGAGCTCCTTAGGCCACTATTACTAGCATGGCTGAGAGTAATAAACTAAAATTAAATATGACAGAAATATGGGAAGGAATTTAGATAGCTCTGGTGGGCATTGCTTAAAGGCATTATAGATGTATCCACCCATAACTCATCTCCAGTTTAGTTAGAGAATCTAATTTCTCATTAAATCAGTTCAGCACAATTGGGCAGATTTACTAATACAGTCTAAAGTACAAGGTTAAACTAGACCATCTTAAAGGCAGTGTGTCAGCACAAAGCTAAGACACTAATCAGAGTATCTTGTAGGGCTGTCAGCACAGTTTGTAATGGTGTATTTCTTATTCAGGCCCACTGCTCCATTCTTGTAAAAATCATCCTTTTATCCCTATGAAAATGAGTAGAAAATGGCTTTAGGGGCATGGCTTTCCATCGATGGGCTTCACTATCTGCTGCTGCTAACGTATGCTCAGCTCCACCCACTAACTGTACTGTGCATGTCTGATGATGACACACTACACCCGGACATGAAGGAAGCTGGCTTCAGATGGGGCAGGGTGTCATCAGACCTGCACAGTCAAGTTAGTGGGTGGAGCTGAGCAGTAGTTAGCAGCAGCAGATAGTAAAGCCCATTGATGGAAAGCAACACCCCTGAAACCCTTTTCTGCTTACTTGCATAGGGATAAAAGGTCTGAAAATATGTAGGAAGTTCTTATACTTCTACCTTCTGCTCATTCCACTCCTGGCTTTGGCTCAAAAAAATGCAGCAAAATCTAACAAAAATTCTGCGTTTCTACAATGTGGGGCCTCAGCTTAAAAAGGGTCTGAAACACTAAATGTGTCTCAAGACATGTTAGACAGTTTTTTGGTGCAAATTTTACCAGAATTCTGAAACATTTTGCTTAGTAAATCCTCTCATCTCAACTTCATAACAAAACCCTTGAAAGGCTGCCATTCACATGGCACCAGGTAGAGTTGTTCATGCCCCTGATCTCAGAGGAAAATGGGTTCTGGAATTTGAGAACTGGGCTACACCTAGGCCATGATCGTAGTGACTCAGAAGGGGGAGAAGCTGGATATTTTATGGTAATTGAAGTCTTCTCCAAGACATTGCAACCTTTCACGAATGTATTGCTGTCACTTTCCACTGATCGTAAAGTGATGGATTCACTAAGAAATATGACTCCCAAATGGAAATGGCAAACTCAATTAGAGAATGGCCATTCTCTCCCGCTGTCTATTAAGAGGCCTAATCGAACATAAGAATCTTCCCGGCTTGTTCTGTTGTTCCTTTATTATGTATTTTTTGGCATAAAATCTGCAGAAGTGGCCATTCCCCGTCAATATGCTAATGAAAAGAATCATTTAATAAGGCCTACCATAAAAGAGATGCATGGATTCATAAACCACTAATGTCTAGAAATGCTATTTCTGTTCTACAACATTAACATTCCCCGCTTCCTTCCAGAGACGCATAAGGCTTTATGAGTACAACCTGGAATTACACAAAGCCTTAAAATGGTCTTTAACATATTTGTACTACACAGTTTGTGACTACTGGGAGCGTTCAGGATCAATGAGGTGCAGAAAGCTTAAAGGGACCTGTAAGCAAGACATATACTTAGTTCACGCCAGATGGGGTGGAGGATGAATTCTTTATTTTGCATTCTGTGTGTCCCCCACCACTCTTTAAACCCTGCACTAGACATAATCCAATGGATCAGATTTGCACAAGTTTTTCTTTTTTAGTGCAGATCTTAACTATTCCCCCCGTTTCAGTAGATCCCTTGAAAACAGGCATTAGCCCCTCTTTCCACCAATTTTTAGACAATTTTTCTCTTAATTTATGCAAAAACAATACTGCCATATACTGTAGTGCCCAGGCAATATATCTCCTGACAAAGACAGCAAGGAAAAATTGGTTGAGCACCATTTCTTGTGATTCGATTAATATTGTGATGGGTTGATGTACTATAAAAGATTTTTATTGATATTAAATAGTGAGAACATTAATATTATTGGTTTCCATGCAGTTTTTATTCTTTTTTCCCCTTATATCCTATGGCTATAGTTGCTGAATCAAGTCAATAGTAGATAGAGTTTCCAGTGCTCCACTAGTGGTAGGCTTGCTGGGGACCACAGCTGAGGAACAAAAATCTGAAGGCTTGACCCTTACAGGCACCTTTAGAGGCAGGTACAGAGTCTATTAGTAAGATATTAGTGTCATAATGAAATCATATGATGTTTAGTGTTGGGTGAACTGGTTCGTAATTATAAATTATAAATTTTCCAAAAATTTTTGGGGTTCCCGTCACATGAATCTAACAAAATATAGCCATCTGGATGCAATATTGCTGTCAGTTTTAGGGCACCAGGATGGCGAGTTAAAAAAAAAAAAAAAAAAAAAAAATCACTTAAGCTTGGCTCTGCCTTGACATCTTCCAACATTTTGATGATCTTCCTGGACCATCCATCATCTCCTTCTATCCCCAGGCCACTGCTAAGTCCTGTGAGTAGGTCTCAGCGGTCGCATCAGAGGGTATCAGTGTCATCATGCTTTGACCCTACAGTGACATCACAAATGCTGGAGGATGTTGCTGTGGAGCCCAGGAAAGGTGAGCAATTTTTTTCTATACACCTCCTCCCGTAAGTATGTTAATATACTTTACCCTGCAGTTCTGGTTCCGACTGAAGAAGTTCAGTCCAAAATTAATTTTTCTGGCACTTAATCTCATGATGTTCAATCATCAGTAAGAGTGTCCAATACAGCATCTAAATTATACGACCTCAAGGAGCACATGATGAATACTACTATATAGTTTCCACATAAAACTGAGTGAAACCCAATATAACGACATCCCATTAGTAATGGTGGTTTACGTTTGTTTCTAAGGTTCCTATTCTCAGTTTACCTAAAACTTGCCTTTTCCATCATCTGTAAACATGTATACTAGTTATATGAAATTAATGATTAGTTATACTTCAATGAAATTAAAGTATAACATGATTGAGAACTTGCTGCAGGGTTATATCTTATAAGTGTCAAGTTATACTTTGCTACATCTGTACTTACAATTATAAAACCACTTTTCATAAATGATTAATGTAGATGAATTTACAAACTTTGTAACATTTCTTAAAGAAAAATGCTTCTTTATTTATTGTTACATTTAATTTTATACTATGTCTGTATCTTCCCATCCAATAGAAACTCCTCCACCATCCTTTTCCATAGACTTCTATGGTGAAGTGAAATTCAATCTGCTCAATTGAAAACAGATTCTATTGGTGATTGAGTTAGCAGTGGAAAGCAGTCTGATAAATGGAGAAAGGAGCATTTTTCTTTAGTTTCTTTTATTCATTTGAACTATGAAAAGTAGTTTTATAATTGGTGGTTGATAATTCTAAATAACAGAAGTGCAAAAAAAACAAAAAGATAGATAGATAATGTCTTAAGCTCTGGTGTCTATAAGAGGTTAATTTTAGTTCCCCTAACTGATATGGAATCCAGGATTGTATCTCTGCACTGCAGATGACTTTTTAGTAAATTATGAGTTAGTGAGACAGTGACAACAATCTTCGGCTGAGCTCGGTAATTAGAGGCAGCTCTGACATGTCCCGGCCAAGGAAGTGTCTCCCATGTTACTGTCCTCACGCAGTTTCAGCTTCTTCCTACACTGCCTGGGGACTGGAGTAATGACATGTAGATGAATACTTAAAGCGCGGCACTCATCATTCTCACAGTACACAGGAAACTTCTTAAAACAAACAAAGCAGTCGACACAAAGAAAGGACTTGTTTACATGACATGATCCTCAAAATGAGGACAAAGGAGGATCCGTCTCCACGAAAAAACACAAATATGTCTAATTATATTTAGATTTGGTAATGAAAATACTTATTCTACGTAAATCCTAAAAACCTCATCTACCGCTGTTTCTAATATAGAAGATAATGAATCTCCCCTGAGATTAGATTTTTATTTTTTTAGTTTTTTGAATTTAAAATTTTAATTTTGAAATTTATAAGACTTACCTGTAGCTAGAATATGAAAAGTGTCATCATAAATATAAGTAATAAAAATTTGAAAAATTTAAAAATAAATGTATGCAGGTTCTGGCAGCTGGATGAGCTGATCGGTGATGGTCTGGGTGTTGTTCTACCACACCAATCAGATATTGATCACCTATCCTTAGGGGCGGTCATCAGCAGGCAAAACATTTGGAATCTTTAAGTAACATTGCATTCAACAAAACCATGCTACAAGAAATCCAGAAATATTCCTGCCGTATTACAATTGTCTCTTCATGTATGACAAAAGAAAGTATTGCATCTAAAGAATATCCCAACAAAGTCCGACTGGGGTATCCAGGGTCCACAGGGCACCAGTAATTCTAGGGGCCCACTATATAGAAAAATGCAAATATTACCTGCCTCCCATTCTCTTATACCTAATACTGCACCAAAAAATGCCTATAGTATTTGCCTGCTACCTAACCCTTACCTTACCTGTTTCTGTTCGGTGGTCCTCCCAGTAGCCTTAGGGCCCCCTTAGTTCTATGATGATTGATGGGGCCCTGTAGTGACAGTAAGGAGATGAGGTTAGGGAGGTCAGCCATAGTGGGGTCTCTGTAGCTAGATGTCATATTCCAACCAGTTTATTAAATAAGTGCATAGACTATCTGTATGTAGTTCAGTGAGTGTACTGAACCATGCACCACTCGTGGGTTGTGTGTCTATGCCTTAAATGTTTGCAGCAGATTTTACTTAACATCCATACCTATGTACCGAACAATATAAATATAATCAAATTATACAACAGATCTGCCATAAATTAGATGCCTGATCTTCACCCCTGTGGGGTTTTTTTTATGCTATACTAGCACAGGACAATCAGAGCTGTCAGTATATCGGTATACTTCCTTTCTGTAATACCTACATTTCTCTTTTCTTCATTAACTTCATTTTGCAAATTGACAAAAAATAAACTATTAACACTTCTATTTTTGAAAGCATTCTTACTTTTCCACATCTACCTAAAACTTTTGCACAACACTATATCAGTACCGTACATCTAATCCAGCACCTTCTAAGGCCCGGTTCACATCTGCGTTCGAGTTTCCGTTCGGGAAGTCTGCTTGGGGACCCCCCGAACGGAAATCGATACACAAAAAAGCGGTGTGGTTTCCGCTCTTTTTCCACACAAAGCAAGCAGAGAGGAAATTATAGTCTATGGGGTCCACGGGTTTCTCATGTAAACCGCTTTGTGTATAGGTTTCCCCAATGGAAACCCGAACGCAGATGTGAACTGGGCCTAAGACTGGCAGCTGGGGTGCTATTTGGCCATTGAGTTGCACCCCCTGCAGGTGCTATATTGTAGCAGTATCAGTGACCATACAGTACTTTTATGATACTCTTAGTGTCATGACATTGGCATGCCAAGATGAATTCCCAGGCTAATGAGAAGGGAAGGCACATTGTGTTCTATGCAGCTTGGGGAGCTCCTCTTGGCTTTTGGCATTGGAGCATTTCACTACATAGGCTGTGTGTGACCTGAGCCCAAGATGTTAATGGGTGGTCCATGTCTATTTTTCTATAATTGTGTTAAAGCAGAGACATAAGAAGTGTAGAGGGGGCAGCCACACTTAACCTCTCCATCGTGTACAAATGCCAAAGTGAAGTCAGCGACTGCCATATAGGTGCTCACCCCAACTAGGATCAATTTAATAGGATGTCTATTTAACCTTTAGGAGTGTGGTTGAAAACTGTAGTACCCAGAGGAAACCCACAAACATGAGGACAACTTACTAACTCCTTGGAGAAGTAGTACTTGGTCACATTCAAGTGCTAATGACTGAGACCCCAATATGCCCAAGTGATGATTTTGTGCACAAGTCATAACACCCTGCTTCAAGAAAGGATTAGCTTGGCTTGCCAGATCTGTAGATCAACCAACAGTAGAAGAAAAGAAGTTGATCCACTGGATAAAGGGGTGACCCAACCCTGAAATGCGTTGTTTGCGGATATCAATATAATTCTTCTTGTGAGGGAACTTGGGTAAGTGCAGATCTTCATTTCTTTCTCTGTTGGTTGATCCACGGGTTTGGCAAGCCTAGACGACCTTTTGACGCCAAAGACTACTTCCCATGGTGGTAAAGATCCTTTACCTATAACCCTGTTTCCAAGGGGCTAATGTTTTATTGTTTTGACTCATCACAACCAAACAAGGTGAGAAGCCATCTATACCCTTTCTGAACCAATTGTATCACTTTCACGTGATAATCATCTCTTTTCAATCCTGGATTACGTTATGTGCCGCTCGGTGCTGTTCGCCTGATCCTTTTGAACTATCAAGATCATAAGTAAGGAAGTTTCTGAAAAAGAAGAATTTTTCTCATGTGTAATACATGAAGAGTAGAGTAGGCTATCGATTCAGAAAGTTCCCTCAAAACATATGTTACAATATTATGGACTTTGGCAAGAAGGGAATGACGATAAATCTTAAAAGGTTAGTCTGTATTGAAGGGGGTATAAAGTTTTTTCAAAGAGGTTTTGTCAGCATTGATGCAACAATTTTGGTGTGAGTGGCACTTACCAATGCATTTGTACATTTCTGCTGGGTCAAAAGCAAATTCAAGACCAAAAATGATATTTATTAAACATGATGTGCATCATAAAAGCAACAGACTGGTTTCCATGGGACTGGAGAAGTTGTTCTGCTATTGACCTCCCCCACTATTGTAAATGAACTAGTGGAGGTTTCCTCTGTATTCTTGTCTCAAATCTCACTTTACTGCTCTATAATTTTCCGGCAATAGTGTGGGAGCTGTGTGTGTTTTTAATAACAGGAAGTCAGTTTGAAATGCTGAATAATACATTAAAAAGCTACATGCGAAGTGTCTAATATTTGCTTGGAAATGACAGATTTGTTAGATTATATTAATTAAACTTTGAGTTTTACTGTACATGGGAAACAAAGAAAGCAATCACTGGATGGTAATGAAAAACAACCACACTCTGTGTCCTGCTCCTTCAGCACCCATGACTGATTTTAATAAAAATTTCCAGTTTGACAAATGGCTTCCTTCAGGGCCAATGAAACCTAGGATCTGTAAAACACTGCTGAAAATGTCAGTGATCCATCACAAGGCTCCTTAAAGATGTAGGCTGCTACAAGAGACTGAGGACTTAAAGATGTACTGAGTTTCTACTGGGACTAGACATGGGACTTTAGTGCTTGCCAATGTCAATTGTCCACAATTGATCCTATAACCCACCATTGTACTAAAATATGGCCCTGGGGATGTATAATACATCATACAGATTATTTTCTTACAGTATTTTATGCTAAGTACAGAGATTTTTGATGACGGAGTTTGCTATAAATGAGGCTACTCTAAAGGAAAGGGCATTGTAATTCTGGTGGAACGAGGGGAAAACATTTACATTTTTAAAACCAAAAAACTTTCAAGTAAAATCCTCAAAGGAACAACTTCCTTAACTGATCTCAGGAGTGACCTTCCAAAGGAACTGTCCTTCAAAGGTTTCTAATAAGTCTGTAGCAAGAAGTAAAAGTGTTGGGTGAAGACCATGAAGCTGCGTTACACATCTGTTCTATAGAAATCAATGGGCATTCAACCATAGAGGTCAAGAAGACTAAGGGACTAAGCCCTCAGGAAAGCAGAAGGATGTAGACCTGCTTCTGAATAGGTAAAATAAATTGACCCTCTAATCCAATGAGAAACTGAAGTCTTGTAGACTTTGCAGCCTAATTTAGAATCTGAAAAGAAGATTTTCATCCCTACTAAATACAGTTGCCTAAGCAAGGTATAAGTATGCAACAGTGGGCAATGTCCAAGGAGTTCTAGTGAATATCTTCTTTAGAAGAGCTGTCCTAAGAGAACTGAACAACAAACTACCTGCATCATACTAGCGAAGAATGGCACATTGGGTCTGATTGATGGGAATCTGAGCAAGACCATCTCGGAGGAAAACATTACAAGGAGGATCTCGTTCTGAAGACCCAAAGGCTTGAAGCTTGCTCATCCTCATTACAGATGTTACTTCTAGGAGGAATTTTACCTCCCATGAGAGATGGGCCAGGAAACATTCTTGCTTAGGATCAAAGGGAAGTTTAAGGAATTTGATACCACAAGAAAAACCAACAAGTTTTAAAGGCTGAATCCCTTTTAAAGCCCTATTGAAGATAATCCAGAAATGCATCTACAGGAAGGGAGGTGGAGAGTTCCCAATCTGTGCACCAGAAACAGATCTAATCCTGGAATGTATTTTATTAGTGACAGAACCTCTGGAGAGATTTACAGTAATAAGGACCTCAGGTAATTCCAGAGATCCTAAAGGGGTTGTCCAGGAACTGGACCAAGCAGTGTAGAAGCCGGGGATTAACTAAAAAAAGATACGCACTACCTGTTTCTGGAAGTCCTGCACCCTATGTAACTGCTGAGACCAATCACTTGCCTCAAGGGTTTCTGGTAAGGAATCAGTGACGTGAGTGACTTCACTGGTCCCCATCCAGCGACCAGTGGTTGGCCTCAGTGGTATTCTTGCATTCGGGCCTTGGTGCAAGACTGAATGGACACCAGTGGCTGCCAAAGGAGCTCTGGGGTAACCCTCATGCCATCACACATTTGGTTGTCTTTGGACACCAGGTTATGCCAGGTGGGGATGGCTCATACATAGCAGCAAAAACTGCGCCTTCTCATAACATTTTTTAGGGAATTGCTTTGACCTTTAGTTTTTGGGCTCAACGTGTTTCAGCTTCATTACTTTTTGGAAACTGTCCACAGTATTACAGAAAGAAAAGGTTTCTAGAAGTAATATTGATGGAATTTACAAACTGACTTTTTTAAAGCACTTACTGTGCAGCATTTTACTTGAAATTTTTT
The DNA here is from genome assembly GCA_947044405.1 of Leptodactylus fallax. Classification (NCBI taxonomy): domain Eukaryota; kingdom Metazoa; phylum Chordata; class Amphibia; order Anura; family Leptodactylidae; genus Leptodactylus; species Leptodactylus fallax. The sequence goes on along the minus strand of CAMRHE010001048.1, from coordinate 6,480 downwards.
GCGCAGTACTGTATACAAAAATATTTAAAAAATTACAAGGTTATTGGTAGATGGCACCAAAGATGGACAGACGATAGTCAGGATTTCTCCATAATGTTGCAGAATAATTGATGTGAAACTTTCCTTTAAGAGACCTTCATGAGAAGCTTCAAAAATTTCTATTTTTATTAAAGTGTAACAAACACCATCATCAGCTTCATCTGTCCAATCCCTTTATGTTTCCCAGCGAGGTTCATGAAATGTGAGTCTTGACCTTTTGTTTGAAATAAAGTATTTGTCCTTTGTCTGAACAATTAAACATGTTAAAAATGCTCTTTTTTTTTGCCTTCCGAGGCTCGTCTCCCATCCTGCTTTCTGCTGAGCCTATTCCAATGGAAATGCCGGCAGCATGATCAGGCTTATTCCCAAGGAAAAAGTCTCCTCTAATTTAATTCACATGCAGGAAAGCAAAAGTGTAATGAGCAGATGTCCGCAGGACAACAACTCCGTAAATATGTTTCAGAAAGAAGCGCTGCCTTCTCCATAAATATTGATTTAGTTAAAAGCCAATGTTTTGGGAGGCGCGAAACACCTTTATTACTGGGTCAAAAACGTCAGAATCGGTTACTAGTTTTTATAGAAACTTGCCTGCATTATTATAGGGTCTAAATGTATCATTGCAAATGGCTACACATGAAGAATGTGGTAATGAGTGAGTCTGCAACACGAATATGTTCAAAAAGGAGAAAAAAATTTACAGCTAAATGATAGATATTTTATTTTAATATATTAAATGAACTGAAAACACCTTGGAAAGAAAAAAAAAAGACTCAGAAATTTTACATCTGCATTATTTTTATATACACTGAATGGCCACTTTTAGAGATCTCCATCTAATAGCCCATTTGACTTCCTTCGGCATTCAGAACCAAGTCAATTCATTATGGCATCCACAGGTATCAGAGGACTACGGATGAGTGAACCGATTCTGATCCAAAATTTTCACGTTCCATCTGAACCCCAAAATTCTGTGGTTCGTCACCCACTAAACACTATTATACTCTGAGGTCTCTTCAGATATATTCACACACATTCACCTTCTCATCTCTCCTTGATGGCGTCCACAAGGCTGTCGACATGCTCTTATGGTCTCTCGGTGACATTACGCACTTTTTTTTTTTACACATATATTATGGGTTTTTTTTTTTTATGTTAATCATATTTTTAATGAATTTTTGGTGAGTTTTTAAAACATTTGCCATGTTCTCTAAAAAATCCCTTAAAATTCTGCAGCTCTGACTTTGTCCACTTCGCCATATAATATGCTGGCACTTCCTGTTTTGTGTAGAAGATTTATTTGCAGCAGTCACCTCACCTACAGCACCCTGAAGATCACAGCGATCATGTATATGTAGATCACACTCAATCCACCAGTCACAATAGGTGAGGTCACATCTTATCTGCTCCACTCTACAAAATGACCTCTGCACAGGTCAGAGCAGGCCTAGAAAACCCTCCCATACAAGTGAATAGAGTCTGCTCCAGACCATTGTGGCTATGGCCCACGGTCCATGAGATAAGTGACAGTATTTTAGGCTTAATGACAAGAGATGGAATTGCAAGGTTTTCAGGGTTTTTAACATAGATAATAAGATTATAAACAATATCACCAAAAGTTCTTTAAAAATATGTTTAACAGCAAAATGTGATTGAAACAATAGATAATTCTCTGACATTACTTTCCTTTTAAATGAAACACTTTGGAAAAAATTCAAGTTAGGTTATTAAAACATTTAAAATAACAGCTTTTATGATTGTTTGATTTTTAGTTATTTATTTATTAATAATGAATTGAAATTAATTGAAATCATTTTCTAAAAAAAACAAACTTAGAATAGCAGAACACTGCAATTATTTCAAGCCGGTTTGCAAGAATTTTTTTCTTTCATAATGAGTTATAATAAATTGGAAAAACTTTATAAAAAGAATATTGATAGTTTAGACCAGAATATTTTATGTAATTACAATTTGAGATTTATTAAATTTATTTTGATTTGAAAGGAAAAAAGAAAAGAAATGGCGGTTTATAAAATAAAAGCTTTGCAAATTGATCCTTTATTTTTTATGTTTAAGTAAATGGGAACACAAAAAAATGTTTAAAAGGAACTGAACATAGAATGATTTTGTAAGATTTCCCATCATGCACTGCCATAAATTACATAGATGTAGCGGAAAAGATAAGTACATGAGATCAACTACAAACTACTTTAAAGTGAGCCAATATTGCATTATGTCCCAAAGGTTGCTAAAATAGTGAGATAACACATGACGTCTTATCTAAGGCCAGCATTCACTCTACACGTTACACTAAGCATACATTTCACCTATTTGCCACCTTCAAAGAATCAATATTACTTGAAGGATTTTCCTCAGTTCTTAATGTGATACATAATGTCCATATATGACATCACAACCATGACAGCTAAGTTCACTTAGTTCATAGTGACATCATATGGCCCAAGTCATATGTTATTGTTAATGGAAAAAAATGGATCATAAGACAGGGTTGATACAAATTTTCCAAAAAATGGTGGCCAGCAAAATGGTGGCCAGCTGCGACTCGTGTTGACAGCTATACAGTTATATTTCACACTGGCATTTATAGAAAATACATCAGGCTAACACCCTCTAGGATGACATGAGACAGGAGGATTGGAGCAAGCCTACATCCACAGAAGATCTTTGCTTAGATCTTCAAGATGGAGAGAACAACCTCCCGGCCAAGTTCTTCCAAAAACTGTCTGCAAGTATAGAAAAGAACTGATGGAAGGCAAATGGCAAAGGTCACACCGAATATTGATAGGAATTACATTTCTATTTTCTTCATTTTGTCAATTGACAAGTTTTTTTATTTTCTCTTTGTTTTCCACTCTGTTTTCATCTGCTAAATTAATTGTCATACTAAAAATCTTTGCGCTCTGTCTTGGGGCTGAGCTGCATGTCACATGACTCAGATTACATATGTCTATAGAAGTGTATGGAGAGAAGAGTGAGCAGGAAGTTCAGCAGATAAGAAAAGAAACACAGTCTGATGATGCAGCTAAATCGGAGCTTTCTATCACAACCAAATCAGTTTATTCACACCAGTACGTTTCAGTACTTCTCTGTATATGTCCTGCATGAATTTGGGACTCTGAAAGAGGGGCAGTTGTAGAGCAGATTATTTTCTACTTACTGTGTGCCGTTTATAGCAACTACAGGGGGAACTGCAAACTACAGATAAAGGAGAGAGGGAAAACTGCTAAAAAATGCAAATCATAAGTCATAATCAGAAATGCGCAACTCCTTATATACAGAAACTGTAAAGGTTGTTGAGGATAGGTACACTGTCAAGTTATTCTGCTACATCTGTATTTTATTTTATCTTTTTTGGATTTATTTTGCTATTCCATCCCAGAGTCATGACACCCCAGGTGACTGCTGAGGTCCATGCACAGGTGACTCTGGGCATGTGACACTGGAAAAGACTGCAAGAGTCTGCGGGTAAAGACTAGACACAGGTCAAGATGACTGGATGCCCAGTAAAGGCGAGGAGAGATGGGTGGTGTTTTTTATTTTGTCCTCACCTCCTTTGACCCTCTGCTTATTATATTCAGGTCCGATGAAGCCCCAGAGTCTAATACTTCCAAATTTTTGTGAACTTGACAAACTTGCTACTCATGAAATATTCATGAAATTAATATCGTAAGCTTCGCCCATCATCAATGGAGTCCAAAAAAATCCAATGTTCTATAATGGGGTCCATTGAGCTTCCATTTCGGTATCCGTCATTTTATTGAATTAAAAAGTTCTGCATGGTTGGACATTTCACACCAGAGACCCGCAGGTTAGAGATCTATTAGAGCCATGCAACACACTTACAAAAGTATGCACCCCCCTTTAATAATTTTGTAAATAACATTATTTGTTGAAAAAAAAAATTTTTGTTTCCAAACTTTCAACCTTTTCTTCTGCCATCAGAGGATATATTAGTTTCACCCTGTCCACCTAACACAATTTAGTCATTCTCTATCTGCTGTCTAACCTCTGTCTGGGGTCACGACCATGAGCTTCGGTCAGAAATTAAATTACCACATTTCATCAATTCCAATTCCGTCCTTGTAAACACTTTCGGCCACTCTAAGCTAGAGACGCATACAAATGCTGAGCCGCTCCTCGGGTCCACTGCACACTGTGAGAAATGGTCTGGAAGGATCTAATTTACTGTAATAATGAAGAAGTGGTCAATATTTACACTAGTTACGCCAGATAAACTGCGAGAACGAGGAATTCCTCATGTTTCATGGTGGTTAAACATCGCAACGCTGAGTACTGGAGGGAGCGGGGTCTGAACAAGGGAACAAGAAATCTTCACCAAGTTGTTATATGTCTGACATTTTGTTTGTGACCTAGGCCACGACCTCTGACCTCCAAATATCAGCAAGCACTTTGCTATGCACTCTAAATATCAATGTAAGCTGTAATGAATGGAAGCATTAAAGGGACAAACACCAAAGTATTATTGAATCCAAGGATTAAGTTTGTTCTGATGGTGCAAGATCCGGGACCCGGACCTGGTAAAACCCAAAAATCGAGGTTCTAAAACATCAATATTGAACCAAGAATCCATCACTTAAAGGGAGTCTGTCAGCAGAACTGTCCCGACCAAACCAGCAGCACTGTTACTAGCTTAGACTCACCTGAATAAAATGTTCCTTTCCACTCCCAGGTCGGTGTCTCCATTTCTGATATATTATCTTTATACCAAGTATGCAAATGAGAAGAATAAGGGCAGAACAATGGTAGGGATAGTTCTGCTGACAGGCTCCCTTTAAAGGTCCCCAGCTCAGAGATTCTATTGATTTCTAGGGTGCTCTATTGCTCGTGCAGTCTTTACTACTCTGCTACAAAGCCCCTTTAATCCCATAGAACTACATCCTCCCTCCACCCTGACTAAACAATAGATTATATTCTACTACACATAGATATGACAGACTTTAGATTTAGAGTCTCTTTAAATCGCCCATTTCGGCACATGTTCATATTTTTATGCTAATCCGGCACATATATCAGAGGAGACGCATGTCATTAGTAGATCTGCACAAAATTGATCCTACATTAGACAGCTGGGAGTGACAGCTGAAGCTGACGGGATTGTGCCTACGTATCACTGAATTAACAACACATACAAATTTTAGTGTAGTGTGCAGAAGTAGCAGAGCTTAGAGTGTTACTAGGAAAAATGGGGGTAACATACTTATAAAAAAGGAGTATAACGCCCCCTATAAACAAAACATTTTACTTAAATTATTCATTTAATATTTAAATTCACTTTAATATGTCTGTCTGGTCACCGACCTGAAGACAGGATAAGAAGAGTAACTCAATTCTGGGATAAAGTTTGAGGACATATTTTGATCCTGTGTTATGTAAAAAGCTATATAACTGCTGCCAGGACTCCTGACTACTCAGAGAAAGCCTGTGAGTCCTGCTCCCCCACCACTCATTGATGAAGAGGTGTCAATCACTCCATATGGGGGAATCAATCAGGACTCTCAGGCTTTATCTATGAGTGGTGGAGGAAGCAGGACTCACAGGCTTTCTATATGAGTGGTGGGGGACGCAGGACTCACAGGCTTTCTATATGAGTGGTGGGAGAAGCAGGACTCACAGGCTTTCTATATGAGTGGTGGGAGAAGCAGGACTCACAGGCTTTCTATATGAGTGGTGGGAGAAGCAGGACTCACAGGCTTTCTATATGAGTGGTGGAGGAAGCAGGACTCACAGGCTTTCTATATGAGTGGTGGGGGACGCAGGACTCACAGGCTTTCTATATGAGTGGTGGGAGAAGCAGGACTCACAGGCTCTCTATGATTGGGGGGAAGCAGGACTCAGGCTCTATATGAGTGGTGGGAGAAGCAGGACTCACAGGCTTTCTATGAGTGGTGGAGGAAGCAGGACTCACAGGCTTTCTATATGAGTGGTGGGAGAAGCAGGACTCACAGGCTTTCTATACAAGTGGTGGAGGAAGAAGGACTCACAGGCTTTCTATATGAGTGGGGAGGAAGCAGGACTCACAGGCTTTCTATATGAGTGGTGGGGGAAGCAGGACTCACAGGCTTTCTATATGAGTAGTGGGGGAAGCAGGACTCACAGGTTTTATCTATGAGAGTTGGGAGAAGCAGGACTCACAGGCTTTCTATATAAGTGGTGGGGGAAGCAGGACTCACAGGCTTTCTATATAAGTGGTGGGGGAAGCAGGACTCACAGGCTTTCTATACGAGTTGGAGGAAGCAGGACTCACAGGCTTTCTATATGAGTGGTGGAGGAAGCAGGACTCACAGGCTTTCTATATGAGTGGTGGGAGAAGCAGGACTCACAGGCTTTCTATACAAGTGGTGGAGGAAGAAGGACTCACAGGCTTTCTATATGAGTGGGGGGGAAGCAGGACTCAGGATTTCT